>JAPZDY010000015.1:4659266-4704925 GCA_029783645.1 Ctenochaetus hawaiiensis | reverse complement strand
TGTTCGTTAACTAACATGACCATAACAACAGAGGCACATACATTCAATGTGGTGTAAATAAATAAGACAAGAGCCAGACAAAACCTGGTATTAGCAAGAGTCATACGGACAAAGGGACATACATTTAATCAATATTAGCATTAACGTTAGCTGGTTTCATTAAATTACGTGTTTGTTAGCATGCATTACGGACTCTATAAAGAACCATATCAAACAGGAAATTCATATTTTACGCGTTCTTTCTACAAATAATCACTTACATGGTACAATAATAAAGACAGGTCTCCTTTTCTTCGTCCTTCCATAGCAGTGGACAGCCTAGCTGTAAACAAAGTCGTGTTTCGCTTCCTTGTGTCGCAAACAAACAGATGACTGCGCATGCGTTAATGTTTCTATGGTTACCTGGACGCTGTGGAGCCTCTTAGTTTTAACATGGTGAGTTTTTTTTAACTTGTTTAGAATAAATTGCCCCTGTTTGGCCTTAAAACTCCCCATATTGAAAGGTTTAAACTGATAACTTTAACATTAACTACAGTAAATTCTTACAAAACCTAGAAACTAATGGTAAGGATTATCTACTAACTTACTGAATAATAAGTTACTATAGTTACCTAAACTACGCAGCTTTCATGTTATAGTAATTGTGTAATAATAATAGTAAATAGTAACAGTAATAGTAATTGCGTGTTCTTACTGCTTGCTCTTATCACAATCACTTTAATGTTGTAATTAGACATTTAAATGTTTATGTTAACACATGAAATTTGACATGTATGCTAAGCTAGCAGGAAGACTCCTTGCTGTTGATGCTCTGTCATGTCCTAATTTTCTTGACTGGTTCCTCAACTTTGCCATGAACTCCTGTTTTTAATCCTTTTATTCAACCTTCTCTTTATGTTTTTCCTGTGAATGTTAGCCGCCCAAGAAAGGAAAGGTATGAGCAAAAGTCAGTCAGCACATTTATAACGTTAACTCTGCATTAATCTGATTATCGCAGTTATGTACTTATAGTTGAGGATGTATGTATGTAGCCAGGTGTACATCATGAGTATATTATTCTTCTCCTACAATCAGTAGCACACTCACCCTTTTCCTCAGTTATGTGCCCTTTTACAACTCCACGTATTGTCATAAACTACCCCTGTTAAACACTGATTTGTAATGTTCTATTGATGTAAAGTCAACCAAAAAAGGTCGTAAGCTGAACAAGGCTCAGAAGGCGCAGCTGCAGCAAGAGCAGGAGGAGAGAAGGCTGCGGGAAGAAGGTAATCAATGTATCCTTCTGTGTTTGTATAAACTAGGGCCAAATTATTGATGGAAGCTTTGCATGAGGCTTTAGACTCTGCATGAAATCTGTTTATTAATTAGTTTTGAGAATCAACTAAATGCCCTGGAGAGATAGCTACAGATTTAGGATACGTGTTGAGGATATAAATGTATACATCTTAATATGCTTTTGCTTTATAGAGGAAGCACGATTGCAAGCAGAGCGAGAAGAGCAGGAAAGACTGGAAAGAGAGAGGAAGGAGAAAGAGCTAGAAAGGCTTGAGTTAAAGGTAAAAAAAAAATGTCTTCAATGAACATAATACCATGTCAGTCATGGTCAATGAATATGATATAAATGAAGCTTTGGAGATTGCATTTTAAATGCACAGTAAATAGTCACTGTCACTGGTGTCTTCTGCCAACAGGATCAAGAGCGCAGAGAAGATGAGCTGAACGAACTCCGCCACCTACTGGAGGAGAATCATACTGCAGTTACCAAATGGAAAGATGATGCTGTTGAGAAAGCCGAGGTGTGTTTCCCTGATATTGTGAGCTATTTTGTGTAAGGGAGACAGTACTAGATGTTTGACACATTTGCTGTTACCAGTGATAAGCATTTCCTGAATTATAACGCAGTAATGATATAAAACAACATTCTGATCCATACTCAAGCAGGCTCCAGCATTTAAAAGAAAAGCAATACTCCCCAAGTTTAAATAACCCAATCAGGTACTCTAATCTTGTATCCAAAGCATGAGTTGCAGCTTTTTTTCAGCTGATGTTGTGTCCCTTTGTGTCCAGTGGGAGCGGTACATGCGTTGTGATGGGACCCCAGACCCAGCAGATGTGCGGGAAATTAACACATTTGTCAGCTTATGGAGGGATGACCCTGAGACCAACATCACACGAGTGCTCGAGCAATCCAACCTGGCTCTACAGGTTCATACCCAAAACTCATACCCAAAACAAGCCCATTTGAGAAAACTGTAATAAAGTTATTGCATTGTAAATAATCCCTTTAAAAATGGCAGATCAGGAGGGAAGCCAGTTTAAAAATATGTTATTTGCTGCATGGTAGTGAGACAAACTATGTGATGTTTCTTACAGCTGACTGAGGAACTGGAAGTTGTGCTCAGAAATGTTACGAATCCACGAGATGGTGAGAATTATAAGGAGGCGCTCGTACAGCTGCAGGAGCTCATTCATTCCAAACACAATCTCACATCTGAAGAGATTCTTGAGGTACAAAAAGCATAGTGGTACTCGTCCTTACATATTTTAAAGTTCACTGTTGCTTTAAGAAAGGTGCCACATACTAAAAATTATGTTATTCTGCACATTGATTGGTTTTCAGTATTTTACAAAGTCATAAACATGGTGTGTGATGGCTATTTAGAACCATTGCCATTTTTTGTTGTTGTATTATGTCTTCCTGGTAACAGAGGGCCAGTGCAAACGCTGACACTGAGACAGGCAACATGCAGACAGTGATCAAAGATGACAATATCACGCTGTGCCTCTGGGCAAACCTCAAAAAGAATCCAAGGTTTGTGGAAGAAAACGCTATTAACAGACTTTATGAGTTTGTTGCAACAATTTAAGAAAGAGTGATGTTTGTAGCTGTTATTTACAAGTGAAATTAGTAAACTATGTAATATTTTTAATTTCGTTTATACCTTCTTTAAAAGTGATATAATTAGCAATAGTAGAGAAGAAAAATTAAATTATAAGTATAGAGCACAAGAAACACTTTGTACTGGATGTGCATGGATCAGGACAGAAGGGCTCTGCACAACAGGTGATTAAAACCCCCCTAGAACATCACTGTTGCCGATCTACCAGTTATATTGGTTATTAATTGTTAATTGATTTGTATTCTTGTTTTGTTTTTAATAGTGGTGTAATTGGACTACAAACTACATTTCATCATACAACCTCGTGTTTCAAAATGATAAAAATTCATCTTAAAGAATCTTTGAAAGAATCTTGGAACCTAAGCATCTGTAATTTTTTAATTCAAACATTGGTATTTAACAGGAAGCCTTAGCGGCTAGCATTTCTCATTGTGTCTGACTGGTTCATTCAGGTTTAAATGTTTAAACTTCGAGGAGGCAGGCCTGGGCTTTGAGCTTCCTAAACAGCTGGCTGTGAGCAATATCGCTGTGCGGATCCTCCACACACGTTACGACCATCTGTCTCTGCTTGCCAGAATTGCACACTCAATAACACAAACACCCAGCCAGAGGTACTTATCTGCTCTCACAACAGCTAATGCAATGAATATTTTTTTCAGTAGTTTTGCTAGTACTAACCATGTTGTCTTTGCCCCATGTTCTTGTCTTTTCTCATGTTTGGTTGCAGGTCTCTTGCAGGCATTGAGGAGGTTCCAGCAGACACAGATGCACCTGGGCAGGTGGAGACAAAAGGTGAAGGGGAGGAAGTGAATGAAATGCAGCAGCAGGATATGGCCGAGGAGGTGCAGTCCATTCAGGGATCTGAAGGGCGGAAGGTAAGAGTTCCTGATCAAGATTTCTAAATTCAATGTGATGTTTTCATTCTTATTGTGCATGTACCTCACAGAGTGCATCCAGTCTGCAGTCAAGGATAAACAGTGCCCAGCATGCAGAGGAACGAGAGAGCCAAGTGCAAACACAGATTGAGGTGTTTGATGGTAAGATGCCTGGCCTGACAGAATGCAGTTCCAACAAACAGGAATCAAACCTACTGTCATGTAAAATGACTAACAGGTCTTTTTGATACATAAACAAACACCATACAGCAGCTAAATCTAGTTAATAATATTGTCAAATGTAGAATCAGTACTGTTTACATCAATGATTGTCATAATAGAGGAGTAAATTATATTAAAAGGACAAAAATCTGTTGTTTAACAGTAGAAAAATCAGCGCTTCTTTCTCTCTTTAGCTGAAGGGGACATGACTACACCCCCACTGCAGCTAACAGTTATGGACCACAGTGTCCAAGTGGTGGATTTAATGCAGTACACACCTCTGGGTGGGGTCTTCTACTATGATGTGTTTCACCTCCCGCCACAAATCCGCCATGTCAATGCCTGGGAAATTAGACAGGTAAATAAAAAAGGGGCACAGTGCTTGCTGCTTTGAAAAGGAGAAGCAGCTGAAGTTGACCTCACACAACACTTTCCACGTCCATGTTTTTCTAGCTGTCAGATGAAGGGCTCCAGGTGTTCCCCTACCCAGAGAAGAAATCTGATTTGGGTGGCAATGAAGGGCTTAACTGCCCTCCTGTTGGTGTGTCTCTGACCCTGCCTGACTCTGTCGTCTTCTTCAAAACACCTCAAGTGGCTCGCTGGGATGCTGCAGGTAGTGTAAGCAGATACACATACTATACCATCTTAAGCATGGAAAGATGTAAAGAAAAACACTAATTTGGGAAGAGCACCTAAGTTATAGTCATTAATACTTACTATACACTCAGGGAAGCAGTGGAGGATGGACGGTATCACTGATGTCTCTTATGAGGAGGCAGAGGCGAAGATCTCATTCAAAATGGACTCCTTCCAGGCCTTTGTGTTGATGCAAGAGATCTATAGCAACTTTCCCTTCCAGAGCTGGGAGCTCAGGCCATTGGGCCAAGACTCGGCTCTTTTCACCATCAACGGGGCACTCTTGGACCTCAGTATCATGATCAAAGTAAGAGTCTGAAGAGTACTGCACACACATAACAATTGAATTAATTCTAAAGATGTAGCCTGACTTTTTTTTTTGTTTGTGCCTCTTTGACCAACAGGATAGTCAGTGTATGTTGCAGTCCGAGAAAGAAAGAGGTCTCTCTCACCTCATAGGAAGACGGATGAGTGGTCCTGATCTGCAGAGGGCCATGTTAAATGCTGGGATCAACATCTTTGTGAATGAGTTCACTGACAACTATATCAGCTCATGTGGCAAGGTCTGCAACTTTTTCTTGTTGACTACTTAAATTTGATCTTACGACAGAAAGAACGACAGAAAGTTTCCTTAATAATGTTAAGAACAATCCCACACTGTGGTGTATTACAGAGCACTGTGTTGGCAACAGGCTGGCAACACACTATCATCCCAATGCTTTTAATATATAACAGTTTCCGCAGCTGTTTCAATGGATGGACACAAAGGAAAAAATTTAATATTGTGCCCCAAATCTATACTTTATTCTAAGGAAGTTTTTTGGATTGTAAAGGAAAGAGATTAGATAACGTATATTCATGGCAAACAATACACATACTACCGTAAATGTGGTCTTTTTTGTGTGTTCAGTTTATGCATACAATGCTACTTACGGCTAGGGAGAAAGTGTCAGTTTTGAAAAAGGCTTTAAAAAATCTGGGAAACCTCTTAAATCTTTGTTAAAAGGACTGGCATCCCTCTGTAAAGTTAAAGTGGCAGTAATTTTCTAAAGTCAGTTTGATGACAACTGATGTGACATGCATAGCATTCGTTCTTTGTGTATAATGTTCCAGCATGTTGCTTTTTTGTATATTAACTTCTAATACAGTTTACTATTAATAGTACTACTATTAATATAAACTTTGCACAAAGCAAAATGCTAATTTGTTATGTGCTAATTTGCAAAACTGCAGTTAATGGGAAAATTATGACTTTTGCAGGTATTTAGTCAAAAGCTTCTAGCTGTTGGATTTTTAAAAAAAAAAATCCATCAATGTTGACCTCATGGTGGCACCAGAAGAAAAGTTATTAAAGTACATTATCCTTGAATTATGAAAGTTTGTCAGGAAATGCCATGATGATTTTATAGTTGTTAGAATTTATTAGCATCTCTAAAAGCACGTGTACAATGATCTATTGATGTCTGGATCATTTAAAATGAACAACCCTAAAATCAGAACTTAACTTATAAAAATTTTCTCATCACAGATTTACTTTACCACTTCTGTACCACTTGATTGTAGTCCAGCCTTTTTCACAGTTCTATAATTGTGCTGTGTGGTTTGTGTCCTCTTTAGGATCCACTCACAGAACATGCTGCCTACGAACAGATGGCCCTCTTCGCCTCTGCTTGCGCTTTCTCATGGAGCAAGTGGAATGCCAAATGTGGCGCGGAGCATCTGGTCATGCAGGTATTCCCACCTACACAGACACAGCTTATTTAATTTAGCATTCTATCCCTTTTCCCTTCTAAAGTCTACCAAAGTGGACGTCTACTTTGCTGCTTGGGTGCCCTTAACACCCGCAGATCTGACATTTCCACAACCAGAGGAAAATGCAGGGCAAAAAGAGGCATTTTCACAGGAAAGCGGGAACTTGTAGTGCTACACAGTGCAAAAATGACTGGCTCTCAACCAGGGAGGGCCTGGTTTCTCTTAAATGTAGTGATGCCATGGAGAGACAAGAGATGCAAAAAGCTGCATATACAAGAAAAACCTCAAATCCAAAATGCCAAGTTAACTTCTTTTTTTTTTTCTTTACTGTCCTTTGCAAGGTGTGTGAGCACCAAGGACCTGATCCTGTGCCTGCTGACTCATGGAGTCTTTACCTGCTGGGTGCTCAGAGGAGTCTGAAGCTGGAAGTCATGGAGAGAAGTGAGACTTTCTCTCCAGATTATTATCCTGGCAGTGAATTCCACTCCACCTTCATCCATATGCTCCAGGACAACATGAGCACTGATGGCATAGCAAGGACCAGAGAATCCAATTATCTGTTTGTCGATACAGTGCAAAGCCTGCTCTGTGCCACCAGGCCCCTGATGTATTCATAGCCTGTGTGAAATGATTTGTGCTTGCATTTTTTAATTAAAAACACCTCAGTCTGAAATGTACATTTGGATGCATATAAAAACACACATCTTGTATTTTTAGAATAGGCTACTTTATTTGTGCAAAGTTTCACGCATCTTCTTTGGAACATACAAAAGTGTATGAAGTTGAAAACAGTGACAACCACAGCAAGAACTTAGAGAAAAATAAAAAAAAACTTTGGTGTAAGACTGTAACAATGTAGAATTATAACTTAACAAAAATAAACATATTCACATCTCCCCACTCAAAACTAGCAAACTCATAAATATAGATTTTGAAATTTTAAAAACACTTAAAAATGAAAGATTTATTACCAGTGTTTATAGACTTTAAAATTATAAAATGTCCTTTGCCACCGTTTAGGAAATAGGCTGGCAGTCCCCTGTTTCCTTAATTGCATGAAATGTGTTTAAAAAGCCATGTGGCACAATTAAAGCCATCATCCATGATGTTTGTCATGGAAAACTGCACAGCGGCCAGTTGCATGACTTGGTGGACCAGTGCTATCATTCTGATGAAATCACAACATGATTGGTCACTGTTGTGCCAGCTCTGATGACTGATTGAGCCTGACATGACAGACTGTGTTACATCCAAGAAGACAGTAGCCAGCAGCACTGAAAACTGCATTACAATGTGTTGAGCAGGATGTTGAGCAGACCACCATAAACCTCCTGTAACTGCCTCCTCTCTATAAATAGACACACACATACACACAAACAGACTACCTACTTTAGCAAACGTGATGTGATGCATAAAATCCTCTATAGGGTTAGCTATCCCCTGAGGCCTGGCCTGTGCTGTCAATGCAAGTCTTGCTTTAGGAATCTTTAGGCACCAGTAAAAGTCCCAACAGCCTCCGCTTGTGAATGGTACACTGTACTTTCCTTTATCACCACAACAGTGCACAGATCATCTCTGCAGAAGGCTTATGGGCAGTAAAACCCTCCTCCCTGTAGCTAAGGGGCTAAACAGGGGGCTGTCCATTATGCCGGAGCCCTGCGTAGGGCCACAGCAGCTGCTGGATGGTCATCCAGGAGTCCCCAGTTCCCACAGGAGCTGCATCCACCACTGGCTGCATTACCAGGCTGGCCAGCAGAGCTAAGAGACCTGCAAGGGAACCATTAATCTGTCAGATTTAAGAAATTTCTTGTCTAAAAGTGCTCTTTAAATGTGGTTGGAACATCTCTATTGAAACTTAAAAATAAATTAATGTTAGTGACAAACTCAATGTACCTGCGAGCACCACCACCATTGCCAACCAAAGCCAGAGTCCCCTGCCACTCCTGGCTACTGCTGCTGCTGCGGCCGCCCGAGAAGAGGTTAGGCTGTGGGACAGAGACTGGGCCATTCCTGGGTCTGTAGATGTGGGGCTGGATGAAGGGCTCGGACTGGAGTTGGGCAATAAAAGAAAATAAAACCTTAATGCAGAATTGAATAAAGCAATGAGAGATGGAGACTGAACTCGAAGATGAAGCAAGAGATCAAGTAAGTTACCAAAAATGACACATAGTGAAGTAAACAAGCCATCACCAAACACTTTTTAGTTAAAAACTGTTGGTCATTTGTGGTAACTAATGTAGTAGATGGCAGGCGGTGAATTAGCTGTAGCCAAGTGCAATCAAAAGTTGGCCTCAATGAAGCTCATTTAATCACACATCTCAAACTGTGTCAAAGATGCAAAACCATTCACATCATCTTCATCAGCATAATGAAAAAGCTGTCAGCAGCACAGTTAATTGCAGTTAGCATGGAGGTGGATTTGAACATTGATGGTTAGGCAAAGGAAGCAGACAGTTTAGGCCTGGAAACTGTCAGCAGTGGGAGTGCTGCTTCAAATCACTTTACAGATATTATGAGAGGCAGTGCAAGGTTTTAAGTGGCCTTTGATTGGCACTCCCGCATTTTAAGTACAGACTTTTTGCATGCATTTATTGCTTTTTGGACAGAGCTAAAATCCAGAAGCACTTCCCACTTTGGACTCTCCTCCCTACACACTTACAGCATTACAAACAGCTCATCCTGACTCCTGAGCAGTGTGGATAGAGGAAAGAGGAAGAGAGGAAAGGACAGTTACAACAGTACATTATCTGATTGCACTAAATGCTCAGTTGCCCCACAAAAATAAAGGAAATTAGGGATGCATAGTAAGTTTTTTCAGCCAAAACCAATAAATGCTAATTGCCTGCTTCTCATGACTGATACCCATAACAACCCATTATTTCACATTTTTGAATTAATAAAATAAAATAAAATAAAAATGAGAAAACCTGTAGTTCATGCCTACCCGAGGGTAAAAAAATAATAAGATTTAATGTACAAAGATGGATGATGTAACTTAACAAAGCTCTGACCTAACCAAAAGTAACTTGCATAAAGATCTTTCTCTTAGAACCTTGCATAACATATATTGCAGATGAAAATTGCACTGTCTTCCTCTGAAAATACATTAAAAAAAATCCATACTGTGGACGAGATGTTTGACTCTCTCTACACTTTGTGCCTTCACCCATGGTCAGCAGTTTGACATCATGAGTGCAACAACAGTGTGCTGTTCTAGTTTGTCTCCTCTTTCCACTTCTTCTTTTTACTTGATTAGCTGATTGCAAACCAACTTTAAAGGTGCATATTGCCACATTCTGTATCAGATTGTGTCGGTGCTGCACTTGTTAAGTCAATAAAAGCAATTTGATTCCATAAAAATAGCTCCATTATATAAAAAGATTAAAAGCAGTATTATACATTTCTCATTATTGGCTGATAATTAACCAATATGTATCATGCATCCCTAAGAAAATTAGTTGAAGTGTAAAAGTTTGAACATACAGTTGTCAAGATGTCTGAACATGTTAGTAAATGACAGAAGACTGAGCTCGGTAAAGATGAAGTGCTTATGAGTTACACAATCTGTTAGCTGCACACTGCAAATCAGAACTTGAGATCCATGCATGAAACACAAACCATTAAGCTTTAAAAATCACTTGGCATGCTGTTTACACTGATCTCAAGTTTACAGCTCAAGAAAATGGTTCACTTCTTGCCCTTACAGTGAAAACACTCTGTTGTGATGATTAAAAGCTGCTGAGCCCAAGGAGCAAAGAAGAAGCTAGTCCAGCACAGACCCAGATCATGAAAGAGTTTCATCACTTAGGAGGTTCCATATAGTCACAAACAATTTGAACGACACATGAAAAACAGCACACAAGTGATTAAATACTTAATAATGCATTATTTGTTGCTTTCTGTTTAAACTTTAACGCAGAATAACGATTTAGGCTTTATGTAGTTGATGAGTCTTTGATATTAGCCAGTGTCTCAGAATGCAAGGGAGCACTTAAGGTAAAGTCTCCAACCGAGTCTGACTCTGATAACAGAGGACATTGAAGTTTGTTGCTACATGAACCTCTGGAAGTCCAGCTAAATGATGAACTCTTCCACTACGCAGCTAGCCTCTTAGCTTTGCTGGCAGAGAGTGGTGCAGCAGTAGGCTAGTGGTGGGTATTTGGTTGGACTAACGTCTTGAGGGGCAGAATTAGGGAGGTGAGTTTGTTGCCCAGCTCACTGAGACTGGACCTCCTCCTCTCTGCCACCGGCTCCTCCTTCTGCTTGTCCTCCAACTTGCAGTCAGTGCTGTCGTAGGCTGTCCTGTTGGCACGCGTGGGTCAGGCATTCACAAACACACTGTTCAGTTGCACATTCTGACACAAGCATGGCTGCATTACCACACCAAATCTGTATGTGCACATGCACACATGCCCATTTCATGCATATGCAGCCCACAAAAATTAAGAGATTATCATTCACCTGCTGCACACAAAGTTAGATATTTTTAAGAAATCTGTGATACAAACAAGTTTGAAATCATTTTCTGCAATATCACAATTCATGCCTATCAATGCCCAGCAATTACATGCTCCAATATTATAGAAAAATAACACAAAGCAATTTCACAATCTTTCAGATATTTGGAGAGCATTAAAATTACTTTATTCTGATCGTCTTTGCTGCAGTACTGATTGAAATAGTTAAAAAGAGCAAATCCTGCTTTTTAACATCCAAACACTGAAAGCTGTATGATGCCAATAAAAAAAAAAAACAACCAAAAACAAACATAAACAAAAAGTCCACGCACTTTAAATTTTACAGAGAAGCAATAGAAAAATAAGTTAAATTTGAATGAAAAGTTACCAAAAGATGTTGGCTTCTCATTGACACTTCCCCATGCGAGGAGAGACCAGATGCATAATAGATGGCTGCTGTTTGGTTTGATGTCAGCTGTTTGGTTTGATGTCAGTATCAGTGATTGGTGTAAGTCTCAAAAGATGATATGCTGTTTTCAGAATGCTCCAGTAGTCTAAGCCTCACCAATTACCTTAAATTATTGCTGCTAGCTAGCAGTCTCTATGGGATGCAGAGTAAGTATGGACTTAGATCTGTGTTTTAAATGGTCGGCTGGGTCTGCATCAGATCCCGCTCTATTACTGTGAATCCCATGTCTCTTTCTTGGCTCAGAGTATGAATAATATGTGTAGTTAAGAGAATGCTATATTTTAACAGCTTGTTAATAAAAGCTAACTTGTTCATAGGAATTAGCTGTGAAATCAGTGCCAGCTGGATACCTGTATCCTAATCATGTTCAGACCTTTACTGTTTAAGTATGCACAGTTTGTGACTTTATTTACGGATATTAGAATTTTTTTTTCTCTAAAATTTTAGATTTGTCAGTCATTCTGCATGTTCTATTCATATTCGTGCTCCATTATTCTAAATTCTGCTTTCTGTTTATAATACAAGCAGCTAATTGCAACCACTAGTTAACTCTATAAAGTTTTTATTTCAAAAATGATAAAGACTAATTTGCAAATTCCATGCAAAGTGACTTTGAGAAATGGAAACCTGACTAAGCCACAGACAGACTGACAGTAATGATTCCACACTACAAAGCAGCCATCTTTATACATCTGGGTCCACAGTGAAAGGACTTGTGTACGCAACCAGCTTGGTACCTTTCTTCTTGGCATGTCTTACCCCTTCATCATGAGAGAGGGCTCTTCAGTGTCAACCCAGGCCGCAGAGCTAACAAAGCGTTTTAGTGGGGGGCGTGCCACGCTCTTTCCTGCCACATTCCTGGAAACCGCCATTATCACATAGGGGTATAACAACAACAACCCTCATGTCATGGTACAGAGCAAGGATCTGTGGCTTATGATAGAGCCACAGTCAATAGCCTCCCACACATCAGAGACAATGCTGAAGTGATTCAAAAAGGTAATACAAACACTACTCTTACTTTTCATTTAAGCACACTCTCCCCTTCACATACAAGCAAAATCTCAATTAACTTCACTTCACATATTAAAATGGATGCATAAATTGACATGCATACAAATGCCTACCATGGAGATCGCCTGGTCAGTCTCTCTGTTTCAGCCTCCGAGCTGTCTTGTGTTTTAGACTGTGGTGAGAAAACAAGCTATCAGAGTTATGATCATGTAAACAAAAAGGGCACCTGAAGCACAACAACAAACATTTCAAACCTAAATCCATACTCAATTCCTGATCTAAGTCTCTGCTTGTCTAGATGAATTACTCTCTACTAAAGTCCTAACAGGATGAAACAAGGTCACTGTAGAGTGAGACTTTTAATTTGTAAATATAGAACCATGGTCTGATATTATTTGTAGTTTATCATTTCACTAATGCATGCTGTTGGCATTGAAAGCAATTAAAAGAAATGGCAAATGTAGTTTATGAGGTGAAATATGACAAAAACACAGCTTTTTTATACACTATAAAAGTAGATATCTAAAGTGTATTTTAGCTATATTGTATTAGGAGTGCAAAAAGCCTCCTCCCTGTTGGTACAAAAGCCAAAGGTTATGCTACATGATATGCTTACCATGTCAAAGTGCATGTTGCCTCCACCAGAGCGGGGGATCGCTGCTATGCTGACTCGCCGGGATGACGACTGTTGAGTTAAAAAAGGAAACAATCGCTAAGACACACATTAACATTACAAACACATTAAGCCATCAGCCATTCTGAGTAAAGCAGAATATTATACACAACCCCGCCGCGGCTGACCTTGAAGTTGGGCTGTAACAATAGCAGATTTTCATCACACAATTACTGTGTCATACAGAACCCATGAAATAATGACATCTATTGAAAATTTGTGAGACAAAAAACAAAATCCTCATCAGTCAGATTCAATTTTAACTCTTTCTGGTAATTGGATTTTACTCAAAATTATGAGTGTAAGGAGATGGAGAGAGATTGTGGAACCACTTATTGTCCAAAAAATGTACAAAAATAAGAGTTACACTTAATGAATTTCATTGTGGTTGGCAACCAGTTTTAAGATAAACTACTTCCACCATGAAAGAACAAGAACAGAGAAAAAGTAAAGAGACATTTAAGAGGCATCTGTATGTTTCATAATATTGTGTGTGTGTGTGTGTGTGTGTGTGTGTGTGTGTGTGTTTTTTGCACATGTCATCAATGTTGAATATTTAATGTTATGAAAACACCTACCTTGTAGTACTGTGATGCTGGCTGCTTTTTGCCACGAAAGTCATCTGGAAAGAGGAACAGTGTATTTACCTTGTGGTTGGTGTGTGCAAGCACTGAGCATGAATATTTACACACACACACACACAGCACAGCACAATTAAATGATTTAGGTTTTGTCATGAGATCAAGCTAGTGTTGTACAGAACTTCAACACTCAAGATCTATAATTTTCTTAATACCTTCTGTAACTCAGAGTTTTCCTGCTGTTACCATAGCCCTTATATTTCATTAGTTTGGTTCTAGAAGAAGAGGGTCTGAGATAAAAACTGAGTAGGTGGCAACTATTAGCACAGCTACTGCAAAATTAAAGGTAATGATAGTATCAGTCGGTGTTCCCTACCTCTCTCGGTGTGTGATCCAAATGACCTCTCATTTTGCATGAGCGTCTCTCTCAGCTCCAGAAGCTCAGCGTGCTCCTTGGTGTACATTCTCTTCAAGTTCTCCACATGCTGGATCATCACCTCCACAGCCTTACCAATACGACTCTCCTGACATTCACATACACAAGACTCCATTCAGTTTCCAGAATCAATGTCAAAAGACTGCAAAGTTTGTTTTGTCTTGGGAAAGGAATAACTTCTACTCTCAACACACCACATGACAGTTATCTTACCTGGTGAATAGCTCCTAACATTTCAGAGCGACTGGACACTCTGGTCATGGACTGGATGAGGATATCCAGGTTCTTCTGGAGCCTCTGGATGATTTCCATGGACTGGTTGTCATCCTCACACAAAGGAGTCAGAGCCTGGGAGGAGAGCAAAAAGAGACAAGAAATGATTTGATGAAAACAACAACAACAAAAAAAAGGGTTGGCTGAAACTTGTTCAAACATGTGAGTCTCACCTATGTGAAACAAATTCATTTAAAAAATAAAGCCAAAAAAAATTCTTGGGTTTTCCATGCGATCCTCATATAGCATCAAAATTTTAAAAACCTAAAGAGTTGTTCTGAACAATAACAGTTTAATGAAAAAGAACTGCACTGCAAGAAATTAAGTAAGTATTTATCAAAAATGAGAATGTAAATAAAGTTACACAAGGCAATGCTGAAAGAGACTCTATATAAAGTAGCAAAGATAGCAGTGCTGTATGTGGTGCTGGGCCACATGGACAGATCAAATATTTTTTAACAAATTCCTTATCTTTATTGTAATAGTATTTTGGGATGGCTGTTAGTTTTTTTACTGGACATTAACACAATGACATTTATGATATATAATCATCAGTGATGTTAAAAGAATGACTTAGCTGATAAAGGCTGGTGTTAGATCAGCTACAAGAGTGTGGTAAGTTCAGGAAATTAAACAACTTGACTGTAACGCAGCCTTTAAAACCTGGAAATGACAACACTTGTGCCCTATCAGGATGTAACGTTATCCAAAATCTAAGATGTTATTCAAGTCTCATATCTGTATATTATTAATAAATCGCCCATCAGTAAAACATACTGACCTGCAGTAAGCCCTGGCAGCTGGACACCTCCCTGCGGACATTCTCCTCAGCCAGGTCACGTGACCTCTCCTCCAGTCGTAGCCTCTTCTCCAGGGTGAACATGTCACACTTGAAGCCTAATGCCAGACGTTGGAACTCTGCCTGAAAACATGACATGACACATTTATTTTTGGTGCTGATTGCTGGATTTATACAGTATGAGGAATAACACCCTGTTAACTGCAGATGAGATGACCGTTATTAACATTCCTTTTTCATTACGATAAGAGTTTTGGTCACAAAGAGAGCATAACTGTGCTGGCAGGTCAGTTAAATTAGACATATAAAAAATTTCCTCTCTCTCCTGTAGAAAACCCTTAGATTTCTTTACTAATTACAAAATGCGGCTAATTACAAAGTCCAAGATCTCATGGTATACATACCTCAATCTCCTTGTCACTGGGTGACAGGCTGCAGATAAAGAGATAACGATTAGGACTCTGTGACATCTTAATAGATGTATACACAGATAATTTAGTGTTAATTTGAGTTAGTATTTGTTACTTGCTGTCTTACCTGTTTCTGTCTTTGAAGGTCTCACTGGTGTCAGAGATCATTGATGTCTCAGCTAGAAAGGGATATGATAAATACCTGATCAAACTGTCCAATCATGTTTTAGATTTAAAAAAAATTACATACTGTCATTCAAAATGGCATTGTTTTTGGTATTAAAAAAACAGGTGGTAAATTTTATGCATATTTTTTTGTTTGAAACAGTCTAAAAAACGAAGATATATTACACATACATTCCTTCTCAGTGGTCATGCTGGTGTCACTTTGGTCCTCCTGTCCCTTGTGCTCCTCAATGGCCTCCATACTGCGTGACAGCTCCTGCAAAATCCGAACAGACATTACTACTTCTCTCAGCTCCATCTCCCCCCGCCCCCCCTGCTGCTCTTCTTTTAAATCTGAGCCCTCCACGTGCCCTCTCCTATTCATTAGTCTTTACATAATAAAAAGGTGAAATATGAAAATCAAAACAGCTGACAGTGAAGCTGGGATTGATTTCTAAATCATCTGCTCCTGAGTGAAGCTAAAATGAAACTATTTGCTCTTGCTTCCTCTATCTTTCACACATACACAAACACACATGCACGCATACTCACACTCTTGCTTAGCTGGAAAGACAGCATTTCATGCTGAATCAAGATACAGAAGGCACAACCGCTTCACTTACAAAGAAATTTAATCTTAGTGCGTCACAAGCACATGATCCTGGTGTTTCATTAAATCCATTCTGAGATTTTTAAAGTGAAGCTTAAACAAACAATACAATAAAACTACTAATAATATAAAAACTATCATAAGTTTTGAATAAAATGGTGCATTTATAATATATATATAAATAAATATAAAACTGAACCAAACCAACTTGTATATTTTTCCTTTCCATGTATGAGGGTGGCAAACACTGTTCTCAACTCCATTATAATCATAGGTATTATTTTGCCAATAATCATTGGATAAAGGTATTCACTACCAGACCCTGAATGAAAACAAAAAACACATCAAAGCTAGCTATAGGATTAGCTATAAGATTTTGATTTGTTAGCCACTTTATAAAAACATAAGAACTGGTAAAATAGCAAAAAACCCTTAGTCTAATGACTTAAAACTTTTCACATTAACATGCTAAAACCCTCTGACGGCAAATCGAATACCCAGTTTAGAGAAAAGAAGAAGTAGAACAGGTCTTACCAGTTCCCTCTTATTTTTGCCACAGAGTGTGAGGGAGCCCTTTTTGGTGGCACTATTGTCCGAATGGCTGGGGTCAGAGGTCACACTGCCCATGCCGCTCCCTGATTGGCTGCCATGTGTTGAGGATGGCCGTGACTGAGGAGAGCTGCTGTCAGAAAAGGTGGTCGCTCCGCTGCTGATGAGCTGGTCTGTCCCTGGAAGGGAGAGTTGGTGTGTGGGTGGTCAAAGTTACGCTCAGATGTGAGAAGGCGTAAACAAACAGTCCGTTTAGAAAAATCAGGTTCTCTCTTTCTCTCCTTGCCGTGCACACAGATTTGACAGGTTTTCTTCCTACCCTCCATGCCAGCAGCTACTGTTGGAACCTCGGCTGCACCGTCTTGCACACTTTCCTCCTCTTCCACCAACACAGGCAGCAGACACGTGCTAGAACACAAACAGCGATACCTTTATACTAACCTACAGCATCTGTAAAAAAAACTATCATCCTTAATAGCACTAGCAAAAAACGCAGTTGGCTTTCAGAGATGCAGAAGAAACAGTTTTCTCTTGGCTGAAATCACTCAAATCTGTAGGAGTTATTATTGCGGCTGTAAAGTGAAGCAGTCTAAAAAAAAACAGTCAGTTGATAAGGTTTCTTGCGATATTCACTGACACTGAGTCACTCACCTGTCCTCTGCCGCTGATCTGTCTGCCAACTGGTCTTGGCTCAGGCTCTGAGATGGACAGTAGGCAGAGAAGAGAAAGAAGGAGGGGTGAGAAAAAGACAGGTGGTCTTGCAGCACAGTTTTCTACCCTACGTTACAAGAAATGGTCAAGGACAAGGAGACACATTAACATACATGAAGCGTACCTGTCCCATGGCAGTGAAATGCTATCTAAGCTGCACAGAGTGCGGAGGAGAAAGATTGGGCTAATTCTTATATAATGTGAAGCTTCATGGAGAGCCCTGCAGTTCTGTGAGTGTGTGTGTGTTGCTGAGAGGGGTGCATAGAGAACACGTTAACACTGGAACTGTGCTAAGTAGTGGAGGCGGACTGAGTGCATACACAATCGTGTGAACACACACAAACACACAATCACACACATAAACAATGGAGCAAGGTGAGCACTCAAAGCAATGCAATGGGATATTGTGTAATGAGTCTGCATCATTTCCGTTTTTGACACCGCTCAGAATAAGACTGCACTCACTGCCTTACTCCTCCACTTAATATAAAGCATAATGAGACTTCAGTGTCACTTTTAATTAAAAAAAAAACAGTCACATAAAACAAAACTGCTACCTCAAGTAGCATCACAGTCATCACATTTAATCCAACACATTGTTTAATAATTTGACTCAATGTCCTTCACAGGATTCCAAAAACTGCTTTCATTCAAATCTCCAAAATGTTGGTAATTTGCATGTTGAGTTGTTTTCTTTGCTGAAATGACAGTGATTAACCACAAAAACCTTTTATGCCAGCACAATCATGTCTGAGGTCTACATCCTAGTAATGTCACTGTAGACACAAAATGTATGTCTTAAACTAGCTGCAAACTGAATTGGCCTTTGGGTAAATAAAGTTGTCTGAATCTGAAATAATTGAATTAAAGGTTTTGGTCTTGTTAATCATTTAATTTGTCTTAACAAAAACTGAAGATTTTTCATTCAAGTAAAATCCTAACATGATAGAAATTATTGAGTTTTACTCCACATTCTCTTTCTCTAGGACGAGTATTAGTTTATGCCATATATAATTTAACAATACATACATAAAAAGTGATAAAGCCTGCAATAAATGATCAATTTTGAATTGATAATATATATCATAGTCATAAATTAGAAGAAATTTCCAATTAAAATATTATCCATTTACAAGTTAAACTACTATTTGAATATATCCAAATGATTTAGATTTCAAAACAACTTAGCTCCTCTTTGCCAGCAGATTAAAACAAGGAGTTAATTTTTGATCAGAAAAATCCTCTCAACCAAAGTGGTGTACTCTGAATCCAGATGAAATGGTTAGAAAAGTATGTTTAGCTTGAAGCCAGTTTTCAGTGTCATAAAGGTTTAACTTGGCAGAATCATCTCCGCAGCTTATGCTGCACACATAAATTGGTCTGAAAGACAACATGTTCAGACATTCAGATTTAAGCCATAAAAATTGTCATATTTTCATAAATTCTTCACCTGACCATAATCTCTAGGAGCAAGAGACTGTAGATTCTCAGCTGAGTCATTGTGAACGCAACCTTACTAAGCCCTACACCATTACTTCAAAGAAGTGATGCTACATGATTACAGCAGTGCAAATTGTGTGCATCACTTTGTGGTGTTTTTCTTTTAATGCAAAACTACATTCATTCAGCAAATGATACAGAAAAGTCTTTCTTCCTGTTTGGCTAAGGTAATACTGACACTTAAATTCTATAATTGCATAAAGTAAATCAAGGACCCTATGCATGTTCTATGCAATGCAAAGAACATGGACGAAACTGCACAATTTGCAAATAAAAATAGAATGAACTGTAACTGTCAGAATAATACGAAATTTATCAGATTGTGGATACAATGTACTTTGTCAAACAGATTTTTTTAACCAAAGGATGAAATGTTTTGCTTAATATCTGATTTGTATATTTTTCTTATAAATTGATCACTTTAAAGCACCACATCCAACTTTAGGAGCATTTTCGTTTCAAATAAACAGCAAAAATGAAAGCACTTTCAGACTGACACCTTAGTCAGCCATATGAAGTAACTGTGTACTTGCCTCCTTTTTGCAGTTGAGTTTAGTTAAGCTGATAGCCCATCCTGTGACTCCCTAAGTCATAGGGGTGAGCAGTCAGTAGAATGATGGCCACCTGATTCCCTGATCTTTAATTTAATCTAACATCTCTACCTTCTCTCCTCTCTTTCCAGGGGCAAGTCACCCTCCCAACCTTTCAGAGGAGAAGCCAGCCCCCACCCAGCCTACTAAACCCCTCTCATATCAAAACACACCTACTCTCAGTGAGCTGAGACACACATAAAGTGACAGAGAGAAAGAGAAAAGGAGAGGGTCATAAAGAGGAAGGGGAAGCACTGGTGAGCTGGTAAAAGAATAGAGGAAGTTCTACTCACTTATGCATTGAAATACTTCCCTCTGCTACTGACCTTAGTAAGGCTCATGGCTCCTGCGCTTGAGTCCGTCTCACCTGCTCTCTCCTCTTCTCCCCTGTGGTCCTCACTGGTTGGCTGGGTGCTAACCACAGGTCAAAGGACAACTGTCAGGTACTCATCATTTTCTCAGTCTTGAATTAAGCATTATGTGTATTTTTTTTTATCTATGTCATAAGACACAGCTGTTAAAAATATGAAACAGTAGGAGAGGAGAGGAACACCCTTTGTCTCTTGGTAGGTGGACTGTACCTATGCAAAGCATGGCTGCAGAGATCCACAAATTAGGCTGCACACGCCTCCCACAGCGAAAAAAACACCCATTTGAATACCAAATGTTGACCAAGTCATAGGGAAATGACGAAAGTCAGTCAAATGGTGACTTCAACTATGACTACTGAAGCTGCTGATAACACCCATCGACTTTAATCTAGCAGGGATAGTTTATACTATTATGAAAACTAGTCAGGATGCTGGGTGGCTATGTGGTCATGTCAGTTTCCTGGCATCAGATGCTTCTATTTTGAGCCACCTAAGCAGGATTTTCCAACCCAAACAGCAACACAACAGCTTAAGTTCGTGCTCTGTCTTGTCCAGCTCAATCATCTTAGTGGGTAGTTCTTGCTAATAAACAGCCATTTAACCTGCTAATGCATGCCCTGTTGTGAGTAAACCTTCTTTTTTGCCTTCTGATACTGCTGTTTTCATGGTGGAAGCAGCAGGAAAAAGCAGACTGTGGCTATAACTACTGAGTAGTTATTCAACGTTTCATGGCTTGAGCATCATCAGCACCTGAGCTGCACTTGTTTCTCTGGCCTCTGACATGCCCATTTGCATTTTCCTGATTCCTGAGTATGAGCAGTAATGTGTCTGAGTTTGCAAGGAACTCAAAGGCCGTGGATGACCCAAAATATCATCACCAGCCATGAGAGTTATGGCTATGCCCTGAGATAGCAAACAGAAGAACCTGCAGTGAAAGAGCCTGCAGTCCTAAAGACCAAAGGAAAAACACTGAGAAGGTCCCTGTGACATGACAACCTCTCTCAGAGTGCTTCGGAAGTATGCGAGTTTCTCACCTGCACTCAGATGTCGCCTTCCACCCCTATTCATTGGATTTGGATTTTCTTGTAACTTCTTTCTGTTTCCCAAAATTATGTTTGGTTTCTTGGGGGTTTAAACCCCAATTTGAATTCCACAGAAATCACAAATGAACACACAGCAGTGGTTGCAAAATTGTGTTTAACACACATGTTGATAATGTTTATGTGATGTAACCTGAAATACTTACAGGCAAAAGCTACTGCTTGCACCTGCTACATACACACTGCTGTGCAGTGCTCTTTTTTTGCAATCTATATAGTGATGAACTAGTTTTAAAAACTCACAAAACGTCAAATCTTTACTGCAATTAACATGTCAAAAGTACCGAACACAAATATCTGAAAGCATCTAAATAAACTCAGTAACGCTTCATACAATTTGAATTTTTCATAAAATCTGGAGAAAGGCACTCTAATTGTTTAATTTCATGATAAGTGCATAAAAATTTCTTTCTTTCTCAATCACCTCTCAGTCTGGGTCACAGTCTCATCTGGTCCCGGGGATGCGCTCGATGCGTGATCAGGAGAAACCATGCCAGCTTCTGCAGGAGGGGTGTTACTAAGTATGGCTGTTTGGACCTGCTCAGATGAGTCGCTCAGATTTTGGGCTGAACCACAGGTGTGAGACTCTGTGTCTGCTGGGACACAAGAAAAAGCAGTCCCATATTAAGAAATAAACTTTTACTATTTCACTATACTTAAACATTCCAGGATTACAAGTTCTTAAGTTATCAGCTGTTCTATTCTGATTTTGTTCAGTTCTCAGGTTGCATTTTGACATTTTAGAAACCATTAGCTCAGTAAGTCTGACATGTTAAAGTAATACATTGTTTTTTATGTTGAATTTGTGTAGTGTGGTAGTTGAGATGTTGAGTTAATAAAATTTTGTTCTTAATATACAAAACTTTGTTGTACCACAAACAGTAATGTGGTTATGAAACACATGATTTTCCAGGGCAATCATGGAGTTCTGGATTTTCAAAATGGCTTTTAGATGTTGTTCATACTGTGGTATTTGGTAGTGTTTGACCTTTATCTTGAAAGATTTAGTTAAGTTCTTTTTCCTCTAAACAAACAGTAAATATATCAAGTGAGTCAGGAAATGACTCACTCTTTGGTTATGTTGTAAATGCACACAGTAGAGAAACTAGAGAAACAGTTAAGCAGAAAAAAGAGCGATGTACATAGAGAATGACTTAGAGAGAGAGTGAGGGAGAGGGAGGCGGGGATCTTACTGTTGTTCTCTGAGTGGGACAGATCAGGGAGAGCATCCGCCTCTGGGTGTCTAATGTTGACAGCTTGTGAGTGGGCGCTCAATGGAACTGCTGCCTCTTCCTGAATACACGCACACACATGTACACACATGCACACAAATGATAAATATTCGAAAAGGAAAGGGGTCAAAAGATCGAATAAGTAACACACATTAACCATGTAACAAACAGTAGGCCCACTGTCTGTCAGCAGAAACAAATCTTTGTCGGCTAAAAAGACATTGCGTAAGAAGTCAACACAATCTCACAGCTGACAGACAGCACAAAGCAACTGCTCCATCAGTGATGGATTTATTGGAAAGACCCCCCCAATTAGTGTCATCTTCATACTAATTCAAAAAGCAAACATCACTTTCAAATTGCCTGCAGCATGATGGAGTGTTTGAATTAGTTTAAAAACCTCACAGGCATGAAATTAATTGAACATGGAGGACAACAAGTGAGTAGAATACATAACATCTGAGATCAGAGTCTGTGACAAGACAGTGAGATTTTAGCTGCTTAACGTGTAGTTGAGTGTATAGCATGCCTCACTATTTGGTGCAGAATATATTGGAATTATTTTTTCTTCAAATGCAGGTGTATAATTCAATACAATAGTAATACAATAGCAGGTCATTACATATTATTTATGTGTGACCTAAAAGTTTGAGAACTGTCATTCTATATAAGGAAGTCAACAGCTTTAAAAGAAGTATGTAAAATGCTGCCTGTGAGCAGAGGCTGTTAATAACGATATATGAATTGCGATATGTGAAGAGCTACTTTGGTAGGCAAATGGCAAATGGCAAAAGGAGAAAAAAAGAATGCGAAGTTCAGAGAGTGAAATATAAGAGACATGAGGAGAAAATAACATGTATAATGTAATCAGTTACATACAAGTAAAGAGCATATGTGTAGTTTTGCTTGTCTGATTATTTACTACAAATCAAACAAAACTAGTATTTTACACTTGGAGATCATTTCCTACCTTCCAACCATTCCAAGTCATTGCTATCCTTTCATTTCAGAGTCGTAGGAAAATCATTATTACAACGTAACGCCTCAGATGTGTCCAGCACAGTGACAGGGACTGTGTTAAAGCCCTTCTTGTTGATGGCGCATTCAAAGACAGTCGCATATCAAGACATCTGAAACTGAGGACTCTGACATCTCATATGTCAAAGCATCTCTAACTGTACTAACAGGAAGTGTTTTGCAAAAGAGTATCTGCTTTTTACTGCATTACCAAACAAGTGTGACAAGAAATTGAGGAAATCTAAGTCTGCACTGAGATAAAATACCCGTGTCTTACAACTTTCAAGCTAGTTGTCATATAGCAGTAAGTTAATTATGGAAAGACAGCAGTAGTAGAGAAAGAGTTAAAATTGTCTCTACAGTCAAATCTGGTGGTTGCAAGTGTAAATTTAAAAAAACATGAGGGTTCTTATACCCTTGGACATTGTTAATCCTAATTTTAAAAATTTCCTACTTCCTTCCCAACATTGTCAAAGAAGCTGAAAGTGATATTAGCAAAACAGCAGAGATGTGTATGCCAAATATTCAAAAAATGTTTAAAGCCAAGGGAAGGCAAGCAGAGCAGTGCCATACTGGTACTGCTTCCTGTTACCTGTCATACAAATGGCAGCTACCCAGTGATCTCGTGTTGACCTCTGTGGAGGTTAGGATTCAGTCTTTTGCTGACAAGTGCAGATTTTACATTAAAAGCTACAACCACATGCATCAAATTGGTGTTTTCCTCTGAAAAACAAGTGTGATCTTTTACAAATTGATTTGGACAGAGATTTGATTTGTGGTTTCCAGAGAATGAAAGATGCTTTGAAGTCTGAACGTTACTATCAGGGTGGCTATATTGTTTACAGATTTGTAGTAATATTTGAAGTACTCATCTGCTGGCATCAAGCTAGGCAGTTACATAACTTTGGTTAGCAGCATTCCACTTGAATGGAGACTTATGACATTTAAGATAAACTATCAATTCAGTTGACAAATATGGGGTTTTCTGAAATTTACCAGTCAATGTTTAATTTTTACAAGTTTATTGAAGGTTGTTTTACTACTTTAGAAAGGTAACTGTCAATAAATACGCACAATTTTAAGAATATATTTTGTAAAATAATGAGAGAAATGCAGAGTTCAATGATAACTAACAAAAGTCACATTCTTGCACTAACCCTTGGTGTGCATCCTGAACAAAACATATTACCTTACCCTGTGACAATTCAATTTACCTGCAAAGGATGACAGTGTAGCTCTGGCTCTGACTCAGTGCAGACTTCAGAGTCTGTAACAAATATGAAAGAAAAGAAAAATGTAACATAATTCAGGAAAAAATGTTGAGAGAAAAGACGAGGTAGGAAACAGGCAAACCAGAAAATTAGTTAATTAAAAACTCAAACTCATGTCATCTTTCTCTGATGCCCATCCAAAAATACAACCCCACCTCTTACCATAAAAGGTCAACCTGTCTATTATGCAAGGCATTGAGCTGAGGGAGGGGGAAGAAAGTTAAAATACCATGCATGGCTAAGGTGGCATTAATGACCGCATCTGCACTCTCGTTTTCTGTCTCCCTGCCTGCCAGCCGCTCATGCAGGGAGAGGAATGGGGGATTACTGAGCTCACTTCATGGCCTGAGACCGGTCTTACACCTTGCCATACAAGGAACTTGAGGAAGAGAGGATTTCACATACTGTGGAGACACACACACTCATTCTAAAACCCAACCTTTAAAGATCCGGGCCACAACAACCATAGAAGGCAAGGGTCTACTTCCAAGGGCCTCAGACTGTGTGTATCATTACAGCGAGTGAGTTTGTGTCCTGTGTTGGTGCTTCAAGGGTGGCTGAGTGCCCTGTGACACCCATGGATTACAGGGGGATAATCCACACACTCATTCTTTCTAATACACAAATCAACACTCAAAGACAATAACTGAGTCTGTAAGCCGTTCCTCACCTTTAGAGCTTATACTATAAACCACACTGTACGACTGCAAACTATGCCAGCCAGATGTGTGAGTGAAGTTAAAGTCATGACAATCTTTAACTAGTTGGTCTGAGACTAAAAACAGTGGCTTTTACAAAATGCACTTTGAGGAGAGCGGAAAAGACTCATTTAACATTTGCTGTGAGTTAGCAAAAAAACAGACATGTTTCATATAAGCATACCCAACAGAGAGCATGGAATGTGGACAAAATTGTTCTTTGCCTTTGTATTGCCATTAACTACATCTACTAATGTGCACTCAAGTAAATGCAGTTTAATAGAATATACACCAACAAAAAGAAACTACATCATACTATATAAGGTAAGCTTACAGAAATTGTTGTCAAGGACAAAGATTATTTGATTACTATAAACTTGTAGCTGCATGAATGAACAAACAAGTTTACCCTCACTGACCCGTAATAAAGTTTTCACAGTTCAAGCTATAGTTTCAATATCCTCATGCTAAAAAAGACACAGGATGCATTAGCTCACATTCCTGTTTGCATTAGGATAGCTCAAAGCTCATTTCTGCAATGAATCCTGCTGTGTTGGACAAGGAACAGAGGCAGGGTCAGAACAGGGGCAGAAAAATATTAAACTTTCTTTAGCCCTATTTGGTTTGGCCTTATGATGTTGTCAGCCCTAGGGTATTTCTGGTGTAAAACAGACCTTTAAAGGCTCAAACAAGAAGATTAATCTGTTAAAAGCTAATTTAAAATGTATAGCTACATAAAGATGTATCAGTACTAATACATTTAGCGTCCTTCTAAGAATAAATTAAAATCTACACCATAAAGTCCATTAGCAGTGCAAGTGTTGACACGTTGGCTGAAGGTTATTATCTCAACCTTTGTATGCCCACTAACCTTGACCCCCTCCTGCTGCACGGTGCCCAGGCTGGGCCTCCACTGAGAGGGCAGACAGAGGAGTGGATGTGTCCCTAGTTTCTCCCTCTCCAGCTGTGTCCACTACCGTCCACTTCTCCTCCCCGTCCTCCTCTTCACCTCTGTCTGTTAATTTATCTGCTGTCTCCTCGGGTCTGATATCTGTTCGCCCACCCTGTTCTCTGCAATTCCTCTCTGCTAACTCATTTTTCAAGAAGTCTTGAAGAGCAAACTCCTCATCCCAGTCCAAGTCTTCTCCAGGCTAAAAAAGGAAAGAAAGAGAACTTCAAGGCCTTGATAAAAGGAAGGCAACAATGAGATGCACAAAAACGCTTACAAAACATACCCCTGAGAAAAAACGTCACATTACTAGACACATGACTCATAATCATTTCTGGAAAAAAAAATCTATGCAGAGAAATTACAGCAAAGATCACAAACAGAGTTGTTAGCAAAGCAACATATACCATACATAATCCTCTTTTTAAAACATTTTATTTAGTTTTTTAACAAGTCTTCGGGAATTTTAATGGTTCTGATCCAAAGCTATACTTATTAGGTACTGTCATGGTACAGATTGTTCACTGTATGCAAATTTATCTGCCTCAGCACCAAGTTCATAATGTTTTGCAGTGAAAACAATGCTGCTGTAATGAAAATGTGCAGGCGTGCCCCAGTGTATTTTATGTGAGGAGCAGTGCGTAGGTGTGTATTCACATCTGATTGTGTGTGCACATGTCCACTTCAGCCGCCAACTCACTCTCAGCCTTCTCTACCACATTCTCCATCTGTCTGAATACAGTAAAAGCTCTGTAACTGCTCTCCAAGCAAGCCCTCCAAAATATTTCTACTGTGATTCAATCTGAATATTAATACTGTAAAAAATACATACATGTAAAGTATTAAACACCTGCTCATCTCCCAGATGGTGAACATTTTACTGAATACCATAAAAAAACAGTGTATACTGGCTATAGATTAAAAATAGGAGATTTCTTAAGAGAATAATGAAAGCAAGTGACTGGTGATGTTTAAGAATTTTGTAAAGATTTAAGCCCCTGATCCAGGCCACCCTTCCTCCCTTGCTCTCTGACCTCTTCCTCTGGTGCAGGTGTCTGGCATGAGGCCTCTCTGCTGTCCTGAGGTGTCTTTAGCTGCTCCAGCTCCTCACATAGCTGCCGCTTCTGGTTCTCCTGCTCCTGCACCCTGTGTGCAAAATGAAACAAAACTATGGGTTTAAAAAAAAGGCTAAGGAATTTATTTTTTCTTTTTAACAAGAAACGTAGATGAAGCATGCAAAATATCAAAGTGCTCTTAAATTATCGAGAGAGAGAAAAAAAATCCTATCCTAGAAGACAGTACATTGGACATACTGTACCCAATCCGCAGGCCCATGCAGTGTCCCATTCTGTTGCCCAGGGTGACCAGCGCCAGTTCTCCGACTGGCCCACTGACGGTTGTTTCACTTTAAGGTTTTTTAGATCCAGTCCCAGCCCGACCCTCTAATCTCAAACTACACACAGAACCATGAACGTGTCCTGCAACAAAACCTTCATCATGGCACTGTCTTTATTGTCCAGTCTCACTCTTGACAGTCTGTGTTAGCCCAAAAACTCCCGAGCAAGAGATGAAACTATACTTACAATGAGTCCTCTTCAGTTTTCTTTTCTCCCAAATAAAATTAAAGTTCCTGAGGTTACCCTGGCAACTGAGCACCAGTAATTCCCAGCTGGACAGCCTGACCAGTTCGCCCTCTCTGTTCTACCACTGTGCCACACTTGCTCTTTTATACATCTGCAGGGGATGGCCGTCTCCATGAACACACACATAAACAGACACACACACACGGTTCAAGGTAAACCCATCCACAAAGAGTGAGAAAGAGGTCCAGAGTTGGCCCAGAGTCAGTCCTAATGAGGCAGGCACTCAGGGTCATTGAGGTCAGGATGATTGACAGGTCTTTTCTCCACTCATCACAACTGACTTACCAACTAAGACACAGCACTAGAGAACAGAAACAAGGGTCTGACATTTTGTAGTGTGTTGTTATTTATGTAAAGTTTTAAATGCAGATCTCTGATGGCAGAAATAGCTTGAAATAATTTGTTACATAAAATACCCTTGAGCTCTACCCAGTAACTTTTTATTCATTCAGGACCACGTGGCATTTAAAGTTCCTGGAAATTCTCCAAGCACTCACCCTCAGAGGTGTTTAAATAGACAGCTAAAGGCTAGTGTGTATGTGAAAGGCAGTAGCTGTTCATTAAAGTTTTTGGAGAGGGTTAACAAACAAGGTATGTCAGTTATCCAAAATCAGCTGAACACAGGTCTACAGCATGAAAAAAAGCTTTGACAGATTTGCTATGACGATGCATTACCAGCATTGTGCACTTTAGCACCAATGCTGAGCAAAATGGACACTTAAATACTTTTAAAGCAGCAATAAGGTGTCGTCCATCAGTTAATTTTTATTGTATGTGTATATGTATTAATAGTGTTAAAATATGAAAACAATCAAACCCCCAGAAAAGAATATTTAAACCAAAAGCTAATATATATAACATACTCGACAAGGTTAGCAAACATATGCAAAACTGTCACACAGTGTATCTCTGCTGCCACCTGTTGTTCAGATGTAGGAAAAATGCGCCCAAGAAGCTCCCTTTCTCTTTTATTTAAGAGGAGCAAACTGTGCATGTAAAACTTAAAATGAGACAATGTGCAAAAATTCTTCATAATAAAGACATCACCTTTCACTAACTTTGAACAACTTACAACATTTTTAATTTACACCTTATTACAGATTGTACAATAACCCACCAACTTTATAATCATGACCTCGTTGATTAAAAATCACCTCTCAAAAGTAACTTTTAGTTTCAGTCTTTTTCATTCGAGATCATTGTGATTCATCCTTTAGGGGCGGACAGAGGGACAGCGCCTGAGTGCACTCCATTGACCGGCCCTACTGTTGTAAGAGCAGCGAGGCTAACAAGCTAACCTTGAAAACACATTATGCCTAGATTACATTTTTTTTTAGATACTGCATAGCTGGATGAAAATGTCTGTATAAGAAAATCAATTTTTAGTTCTGCTGGGGTTTAATTCAGCCAGTAAGATCACTGCTGCGCAAGAGCAACCTCCTATTACAGCCTGTTTTCCTACCTGCCGGTCAAGTTGTCTTTAATTAGCCAGCCCAAGATCTACTGTTATGCTGTACTGTTCCATCTTCATCTGGTATTTCTCTTTCACCTTTCTCTGTTCTCACATCAAATTCTAAAACATGATTCACTTCAGTGCTCAGTATTTCTAACGTATAGCAAATAAAGATTTCCTCACCTGACTGAAAGGTGCAGGATCTCGGTGCGGGACCTCCTCATGTTACTGGCCATTTTGATCAGCTCCTTCTCCAGCGAGTCTGTGTACTGGGCCAGCTGGTCCAAGCTCAGGGCCCACTCTGTCCGTCTCTTGTCCAGCTCGGCCTGCACCGTCTGTGGGAGGATCAGTCCAAGGGAGTCAGCCTCTCACTAAGGTGAAAGGCTGCAGGCAGCCGCAGGCCTAAATTTTACAAACTCCAAAAAGTTCTAACACCTAACTGACACACAGTCTTTCCATGTCAGCTAGCACACTGAGGAACCAATGCAAGACTGACTTGCACTGGTACAGCTCTGCTCCACTAATGATTTCTGTCTCATTTGGTATGTTTACTGCTGTATGGCAGTACGTGGCTAATGAATGCAGAGTGGCAACAATGCAGGAGGAGGGGGGAGAGAGAAAGAGACAGAGAGAGATACAGAAAGTTGGAGTAAGGGAGGAGGGGAGTGGGTTGTGTTCGTGGTACAACACTCTGACTAAATAGCACTGCTTGGATGGGGCCTGTTGGAGAGTTATGTAAGTGAGAGATCTCTAGAGGAGGGATGGTGGGTGGGAAGGAGAGACAGAGCAGATAGGCAGTGATAGATGGAAAAAGAGAGCAACAGGTGGACGGAGAGTAAGATAGAAATCATGTTACATAATTTCATGATTCATATAGAAATAAAAAGGTACAAAAATGGTCATTTGCAGCCTGAAATCAACCAATGCGCATATGCACATATACACAGGCACCCACACTGCAGTACACTGTGAACCTGTGATTTCTCTTAGGCTTATATCAAGTGTGAATAAAAAAATGTAAATTGTGTCTGTGAAAGTGTGTGAGTGGATCTGACCTGGAGACTGGTGTCTGTGTTGCCCCCTGGCTGTGCGTGGTTGTCGAACAAGCCTCTTACTGCAGACAAGACAGGGTCGGCTTCCTCTGTGAAATCCTTTTTCTGAGAGACATAAAGAGAAACTGTGGTGAGAGAGAATTTATTTAAGATGGAAAGCCAAGCATTTGAAAACAATATGCACAATTTTAGACACACATGCTGTAGATTAAAAAAGAAATTTACTTGGGCGGCCACCTAAAACTCTATTGCCAGGTCATTAGTAGAGTAGATGCTGAGTTGCTTTGCTTTTTTAAGTAAAAAAAAAAGCACTTTTACATTCATCGTTGTAGAAATAGCACTGCACACATCGTATGAAAGGTTGTAAACTTCCCAAACCTGATCTAATCTCTGACCACAGACCACACCACTAGCTGGAACAGAAGCAGAGAAGGCTGATAGAAAAGAGGGCATCATGACTTTAGTCTGGTGACTACTTCAACACTCTCTGTTCTGGTGAGGACTGTTAGTGAAGCCAGTTTTGAAAAGTGGTACAATCTCCTCTCATGTCGTTTACTGTGAGGGACTTTTTGGCTCAAAATGCTGTCAGTGGCACAGAAGCAGGAGTGCCCAGCAGTGGGCTGAGATTTCATTATTTAACTATTAGCAGGATGCACGCTTTTCTTACATTTTTGGTAAAAAACTAATGTCTTCACATCACAGATGATTTAAAAAAGGCATTGAAATGAGAGTTTTACAGGTAAATCATGAGCACATGTAGTCTGATATGGAATCACAGATCATTTAGGCTATATACAAAAAAACGAACAGTTGAATCTACGTATTGAACAGTGAAATATGAGTCAATAGAAAATTCTGAGTAAGATACAGCCCTAAAGTTTATGTACACTCGTAAGCATCATACTCTAAGCTATCTTAACCTGTCAGCAACTCAGTTTGACTTAAGCTTTAAGATGACTTTCTCACCTCTTGCTGTACCTCAGCAGTTATTCCAACAGCTGTTTCAGTTTCTTCCTCTTTTAGTTTCCAAGCCAATTCTCAAAGTTTACTCAAGTGAAAAGAAGCCCATTATGCTGCAAGCAAACTGTTAAAATGTCTTTTTCACTCTGCAGTTGGCTGCACCTGAAGCTGCAGATACAAACTACTGAAACATTAAAATGCCTTATATAATTTAAGCTTTTTATATTTTTCACAGCTGATGCCTTGTTGGTTATCCATTGAGTCTTACAGAGTGACCGTTACTTTCACAGCAGTCATTTTCAAGTCAGACATATATGAAACAACGTGAATGTTTTAGGATGTAAATGCACGAGTCACATATCTAGGATCTTAAGTTGACCTTATAAATTGAGTGCAAGTCACACCTTTAGACACATAATAAATTTGGTTACCATTTTGTCTAGGAGGCTCTTAAACTCCTGAGCCATATGATCAGGGCTGGGTCCCTGCAGCATCAGAAGCACCTCCCTGTCCAGTGTCTCATCCAGGGGGGATGCAAAGCTCATAGTGGTGGAAAAAGGGTCAACAACATGGTTGGCCTGCAGGAGACAGCAAAGTATTTACACAACAAGCCCACAGGACTTAAACCAGCTGTCTGATAAATAAAGAAGCTGAGCTATGAAAAAACAAACGGCATGTGAATAACTGTATCTAATTTTCAGACAGTGCTTTGTATTGTGTAGGAAATGTGCTAAAATCCCTACAGCCTGAGGAAGAAAAACCCCTTCCTGTAGGCATGAAACGTCTCAAAAAGGAGTCTGAGACAAGAGGCATTGTAAACTAACATTACAGACAACTGTCTAGATGTGTCTGTCAGTGTGAATGCTCTATCTGTGTGGGGTGCTTTTGGTTTTTTATGCCCAACAGTTGGTTGCTGCAAGGAACATGTGCGAGATGCAGCAGTCATAGGTTCTTTGTCAGAAATTAAAGAGCAGAGACTGAAACAATGTGTACAGAGAACTGAAAATTGATGTCAAAATTGAGGATAAAAGGTCAGACTGTAAAATAAGGTGAGAGAGGAAGGAAATAAATAATAGCTATGAGAGATATAGGAAGAAAGAGAGGGAAAAATAAAGAGCATAAAGAAAAGAAGAGCAAGTGAAAAAGACAGAGCATAAGGAAGTGCTGACCTCCAGTGGCGACTGTGCTAGAGCCAGTTCTGTCTGTAGGGATCCTAAACTGCTCTGGTTCAGCCTGTAGGCCACAGACAGGGACAGACCAGCACTGTAGGGGAGGTAAAGAAGCAGGTGCAAACAAGTTACAAAGACATATATAAAAGATGGTGGTCATGGATAATTTTTTTCCAAGAAAAAGAAACAAACACACTAAAATCTATTTTTTCCCATATTAGGATGGATAAGAGAGTTTCTCAGCCTTACATTTATAATGTGAAAAATATAAAGATAGATAATATGCACTTCTTTAGTAGCAACCCTTAATGTCTAAAACCCCTCAGTCATAGCCTACTCCTGGGTCACTTACCCAGCCAGGTCTGTGTGCATCATCTGCATCTGGCTCTCCAACTTGCTCTTGTCGGCCCTCAGCAGCTGAATTCAACAACAGAAACACCAACATAACTCAGTTAATCCCATTAGTTATTTAGGGTCAGTCACTTTACCTCAAGTTACCTCACTAAAACAAATCAGTCAAATAAAAGACCTGAGTGTGGAGAGACAGCGGGTGATTCGATTCCCACAGCCAACAAGGCAATGACGCACCAGCTGATAACTGTACACTGAAATACTGACACTGGTTTTTAAAGAAGATCAAATTTTGCCAATGTATCTCCAACCTGATAGGTAAGCATTTCACTGCACACTATACTTGTACCATTGTGTATTTGACAAATGAAATTTGAAACTTGAACGTGCTTCAAAATGTTATTTTTCCAAAATATTTTTGTACATTGTTGAACTTCTGTTGTTTATTTGACCAAATGTATTAATGGAAATATAACATTTCTGCATCTGCAAAAAAGAGCATGCAAAGAGATCTAAGGCACGTGAAAGTAGGAAGAGCATCTGTAAGAAGCGGAGTAGTTTTTTTGATGCCAAGGAACAAAGAAAAAAAATTCTACATTTCTACATTTTGACACACTGACCTCTGTGATGGAGGAGTATTCCTCCACTGCTGACCTGAGCTCATTTATCTGCCTGCTCTTCTGTAAAAGGACACAAGACCAGTTTGATTATTGAAAAAAGGAAAAAAATATGTGTTTTATTTAGCCAGAAAATATATTTATTTAATTCTCAGCAAAACAACTGGCAGTTGCAGTGAAAAGGATTTTACAGGGTTTTTTCTTAACACTGTACTACTGTCAGCTAAATGGATTCAAGCTATTTTATGTACAGAATGATCTGAACTGCCGCAAATAGCCTTACAGTGACAGTAAAATGGCTAATAAAACAAGACACTGACCTCTTGTATCACTGTCTCCTTTTCACAAATAACAGCATCAAAAGAGTGAATCTGCACCTGAGGACAGGGAAAAGACAGCTCAGTAACAAGGGCAGCATTGTGGGCACTGTATTTTCTAATTGTACTTGAGACAGACTGACAGTGTGAAGGTTATTTGTGTGAAAGAAATGCTGATATGTACTCAAAAATGCCTGAGGGCAAGGGAGAAAGAATGAGAGAAGAGAACTCTATGAGGAGTAAATGGAGGCAGAGAAGGGATGCCATAATGCAGAGCTGAAAATGTAAAAATGATGATGGACAGACAGTAAAGGTACCTGAAGGTCGGCATTAATGTCACACAGCTCTGCTATTTTCCTCTGAAGCTCGTCAGTCTCCATGGTGGCCTTGAAGTTCTGAGGAGCCATCAAAGAAGAGTCAGGGCAGCTGGTTACAGCTTTTTGAGAGAAAACTTGTAATAATATATTCTTTGTAAGATATTATGAAATGGTGAGTACTGCTGACTCCCTGTTAAGTCATGTCATTGATTCTACTGTCAACTCCTCTAACAAAAGACAGTGAAGTACCTCCTCCTGAAGAGAAGCAATCTTGGCAATGAGACTCTGGTTCTCTCTCTCCTGCAAAGAAAGAAAAACATCAATAGCATCTATTGAAATTAATGATCAGTCCTTAAGTCTCTGCTCCACTACATTCTGACATCTTTACTTTTACAGCATAATGTCTACTAAAATTGCTTCAGATGCTGTAAAAACTGTCAATTTCTCAAATAATTTAATGATGTTGTCATTCAATTTAAAAGTTAAATGTAACCTGGAATGTGGCCTTTACTGATTAAGTGACAACTTCTAAAGCTTCCATCATTTTTCTAATGTAACAAACATAAAAGTTGAATTGTATGTTACACGTATGTTCACTTTAATAGATCACACTGCATTCTGCGTGTCAATAAATTTCACACGGTTTCTAAAAAATGTTTGGGATGTGGGAAGAGGGATGTGATTGTCTAATCAAATTCCTGCAGTGCTGCTTCAATGATTTAACAAAGCGTAGCCAGAGATACTTTTGTAATAAAACAACAGAGAAATGGCATCTGTATTCACTAAACATGCAGGCAGAAAGCACTTTTATAGATCCTCTGTGCTGCCAGAGTTTGACTGACCACATGTTTGCTGTGTGCGGAGGCGCGAGCTCTGCCTTCCTCTGTACAGCTCAGAGTGGCTTTCATCTCCTCCACCTCCTCCTTCAGCATCTTCTCCTTCTGGGACAGCTGCTGGTTTCTGTGCGAGAGGACAAACGGAGGGGGAAGTCAACAAACCAACACTGAACAATAAATCTGTGTTATGCATTTGCATGCCAATGCATCTTACACTCTGGCCTGATTGCGTAGCTCCTCATTCTCATCTGCCAGCTTCTGGTTGCTGTCCTCCATGCCCTCCACCACCAGCTTCAGCTTCCTCACCTCCTCCTGGAGCTTTTGGTTGCTCATCTGCAGGTCGGCAACACAGTGGACCAGCTCTGATGTCTCACTGAGGAGAAGAAACACAAACACATGAATATATATGGAACTGGAAAAGACTTCCTGACTTATATAATGCACCATCAAAGCTCAGTTTGGTCTCCTTAAGCATTAGAGTGTTGTCAACTCTCACACTTTTAGACTGAAACATCCACTATCACTGACTGGCCAAAGAAATATAAACTTAATTAATTAGCTGTGGTCATCACATAGCAGCAGGATCAACATGTGTGAGGAGTGAAATATATAGTAGCCCTATTGCACAAAATGCTTTTCTGCACATCCAAAAGGTGAGCTGTTGCAAACAGTTTCTATGTTTACAAGGTGAAATCATGAAGAGCAGTGCAGCTGTGCTCAGAATAAATTCAGCACCATCATAGCAAGCGTTAAATTTTTTAGCAGAAGTCCAAATAGCTAGTCTACTGCAGAAACAGATTTTTTATGGTGTGTTTATGGCGTGTTATTATAGGGATCATGACTGCAACCATGGATCTTATTTAACCACTTAATACAAGAAAAACAACAGAAATGGGCCAAATAATGAAAACCTTGTTGTACAGAACCCACAAAGTGTGTTTTTGCACACTTAGACAGGAAATTCAGTGCTTGATGAACACTAAGGGGAAGGACAGAGAATACAAGTGCGATATTCAGACAAACATGTACATTCTCTCACTTATTCACACACATCCCTTACAATTCAGCCCTGGATGCCTCCCCTCCAAAGGCCTCCAAGCTTCCTGAGGTCATATTGAGCAGCATGGACCTCTTGGCTAGAACACACACAGATCCACAAAACTTAAAAAATTAAAAGCTCCTGGCGTCAGCAAAATTAGATGTGTGGTACAAGGAAATGAAAAGCAAACATAAGAGTGATTATATGCACACTTACCAGACAGGCTGTCTTTGAGCTTGACCGAATCCTGAGTGACGTCATCTGTTGGCTCTTCCCTGAAATAAAACAGAAATCAAACACCACCATGTGCAAGATCAGTTACTTTCATGATCTTCCTTCAGGATTTGGCAGTCATGCTGTATGTTGTTGCTTTTGGAAGTGTTGAAATGTGTTCTTGAACTGTTTAGTTATTGGTGCCTGGCACACTGAGCTCTAACAACAGTCAGCACTTACTCTGAAGTTCATTCTCAACCTTAAGTAGAAACAGACCCCGGACGTACTGCAAAGAGAGCTCGCTGGCTGGTTCATGGTCCTTACTCATTTGACAGTTGTCACTTAGCCACTTAGTCACTAGCAGTTAGCCACTTCATATATATAAACATGTCTTCACACATGGTTGGTGCAAGGAAAAGATGCATCATCACCATAGTTGGATCTGTACTGTGCAGTTACAGCAAAATATTTGACAAGATAATAAATCTTTAACTTGCAAGTATAGTTGTCCATTAAAGTTACATCACAATAGGAGTCTCAAATGAGCTTTGGTATAGACTTGATGGAGTGCATAGTGCACTTTGTGATGATGTGGAACTTCCTCAGAGACAAGAGTCTCGTGGAGAGCCACTCAGCTGAAACTATGTGGAGAAAAAATCTCACCAGTAATCCTTTATCTGATGCAAAACCCGCCTACACAACACCTACTTGCATAACTCAAACACCACATACTTCTTTCTCAAAGGCTTAAAAGAAGCACAGGACTGGTCAACATAATGACAGAGAAAAAGACAAATACAAAACTTTCACAAAAAAGTTAAATCTATTCATATTTGCATTTGCATCTTACCATTTTTTCTCCTCTTACCAAAAAAAGAAACCAATGACTGAACAAAATGTTAATGTTTTCTGGCCTCAATCTCCATCTCTAAAATTGTAGAAGTTCTGAGATATTTACCCTCCAATTTTTATGTTCTTAACTTAAAGTTTATGTTCAACTGTCAAACCTATGATTTAAAATAAATACTCTGGCAAGAGAAAAGAAAGACCAGAAGACACAATGCTAGCAGACATCTTACATCTTATCCAACAATCCACTATTGATTTATTATTGTCTACTGGGAGTCTAAAGAGATTTTACTTCTCTCTTTCATCCACACACAGAAAAGTCACAGCATGTACTCTGACTGCAGCACAACTGGACCTAGATTTAGCATCATGCTTAAGGCTGTAGCTTAACCTCAAATGTTCAAGGATATTCACTCACCAAGCTGCCCACCCTTTCCTTCAAAGTCTTTCTTGGAAACTTGAATACATAATACTTGAGTATTTTTTCCATTACACTTAAAAAATTACACTGTTTTAAAGACTAAACCTGACAAAACAAAAAAAATGTACATAAAGTGTAAATCTTTTAGAAAAAAAAGAGTTATATTTTATATTTGACAGCTTTTCAATACCCATTGTTGCGGCAGTCATCGATCCACTCCCTCATGACAGCGTGATACGTGTCCAAGTCAATGGAGACGTCTTTGTGTTCTGGATCAAGCATGTTGCAAAGTTCTTCTAGTCCGCTGTCTTCTGAGCTGCGACTGGTGGTGTGCCGCAGGTAGTCCACAATATGAGACACATACACTTTACCTGAAAGATTAGAGTAGCACAGAGTCACTATGAAAATCTTATCACATCTGTGGATTCTTTTATCCTCATTATAACTTTGACATTCAGGCCTGATTCCAAAAAACAGGACACTGTGTAAAAGATAAGTTATAATTTGCTGATCTTCTTTGGCGGTTCAATGACAATATTTTTATGTTTTACCCCATCGATTAATTTTTGCAAATATACGTATATTCTGAATATAATGCCAGCAATATATTTCAAACAAGATGGGAGCAACAAAAAGACTGAAACAACAAAACAACAAAGAAAAACAACAAAAGACTGAAACTGGGGCATCTTTAAAAGACTCACTCACTCACATTCAAGGACTGGATGAGATTTGACACTTTGTCAACAAATGATTATATAAAGGATAATAGGACACTTCATAAACACATCGTCAGTAAACACCGTTTGTTTGAGAATGACTGCATTCTGTTTTTATTTACCTTTTGATGATGATGATGAAACTTTTACGCAGCTTTTTAATGTCTTTGGAGTCAGAGACGAGTTACAAAACTTGCTTTGTGCGTAAGTGTCGTTTTTTTTTTGGTGGCATACACACTTTTCAGTCTTTTTGTCTCTGGTGGGTTATAGGTGTAGGCAGCAGAAGCAGTAACCATGGTAACAGTAAGAATCACGTTTTTTGCAGTTGGTTTCACACATTTCTCAATGCTGACCTCACTGTTTAAAACTCTTTGGCCCTCACACAGTTATAACAGCAGGAGTTTGAACTATGGACTAGTTTTCTTTCCTCTTGTGCATCCAATCGCTGCCACTTTTTCTCACTAAATGCCCCATTTCCTTTCCTTTTTACTATTTACAAATGTTTACATGTAATCCTCTTCTTAAGGTGTCCAGTTCCACATACAATATAACACTAAGCTGAATTAGACAGAAATCTTATATATATCTTCAGAGCAATAGTGATTAATCACAATTCAGATTTAACAAAATTAAATCAGACTGAATCCCATTTTAGCTCAGGAACAAAGCACTTACTCTTTTTCCTCTTTTTCAATTTTTAGAGCTATCTATTGATCATTTTGAAATATATATATTTTTTAAACAGAGAACCAAAAAAATTAATATCAAAATAAACATATCACCTGAACAGCGCAAACAGCAGAGAGAACTGAACTCTAGACTGCAATCAGATCCAATAAAGTTTGGAGAAGAGAGCCAATATGATAACCTTCTTCCTCAAAATTTTTTTTAAAAAAACCCACAAACAACATGCAAACAACTGACTAAACACCTCCTACGTAGTTCTCAAAAATGTCCATTTTTCTTCTGCACAAGATGGTTCATCCCATAAAAAAGGTTAAAAATGCTGAGAAAACTTAGGCATCTCTGAACAGATGAGAAAACTTAAAGACTACTGAGGTGAAAGCATCAGATTTGTGTTGTCGATGTTGGAAGGCAAAGAAAACAATGCTGATATTGAGAGACTAAAGGAATTACTTTACCCTTCTACACAGAAACACACATTGTCATATTATTCTCACTAAGGATATTTGAATTCATCTTAAGGCTGCAGCATTCAGTGTGCTGGAAGGCTTAAATATTTGACCCAATTGCTGACTGCATGAGCGTGTGTGTGTGTGTGTGTTTGAGTGGGCGTACCTCGGCGCTGGGTGTCACAAGCATGGAAGATGGTATCGAGCAGATTCTCCTCACAGATGAGACTTATTTCTGCCATATTCTCTTTTCTGCTTTCGGAGGCCAGGGACGTTCCTGAGCAGAAATATGCAACACACAAGCACACACACACAAATCAGAGTTCGTATTGAGTTGCTGGCAAAGCGAGCACATGATAGATTTTCCTTCAGGCACAGCAACAACTGTAATGGAATGATGGTCTAATACACCAACCATTAAAAAGGTACATGAGGCAAGTTGGTTTGTGGCTGCAAGGTCAAACTACTTAGCCACCAGGCTCACATGTATTCTTGTCCTTACCACTCTGTTTGCAATGACTTTTATATGCTGGAATACAACCTAATCCAAGGCTTGGTATGTGTTGATATGATTAAATGCAATTTAATTTAAGAATATGGAACATGTAACTGAATTACTCTAAGTTTGGAGCACTGTGCCAAAAAAGTTGGGTTGCTGTGTAAAACAAAAATAAAAAAAAACAGTATGCAATCATTTTTTAAAAAAAGTGCTTCAATGGACAATGTTTTACAGAGTATCCTCAGCCCATGTGATAACATTATTTATACACTTATGTGTTTTACAAAGTGTTGAACCTTGCCCCATCTCTTCTTTTATATAACTAAGCCTCTGAGGATGAGTTTTTCATACCCAATCATAATACCATTATCACCAGCTGAGGTAAAACATTAAGATTACTGTAATTCTCTGTCCTGTTTCCAAGTGAGTAGACGTCAAAAAGGCTTAGCTTATAATCATATTCTGTTCTTTTTTTATGTCTTACAGAGTTTCCTATCTGTTTTTGAAATCAGTGTTGCAGATTATGACGTAAAACGGACTACAGCACACTACAGAATGCAAGTAAAGGCTTTTATCAATTTTTAATTTAAAAACAGGATATCTGAAGCTTTTGTGGCCCCTGAAGGTTTTTGGAAAATTATTTGCTTTGCCTAGGTAGTAATCCAGCCTTTTTGTAGTCTATGATTTTGAGAAACAGTATTGGTCCTTGGAAGGTAAATGCAGGAATAGGGACTGTCATGTTTTTTTAAGCCTTTCTCCCTTATTGTTAGTTGATTAGTTCATTTCGCAGCTGCATTTCTCCTTCTCCTTCTCCTTCTTCTTCTTCTTCTTCTTCTATCTCTTCTATTTCTTCTCATTACTACTGTTAGAAGATTCTCTGTTTTGAAAATCAATCTTTGGGGAAAAAATAAATAAAAAAAAAACAACAATAACTTAACTTTAATGGAAAAAAATCCACAGACTTGCAACATTGAGTCTCTCGACTAAAACTTGAACCCAGAACTCAGCATTTCAAGCTTTTCTTGCTGGTGCAAGTACTAATACTTACCTAAGTATCAGACCAAAAACTTAGTTTTGTTTTAAAAAAGTATCTACCCCGAGTCTACATAGAAGCTTATTACAAAGCCTTTTACTGCCTGTCACATTTCTTGTTGGTATAGTGAATATACTCAGCAAACAGAAAAACTCCATCCACCACTAAAGACCTTGAAATGTAGCAGAAAACACAGGAAAATGACGGCAAGTGGACCTTGTTGTCTTTTTTTGTCATACTACTGTTTTTGAGGTCAAGGATGAACTCTCACAACTTTCTGTTTAATGTTCACTGCTATAAAAATTTGTATATCCAAAGACCAGCAGCTGCTTCTTCCTACCTCCATCTCCCATAGACAGTCTTTTCACAATCAAAGCTGGATACGGAGGCTCACACTCCAGTGTTGAGTTCCCCGCATCTGCTGAGCAGAAGTTGAGGTTGTAGGAGAGGGTGCTGTGGTTTGGGGTGAACGTACGACACAGAGGCGGGCTCCTGCATTGCCTCTCATTCTCTGATTGCACAGACTGAGGTCCTCGTGTAAATGTAAAGTAGGGGGAGTCTTTGGATTGGCCTGTTGGTGTTGAACAATACCTCTGCCATGTCTTAACTTGTCTCAAGTCACTTCCATCAGCACCTCTCCTCTCTCCCAGAGTGCTAGTTATAGTGTATGTGGCATTGGCTGGCGTTGAGGGGTTACATGCTGGGGTGAAGGGGGTGGACGGAGGGACGGAGGGACCAAGGCTCCTCTGAGATGCTGCAGAGCTCGGCATACCCATCCCTTTCCCTTTCCCCTTCTCCTTCTCCCTCACTCTCCCTCTTTCCACCTTCCCTCTTTCCACCTCCTCTCTGTGGAGGGCCCCCTTTTTCAGGATGGCTTCCAGGTTGTGCCTGTAGCCACACTGCGGGCTGTCGTAACTGCTGGAAGAGAGTTTGGGAATCTGGAACGGTGAATTGGGCTCTCGGTCACCGCGCCACTGGATGGTCTGCAGCTTGCGGCAGATGCTGTCCACGGGGTTGTGGCGACGATTCGATTGAGGCGTGTAATAATCCATGCTGCTGCTGGCAAGGCTGCGGGTCTGGATTCCTGGCTAGAGGAGAGGTTGAAGTCTGAGAAGAGACCAGAGAGGATTTCAATTATTTGAATGCAGAGGTAGTAAAATTGCAGTAAAATAATAGACATTCATAAAACATCTAAGACACCTTTTTTATTCTACTGTTAGATAAAAACACTGAGATGACTTGCCAGTCTCTCTGAATTTCCCTTCTAGAATCAATAAAATACATTTATCCCATTCTATTCTTTTCTATGTATTAGATAAAAGTCTATTCAGTTTAAGTAGGACTGTTTCCCTTGGTTGTTTCAGAAATCAGTAGTTATGGAAGTTCTTGTGTTGCCAACTGTGAAACAAATAGGAGCAAAGGACAGACGAAAAAAAGACAAAAGATCAAGAGGATAAAAGTAAGAGAGAGATGGATTAGATATCAAATTATAACCTCTCTAACCAAACACAGCCTACAAACTGTATAGGGAAGAAACTACATAACTTATGTCAAGAGATTCCCTCACAGTTACTGTACATTCAAACCAGTCCAAAGGATTTTTAGTTTAAATTTCAGATTTTAAGTCCTGGCTTCATTGTGGAAGGAATAAAGTAAATGTTTTCAAACATATGGCATCACCTTCTTAGGCGCCTGGTGTGCAAATGAGATCATTCTTTCAAGAGTTTGCATAGATCCTAAACATAACAGCACTTATTTTAGTAAATATCTACTTTTCTAGATAATAACTCCCCGCAGTTAAAATCAATAAAAGGATATCAAAATTAACTGTATATTAGTAGAATACGCTACTTCACAAAATATTAGCAAAGTAAATGACTCGGAAGGTAAAAGCAGCTACGTAGCAACAAGACCAACAATATTTCTTTTTATTTTCGTCAGTGCCTCGAGCGCACCTTGATACCCAGAAAAACATACGCACCTGACCGCCATGACTAAAGAAAACGCACCTTTCCTTTTACTCTCTCAAACAGCCTTTATTTGCTAGCACGATATATTTATTTGTTACCTTGTAAAGCTTGTGTGAGCCAATGTCCACGACGAAATGTTTGGCCAACAGTCCATTCACTCACGGTGAGCACGCGCACAGGTAGTGGGAGGATCAGCGCTCGAGACAGAAAGAGTTAAAAACCTCAGCGGGTGCTCGCGACTCTAATAATGAGCCAGCACCCCCACCGTGAGGCTCAAAGGGGTCACAGCACCTAATGTGACAATAAAACGTTTTCCAAAAGGGTTCCGTTAAAAATAGTTTTGAGTTTTTAATGCTAAATATAGCTTTCTTATTCTTATTTAGTGTTTACCTACAACTAGCCTAGCATAATCCTCACCACACTCACAGAGACCGTCCCATGTTCCGATATTTGGTTCTAAAGTAAAACAAAAATACATAAATAAAGAATTTAAATTAAGTAAAAAAACAAGCAGAAATAGACGAATAATAAAGCCACGAATCCTGTATTGGATCTTACTGCAGCTCATTTGCATCACGTCAGAAGTTTTGAAATATTCAGTGGGTCAGTGTGGGTGTGTGGTGTCATGACCCCTCAGGTTTGTTTCTACCTGGCAGCGGTCTAAGCGGTTTATCAGGAAGAGGGTGCGCAGCCGGTTCAAATTTCATCACAGCTACCTTTGGGTCAGACGTCTCTCTCTTCTCTGAAGGTAAACTATCCATCAATATTGTCCATTTTACTCTGTGTGAAATAATACCATCGCATTCAGACAAATAGACATACTTACAACTTGTCAATGTCACCTCTTGGCCTACGTATAGCCTATGTGTAGGAAGTGAGGGCCAATGATTTAGGTATACATAATATGCTTCCATAAGGCCTATTTCTGTTTTAAAAACTATGTGATAAATACACAAAAGCTTCATTGTTAACGTAACGATTGATATAATGTGGCCAGATGGAAAAAAGAGGCGATATTATTAATAAAATATTGTTACACATTTTCATTAGTTTGCAGTAAGTCTTTATGGCAAAGTGAGCTTGATCAATGATCTGGAGTGAGTAAAGGAACCACCACAAAAACTGGCTCCTCAAGTTTTTTTTTCATTCTGTTTAGCACCTCCTTGCACACCTTCTTTATGCAGTGCTAACACTATTATATGCAGTTATTTAATATTTCTTTTTAAAGTTCTTTTTCAGGGGAGCAGCTACATGTCCACCACCCCAATGGCTGACAACAGCATTCCAAGCTTTAAGGTACTGAAACAGTCTGGTTTGCAGATTGGTTGACATGCTAAACTTCAATAGATGCTCATAAACCTGTCTACATAGCATAATTTAAGTGCACCTACCCCCAGTAGCTGCTCCAGCTGCAGCATCTTGATGATTCCTTGGCTCCTGATACCTAAAAATCCCCCCTGTAGCTCCACATAGAAGATATTCCTGCACTGCTTCTTGCCCTCATGTTGCCAAGAGCAGCGCTGAAAGGCCTTAAGAGCCACAGTCATTCAACAGTGTTCTTATTTTGGCAACAAGACACATAAAAAAATGATCCAATGGATATTCCAGTGCTTGGAAAAATTTGTATCTATTGTATTTGATTTAGCTCTTGACTTGTCCGCATTGTTGCCATTTTTGCATGGCACAGGCAGACCAGTGTCCACTTCTGTGCTCCTGTTGTCCTCTTCCTCCTATTGCAACCTGCTCAGCAGAATCCACTTTCCCAGCTCACGCTAAGTAGCTGGAGCTTTGCTTGTTTTCTGACCCTGAACACCTGAGTAGTAGACAGCAGGCTCAGGTGGAGATTAAGGTGGACATTTACAGACACTTACATGCATTCTCACGGTGTTGGCTTTGGTTTGGAGAACTTAGATAAACAGTGGCAGAAAAGACATTAGAGAAAAAGGAAATAAAGTGATAGAAAAGCAAGAATGTCCATGTTTATAGGTATTTGATGTAACAGAGATATAATAAGGCACTTATAAAAATACAGTAAAATAATGCAATAGTTTGACCTTTCTCATACTGTTTTGTGTTATGGTCACTCTGCACTTTCTCACACTGTAATCTGGGATTAGGGCGAAGCAACCTTCTCCAGCAGGGGGGATGGGATGAAGAGCCAGTCTAATCCCAGCCAATTGGAACGGATAACTAACTGAATGGCGAAACAGACAGAGATGTCTTTTTGAAAAAGGGATCACATAACTGAGTCTTGCAGAACAGCAGGAAAGCACAGCATTTGTTCTTGATAAATATGACACATATTTCTCAACCTGCTGTTACTGTGCCGCCATATATGCAGTATGGAGACAAAATGAACTCAGAAACTGAATAACTCAGATTCAAGCCCTTTCACTGTTGATATGTCATTTTATTTCATATCTGATCATGATCCTTGACCTCTAAATTTAGTGACTGACAAAGGCAGCTTCAATGCAGATATATATAAACTATTTCCTTGTTTACAGATGCTCTCTGCATGTCATCATTGATGTTACGCTGCCACCAGTCAGGTGTCTGGTTCTGCAGCAGTGTGGTCACTCAGAGGTGAACTTTGGCTCATGTTGCTTATGACAGTCTTTGTATTAGCCTATCACGCTTTCAGTGTCACAGCGGCCCCTACTGGCCAAACACGGAATAAACAGCAATTAAAATAAAGGCATTTCCAGACAATTAAAAGCAGTGCACTATGTTACTGAATGAAACTGGTTGAGTTGGTGCACTACCTCAAGAAGCTGAGAGCAAAAAAAAAAAAAAAAAAATAAACTG
>JAPZDY010000015.1:4618905-4629813 GCA_029783645.1 Ctenochaetus hawaiiensis | reverse complement strand
ATAGAGAGAAAAAGATAGATAGATAGATAGATAGAGAGAGAGAGAGAGAGAGAGAGAGAGAGATTGACTACTCCCTGAGCTACCTAGCTGCTAAACGCTAAAGAGAGGAGAGTGAATTTGGAGTGACATCCCAGTTATTGCTCATGACATTTGTGCATCGTCCAGGCACATATGCGCACACATATGCGCAGTAAAAGCCGCACCTAGGGGATGTTGTGTACTGTATGTGTGTGTGAGTGTGTGTCTGTGTGTGTGTGTGTGTGTGTGTATGTGTAGGAATATGTGTACTGATGAGCTAAGCGCAGCTGAGGACAGACAGTGAATGAATAATAAACTGTGTCAAACCTGACCTATGTGGTCACTCTATTCAGACGTTACCCGGTTTGACCATCGACCTCTTCTCTAACAAACACTTACACACACACACACACACACACACACACACACACCACATAACACACACTCTTAGGCACAAAGCCTCTTGTGTGCGATAACCTCAGAAAGTGAAGATGCCAATGAGTGCCTTTGTTTTCTCCAGCTTTAACATACAGTAACTATTGAACTGTGAAAGTGAATTGGACAGGGATCAACCATATAATGTAGTTTTGACGGCCTTTGAAGCACATCCTCTCTGCCCCCATGCTTTTGCTGATTGCCCCTGAGCCCTTTTTCTCCTCTGCACAGGCACACTGTGGCATTTACAAGGTACAGTGGGCAGCAAAACGCTCATTACTAACATGTAAGCATACGGATGGAGAGAGAGAGAGATGGAGAGAGAGAGGTACAGTGAATGGGGCGTTAGGTGAATAATTTTATGTGGATGATTGAAACAGTAATGTAGTAGTAAATAAAAAAATGGTAAACTAGGATCCATAACTGGTGAGCATCATAATACAAACAACGCTAATCAATGAATTATCAAGACATACTGTTTTTACATATTGCATCACTTTAACACTGAAGACCTATGTTTTCATTTATATATGCTGTTGACTCTCCTTTTCTGTATTTATGATCATGACAGAGAAATAAAGGGAAAATCAACGCAAGATGTCTTAGAACAGTGTTATTCAGTGGTGTAAAATTTGCACACTCACTGGACAAGTATTTAAACTGTGCCAGTACTTAGCCTCTTAACTTACTATATTTTTTACTTGGTCGACTATATAGCCACTTTCTAGTAAAGTAAAAAGATAACCATGGTGTGGTTATTCTAAATATTAGGCAAGTTGGGTCTGTTTCCATGAGATCATTGATGTACAATATGTGGTCAAGTTAAGAAAGAAAGCTGCAGGGAATGAGTTGAGTTTTCTACAATTACACCCTAATTAATCTGTCAATAAAGAGCCCAGAAGGTATTGAGTTAAAGTTTTCTTAAGTTGTCCATTATTTTTTTGCATTTACATTAATCTTGAGTAATTGCACATGTTTTTATTCAATTTCAAGCAATGCTACATGTGTTTTTTTTGTTTCTTGCAAAAAGAAATCTCTACTCATTTATTCTTACTTTTTTTTTGAGTAAGTTCAGGCACATGACCAGCAAAGTCATTCCCTGTATAAACAATATATTTGCCTTTACCTTAGGCATATTTCTTTATATAAGGTGTACGATAACGTCAGCCAATGTGTGAGCTCGAGAAGAGCGTAATGGACCAATGGAGAAGCAGGGGGCGGGCACTAAAATGTGCGGAACAACACTCAGCCTCTGCGAAGAAACAGAAATATTTACAAAAAGCAGCTTTTAGGACTTTACAGCTCCTCAGAGGGGTGAGTGTTTCATTGACAAAGATTGAAGCACACCTGTTAAAATGCTGTTTGACGTGTGTTCGTACAGTTTAAGTATCATATTTTCTATCTTCCATGTTGTCACAACGAGTTGACAGTGAAAAAGCACAAATTTAGCATCAATCATGTATGAATTCCCCGAAATTAGCTACAAAGTGGGCGTTAGCTAGAGCATGTATACCTACTGTAGGCCATGATTGAAAATTATATTGGGCTTCTCAACTAACAGTTGTAACCTTTATTAATAACTTAAAATACTAACTGCAGTCAAACCAAGTAGTGTAATGAGAGCATCATTTACCAGCTGGAAATGTCAAATCTGCTTGTTGCTGAAAGATATGAGAGAATAGCAAAAACATTTATGCTAGCTCTTGTATTTGACAAATTGCGATAATGATAACATTGCTATGCAGTAACTGCTCAAAGTAGCTTTTATGAATTTTTGGCCATTTGGTAGCGGTGGAGTAAGCTGTATTGACAAAATTAATTTCATGTCATGTAATTGACAATATGGTAATCCAACCATCCTCCAACTTCAAGATGATTTTGTGAATTTTAAGCTGCTAAATGCTTCACAAATGCTGTGTTTCCACTGCATACTATGGCTTGGCTCTACTCAAGTCAATGCACTTTTGGTACAGATACACATATTAATTTTGTCTTTTTACAACAGTTGGTATTGACTCTTGATTGTAGGTGAGATTTTTAGCTAATCATTATTGTGATGATGTGTAAAACTGCTGTGACATCTTCCTCGAGGCAATATAAACAAAATTTAGGACGTCCTTTCCTTTAAAGATCCAAACAGAAAAATGTCTCCAGTTTTCAATTGACTGAATTCAAAATATTTGTAGATCTTCAGTTGCAATTTGTGGTCAGTGTGCTGAATGTCCGTGTCCTGCTAGGTGCACTTCTGTCTGACAATTTTTTTTTTTGTAATTTTTCTTACTGGGTAGCAGGAATTATCCTTGATTTCTAGCGACGGAAAACTAAAAAAGGAATGAGTTAAGTCAAGCCACACAATGAAATGGAAGTGCAAGTTATCTCCTGTGCCAACCTTTTTTTGTCAGCCGATTGGTGCTGGTATAGCGTACAGTAATTTGATCGGAGCTGTCCTGCTGAAACAAGTGCTGTAAACAAGGCTGAAACCAAAATTTAAGTAACACTTGCTGTAGCCACTTTATTAAATGAATTTAAAAGCTTTGTGTGGAGTTGATATGCATAACAACTCCTAATAATGACGCATTCAAAGATATACATCCTGACAGTCTACATCTGCATCTTGCATCACGGCACATCTGCCCACTATGTTTTCAGCCCTGTTTGCAAAATTAGCTCTGACCAAAACTGCATTCCAATAGCCACGGAGCCTCTGGGACCCCAACAGACTGTAAGTGTTAATTCTTCGGATCCTAATGAATTTTCATCATCACTGTATGTTGTGTCAGAACATGTGTGTTGTAGCTTTTTGATGCAGTCAGTGATAGAAGTTGACACGTGTTTTGAGTTTTGGAGAGTTTAGAGACACTGGCTGGCCTGCTGTGCTGTTGGTGGCTGTTCTGCCTCTGTGGCAGTGCCTGTTCAGGAGAGGAAACAAATTGACGTCTCCTCCCCATGGTGCCTCAGCTTTGTGTAATTTGCCCAAACCTTGATGTGTATGTGTGTGTGTATTTCTTCTCTGTGTGTGTGTGCATCCATGTGCGTGTAATGTGAAGTGATGTGAAGAGAGAGAGCAGGAAAGAGGTGGAGTGGTAAGAGAGAGACAGAGAAGTGACACAAATCAATGTGAGCACCCAAACCACCATCACCAGCAGCAGCGGCAGCCTACCCGACCTCCATCACCTCTCTGCCTCTCCCTGGGAGAGAGGGATAGACACAGAGTCACAGAAAAGACAGTCTCCTTCACTACGCAGCATCCGGTAAGTCGTAACAGAGATAGAAATACCTCCCACCATACGCAAGTTGTGCAAGCGATGGCAACAAGGGTGCACTGGCAGTGTGACTCTCCAATGCGCAGAGCGCACAGAGCGAGGCTGTCGTAGCGGGTGTCTTTTTTCGGCTTTTCCTGTGCACCAGCTCCTCTCCGCTGCCTCTGCCATCCCTGCCACTACTGCAAAAAGGAGAACAAATAACGTTCAGAACAGGACAGCATGAGAGCTGCTGCCGGTCCTCTGCTATCCATATGTTTGGAAGCCTGCTGGGGATTAGGGATTGGATTGAGGAAAGCTTTTTTCCTCCAATCACCACCCTGCCTCCCGGAAAGCAAGAGAGAGTTGCTACATGAGTGGAAGAGAGAGAGATGGGGGGGAGAGATAGAGAGGTAGTGGAGAGGAGGCTCCCTGTAAGAAATGACATACATGTGGCTTGAATGTTTATGTAGGAGCTTAGAACTTATTTGTGGGTTTTGTTTCTGTTTCTACAGTATCCCCTATGTGGATTTAACTGTGTATCTTTGGAATCTGTGGTTGAGATCATAAGGAAAACTTTATAGCTTTGTTTTAAGGACTACCAAATAGCTCCAAAGTAACTGTTTGACTGTGTCATGTATTCTTTAGATCTGTATTTGCGGTTGAGAAACTATATATATATTAGCTTTAAAAATAATGGTGTCTGGACTAGAATTTAAGATGATGTACTGAAGTTTGAAAAAGGATTATCCAGACATTGAACTTAAATTTGTAAAGAGTTAACTATAGATGGGTCTTTTAGTTCAGACTGTGCACTTTACATTACTGCCAGCGCTTTTCTTTTTTCTTGTCAGATTGATTTCTCATCCTCCAGAAAGCCACTGGTTTCCAATCCTTTATGCTATGAAAATCAATGAGTTTGATGTAATGTTAGTTGAGATTTTGTGTTCAGTACAAAATAAATTTCTTGGCAGTCCTTGAAACCAGCATTAATTGTTCCATTGCTTCAACTGTTCCTTTGTTAAGCTTTGAAAAAATAGGATACATACAGTTCCCTCACAAAATGTGGTCTTTTATTTTTTCCAAAACAGAAATATTACTATGACACCTAGGTGATGTTTGTTTACTAAATTTTAACTCTTCAGAAGTGAAACTGACTCGTAAGGTGTAATTGTTTGGTGACTGAGAAAGTGACTGAGGGGACACACACATGGAGTCAGTTAAAACCCATAAAAGTGTTCTGTAAAATCTTGGTAAAGTAACCAAATTGTCTTTGTTACAGTATCAGGACTAGTCCTAAGCCTTGGATAGGCGGAATAATGATTTGATTTCATCGATATCACAGGCCTTAGCCTGAACAATTGGTTTATTTCCTCGGCAGGGCTGTGTAATTATGTGCTTGGAGGTGAGTTTAACTCTTCTTCTTGTTTAGTGTTACCAATGACAATTTGATGTAGGTTTTGTGGTCATTATTTTCTGCTGGACAAGGGACTGAAGCACTGTCAGGGGGTTGTCCTTTTATGGCTTTGCTGTTGTGTTGACTCCAGGAATCGCTTTGTTAGTCCTGTTAATTCCAACTGTTTGTCAGTTCACCACTTTGATCATATCTGAGATATCTCAGTTAACTATTGGATGGATTGCCATGAAATTTTGTACAGACATTCATGGTCCCTAGAGGATGAATCCACATTTTAGTGATACCCTGACTTTTCCCTTTGTTGCTGCCACTGGCATTGGGTTGGCATTTGTGGTTCAGAGTGAAATATGTTGATTATCAGATGGATTGCCATAAAATGTGTAATGTACTGTTTATACAAGACCCCTAGAGCAACTAGAAGTCTAGTGACTCTAATCATCCTCTGACTTTTCTTTAAAGCACCACCAGCAGGTCAAAGTTTTGCTTATTCAGTGACGTATCTCTATATTTATCAGATGTATTGGCCCTTATGACACTGTTGGCATGGTGTGTACAAACATTTACCGTGCCCAAAGGCTGAAGAATGATGAATTTGTACTTAATCTCCTGACCTTTTAATCAAGAAGCATTATTAGATCAAAATTCTTATTTGTGCAGCATTTTGATGTATGACAGAATATCTGCAAAGCTCAAAACATTCCCATCAACCTCAGCTCTACTGTTTTTAAGTTACTCTGCTAAATGATAAATGTGAAGAAAAATTATACCTTCTTATAAACAGCATGTTTGAATGTTATTTTAAGATAAAGGCCAATTTCAGCATCTAAACAGGCTAAAATTAACCTTTAGCTCAGAGCACCTTTTAGTACAGCCTTGCAGAGTTGTTATGGGCAGACTTTTTCCATACTACGCTGTATTTTAACAGTGAAAACACAAGCTATACACAAGTTATCTCACAATCTCTGAAATGTGATTTATTATCAGTTTTAAGCTGTCATATAAAATTCTGAATTTTAATATAAGTCAAAAACCAAACATCAGAGTTGTACTTTTTCAATGTTGCAAAGATGTGTATGTCCCTGTAGGATACACATTTGAGGAAAAATTTAATATTTTCTTCACATATGCTGCCATGTAATAATCATCCAGTTCATAGCCTTTGTGTGTGTGTATATATGTCCAGCTTTGTGGTCATTTCCTTTCTAACAAGCCTTACATGCCTCAGCATCCTGCCAACTAATGCCTGCCTTTATGGGTTGAGCACTGTATGTGTGTAAGTGTGTGCCTGTGTGACTTTGGCTACGGGAACTTCCTTAAACGGGGTGTCTTGCTCATTAAGAGTTTAGAGACAAACTTTGCTGTCCTCATTCATCTGTGATTTGAGAAATGGTAGCCTGCTGCTGCAAAAGTCCAAGCTATTAAAGTGTGAAGAGATTTTACTGTAAAACTCTGCAAAAAATCGGTGACTGTGATCTACTTTTTCACTGTTTTATAAACTACCAAACCATTTCTTCCATTGAGCAATGTTGTCTGAAGCCATTATTAAGGACTGAACTGAACTCTAGAAGATTATTGAGGTAAATAAAGATCTATTTTTAATTTAAACAGCATATGACAAATGGGAAAGATCAAGTAACTTTGATTTTTGACATTTTGCACTCATGACTATGGATTTTATTATCTGACACATTCATTTCTGCTCTATTCTGTATTCGGTTTTCTACAACCTCCCTGCTCTATTCATCTGAAGAGCCAATTGTGGTCATTACTGAGTCATACCGTATCTGCATTGAGAGTGAAGTGTGTCTGCTATTTACAGTATCAGTTGCTGCTGCTGCTGCTTGGCAGCGGTGGATGTTGTTATCGGGCTGTAGCATCAGGGATTGGTTTCCGCTCTGTTTTAAACAGATGAAAACTCAAACATGTACTGTAAACAGAAACACAAACACTCTTTGCTTGAGTGTGTTTGTGTGAGCTGGAGCGAGCGTGCATAACTCCTCAGGCCCACAGAGTGAGACACGTTGTTAGATGCAGGTAAGAGTCAGACAGAAAAAGACATCTGTCAGCCTCTGAAAGGTATTTTCCCAATGCTACTGATGAGATTCTCTCTCTCTTTCTATCTCTCACACATAAACATCCAGACACACATATACTGAGTTAAGACGCAGGTGAGAAAGCCGTGTGTGTGTGTGTGTGTGTGTGTGTGTGTAAGTGTCAGTCCTTTAACGGGGTGTTGATCTTGTACAAGACAGGAAGCAGTAAACAAATCCCCCCAACATGTGGCGGCTTGCTGGAGCGAATCTCTCACTTCTTCTTCTCTCTATTAGAGTATGTTTGTGTAACTTTTGGCGGAATGAAAAATTACAGCTGAGTGAAAATTGGAACAGTTTGTCAGTGTTGCAAAATGTTAGTGCACTTGAGATGGAATTTGTTTTGATGAAATAAATTGTGCACCAAACAGCGATTAAAAACGCATTTGCTGAATGGTTTTGTAGGCTTAATGTCCGTCCGCCTAAACAACTGGGAAGTGGGTTTGGATGATTTGTCACTTGTGAAATAATATTTAATCCAAAATGACCTCACTGAAATGAACTTCACAGTAAGTGCATAATTTGTATAGGACAGTCCATGCATCTAGATGTTTAGGCGGAGGGCTAAGAGGACATTTGGTCAGTTGCTGGAGATGCTCGTTCGATTGGTAGTTTTGGGAAAGTCAAAACATGTAATGTCTATCTTGACATCTAACAAATATCTGAAGTTCATTTTCTTTGATGTAAAAACCTTAAAAAGAACTCTTTTCCCGGACATTTATGCATCCATGCTTGCTGACATTTTCTTCTTCACTGCCTATCTTACCGTGATGCTGCCACTGCTGTGCATTACTACATCACCTGTCAGGCAGTGAAATATCGTGAACAATGTAGCAGGAATGTGTAATACAACAATAAACAGTCAAGCATCATAATGGGGTCCTACTAACCCAAACTGGAGCAAAACAAACTTGCTTTACCTTTTTGACACCTGGAACTTCACATTTTCCCCCTCGACAGATTTTTAAACACTTTTTAAATTGACTGTTTTAAATCAAATTAAAGTTTGAAATTGACTTGACATTCAGTATTAATCCAGTTGATGGAAACACTTGTTATTTTAAATATATCGGACCAGCACATCTGGAATTTTGGCTTGCAGCATGTCCCCGCCCCCTTTTGGGGAAAAAAACAAAAGACTCCTGCCACAGACTTAAATAGAAGTTAGCAGGACAAAACATTAGGAATACAAAACCACTGTAGTTAATTGGGTTTTAAATGACCCAAATACAATAAGTTAACTAAATGTCATGGAAACATGAATTTTAAGTTTAAATTTAATGTCACTAAAAAATAATTTGCACTGTTACTGAACTGAAGAAGAGCCCTCTGACAAAAGCAGAATGTAAAAGAATTACTCTTTTCCCCTAGGACGAGGTTCGGCATTGGTTTGGCATCTTGATGACTTGTTGCCTGTCTGATACATACACATATTATCTTTCTGTTTCCTGACCTTCAAAATAACAGGGATGATTTTCTTGAATATTGTCCTTTTAGTCTTGATATTGAGTTTTGCTGCCCTGTTTGTTTAATCCACCTCTTATTTGTTAAGTGATCGGTATAAAATTCAGTTTTACCTGGAATCACCACATCACTGTACTTCATAAAAGCTCAAGTGCCTTCTTAAGTGCACACTTTGTACATTGAGTCTCCTTGTCTTTCTCTCTTCTTTTTAGTCTGACTCCTCTTTTTTGCTCTTTCTCTCTCTCTCTTTGCCCGTCTATCTGATCTATCTTTTTCTCTTTCTCAGTCTCTCTGCAGACTTTGGACGAGGCTGAGGAGTGCGCTGCCAAGACGTATGAATTATTAGACTAATGGGCTTAAGTGGCTTGTCCTAACATTGTCTCCCTCCAACACATAGTCATACAGACGGCTTAAGAGAATACACAAAGCAAGAATAAAAAATTAGAATGAAACCAAAATACCAGCCCCCCTCATCTCTGTTGTCTTTTTTTTAAATTGAGGTCAGGATTAAAATTCATCAGAGGGAGCCGTTAACTCCCCCCAAACCTCCTTTTTTCTCCTCTCCCCCACCTCCTCCTGTGTCTCCTCTGTTTTGTAAGCGCGAAGTGATCCATTGTTATTAAATTGAGAGATGTGCTGCGTGCTTTCATTCCCCATAGAGGCTTTTATACTAATTATGTGTTCTCATTTTCCAGTGCAAGTTCATAGTGCAAGTTGGTTATGAGTTGGTAAGAAACTTAAGCAAATTTGGTTACTGCTGTGACACACATTAGCTGCATAATTTAATCATCACTTTATTTAATAGACATTTTAAATTTATGGTTTCCTGTGTATTTTATCAGTTGTGTATAAATGTAGATTTTATGGCAACTGATGGTGTCCTTTCGTACGTTTTGGTCCCTGGGAGACATTAAATTTTTGTTTGAGGTCTCAAGATGAAAAAGTTTCGGGAACCTCAGCTCTTAGTAAGTGAGCTGTTTCAATATTTGATTTTAAAAGACAGCAAATCTCCACCAGAGAGTTAAACTGGAACAGACAAACTCCAGTATATGTTGCAGGATGAGAACACTCAGGCTAGAATAAATAGCTGAAGCAGAGAATCAGAGGATGGGAGAAGAGTCGGGAGACTTGTGTGTAAAGTGTTACATAACACTAAAGTCTTCTTAAGCTTAGTATGAGATTTGGTCTTTGCAAGATAGAACTTAAGTTGTCATTTTGCGGCACACAGAGTGGGTCCTAAGGGGAGAATAACACTTTAAGGGTGTATGTTTTTTTTTCTCAGAAATTGACTGTAATTCCATTAAGTTTAAAGGTCCCTAGTAGATTATTTTTTAAGTTTTGTTCACCTGTCTCTAAAAATAACTGAAGTTGTCTGTGCCCAAATTAGGGTCTTTCTCACTGTGCAGTATATACCTGTAACAAACCATTCTGTTCCACATCACCGTGATTTGCACTCAGCCCGCCTTGGGAGTGAAACTCAATGGGGACTCTCCTCTAAATAGAACTATTGTTGAATTAATGAATGTGAATGAATAGTTTATTTAATGTAGCAAATTGTTTACAGGATTTGCCTGTCTACAGTGTGAAAGGTTGTTAGATTGAGTATGAAACTTCATCACCTGTTTGAGATAAAGATTGTCTGGGCAAAATGCGAAGCTGGCTCAAAGTTTCAGATTGCTTTGTAATGTTTAAGCTTTTGATAACCCTTACTGTATTTTGACAGTCAAATCACAAACTTTGATAGCCATGAGAGCATGACCAGCAGTGTATAAATATTTGGTCAAACCCTCAGTTTTTCCCTATAGTTTATTCTGTGGCATAAGAGAATCTGACACGGAAAAGATCTTAGTGACACAATGGAGACAAACTAAGTGAAGTGCTGCCTCATGATTTCACAGATCTCATTATTTTCAATTTTGAGAAGAGATTTTTTGTCTTTTAGTCTGTCTGTATGAGCTTCACAATATTAAAAGGTCAGCAGAATAATTTAACATTCCAGTGGAAATCTTTGGTGCCTTTTGCCCTTCTTTTCAATTTAACATCAGATCATTTTGGTATACACTAGGGATGGTCTGATCCAATCCACTGGATCGGTATCGAGTCCGATCCAGGCCAAAATGACTGGATCGAGTATTGGATTTTTTTATTAGAACCCGTTCGATCCGATACATAAGCCCAAACTATCTCATATATCCTCAACTTCACTTTGTGCGACATGCCGTAACACAGACGAGCTGTCGCCATG
>JAPZDY010000015.1:4592211-4605602 GCA_029783645.1 Ctenochaetus hawaiiensis | reverse complement strand
TTGTCTCCAATGAAGCAGAGAGTCTTTTCAGGGGACGTCTCAGTCACATATTTCCTTAATGCTGGGCTCAAAAATAAGGATAGCATGGCAAGGAAAATGCCACATGAAGACATAAATCAAGCAACTTGCTTGCCCTTTTAAAATAAAATAAAATAAACACATGTTTTTTTTCATTAACTGAAGACAGAGGTGGATACAACATGGTGTAGATTGGGTGCTTACAAGATACTGGTGGTGGGTAAAGATGTTTATGAGCTGAAGGACAAGGAAATTTTTAATTTTTTAACCTTATTCTAGAGACAAAGGTTGCATTTAGAGCTGTAACAATTATTCAGCAAATTTAATCAGTCTACTCTCAGAAATTAATGTGTAACTATTCTGATAATCATGTAACTGTTAATGGAACTTTTCATGCAAAAATACCAAACATTCCACATAATCAGTCTCTCGGTTTTTAGGAATGCTGATTTTATTTTTCTTAATGTTTTAATTAACTGAACATTTTTCGAATTTCAACAGTTGTCAAAAAAACAAGATGTCATTTTGGTTTTAGTAAAGAAAGTAACAGGCTTTTATAAATTATTTTTTTGATTTTAGAAGGACAAAGTGAACAATTGTTTGGTGCAGATATATTTTATCAACAATATACTTTAACATTATTGTCTTACATGGGGTTTGTCCTCCCTTCAAGTCAGTGGGAGCATCTAACATGCTACAATTCAAAAAGAAAAAGGAGACACTGAAGCATGTTCACACTGAGTGCTTGGTTATAATTCAAACGTTCACAAGTGCTAAACTGAAGGCAGAAAGCCATTACAACACAGTAAATTGCAAAAAAAGTGTCCCTTGACATGTGTGCAGTAAAGACTTCACTGGCTGTCCACTCTTTCTACCTAGCTTTTGTTCTTTCAACTCCAAACAAATCTATATGACTTCTACCAGGAATGCAAATCGCATCACTTCCTGCGAGACAGAGGACTTTCCTGCCCGACGCTGCACGTTTAACATGGCAAACGTGTTGTCTTTCATGAACTGGATATGTCAGATAGTGATAAACGGTAGCAAAAACTGACATCAATGTTATCACTGTAAGGCAGAGGCCAGGGGGCACAGCTGCTGTTTTGGCCTATGGGAATGTGTCAGCATCCACGCACCCACAGCAAACACACTCACATGTACACACACTTTTAGTAAAGCAGGCAGTAAAACACACATACTGTATAACCCGCACAGAATACAAAGGCATAAACTTAAAGGTGAAGCATGCACATACACTTAGGATTGTCTTTTGAATGCTAACATGTGTTACACCTGGGATTAGCTAGATGTTTGTGAGATCAAATGTTGTCCACCATCCCCCCCCCATCCTACTTCCTATTATCTCTAATGTGGAGAATAATCCTCTTGTGGAATTAATCTCCTCTGAATAGCGTTTGTTACCATGCTGAGATAGAATTAAAGCCCTTGTTCCACTTCTGGATGTGTGCACGTGCTACATACTCTATTTGTGTGCGAGTCAAAGAAATATGTGTGTGTAGTAGAAGTATTTCGAAAAAAATCCAGTACATTTATTTGGGGAGGGAAATTTACCCATTTACCCAAATTGGTCCGTTCCATCCATCCTTTAGAATGGATTGTCTCGTTAAACTGTAGACATCTGTTTGTGTTTGAATCAATTTGATGCATTTAATTTTATCTCGGCTGATCTGTCAGTTTATCTCAGTTTGTCCCAGAGCTTTGATTCTCAGCCTGAGCCTGATTTGGCACAACAGGTCCAGTTAGCTCCGGCTTTTATTCTTCTTAATTACCTTTGGCTTTAATCAAATCTTATTCGACTTCATTCACTTCATGTGTTTTTGTGCGTGCATGAGACATTATTGTCCAAGTAGAAACTATAGCTATACTGTTTTATTGTAAGGTATCATCTGTAGAGCAAAAGCAGCACAGCATGGTTCTGCTGAGCTCAGAATCATTTAGTATGGACATATTATGTACATATGTGCAAATATAGAAAAAAAAAAGAATTGGAACCTATGAAGACCCTTTGGATCACATTCACACATGTAATAAAACTGGTGTAGACAGCAGCATTTATATAAGTAAAAAAAACATCTGTACTGGCAGGTTGAAATGCAGCAGTTGTAGACGTGGTGTAAGACATTTTCATTTATGTTGTGATTGTTTTCCTTCATAATTTTGCAAATGATATGATTAGGTTAAAAAGAACTGGGACTGCCATCACTCCACAGATTGAGCCAAACTGAGTGTTGTCCCATTGAAAACAGTGTCAGTTTGTCAGTTCATCAGTTTGATCCAGAGTGAAATATTGCTACTGTTTGATGGATTTTCTTGAAATTTGGTAGACATTAGCGATCCCTGAAGATGAATCCAGGTGACTTTTGAGATTTCCTGACTTGTCATCAAGTGTCACCAGCAATTCAATTTTTTTCAATCTTTTCAATCTCTCCAGTGAAAATCTTAATTTTAACCATCTCAACATGTGTATTTGGGGTTTCTTTAATAAAAATGTAATATCATGTAATATCAATAACAATGATAGCTGACAGCTAACTCAGTCAAACTGAAGGGTTGAGACCATTCTGGTTTAACCACTTGCAAGGACCCATGTACAAATTTGTCTTTTTTGTCTGGTTTAAACTTGCTGCTATTGTTTACATTACATGGCTAGCAAGACAATGCAGAGAGTCGAAGTTTAGGGGACAGTGGAGGGGAATGGTTACTATTGTGGGTGTGGCCACATCAGAGATCTCTTGATATTAATAGACAGTGCATACTTAACAAGGCCATACTGTAGGTGTAGTGTGACATTTAAGCAATTTTAAAACATTAATTAATTTATATCTTGAAAAAATATCTCTTTTTATACATTTTGACCATAAGGATATTAAAGGTCTTAAATCAATTGCAGGAAGGATTTTTTAAAAAATATCTTAATACGTACAAAACAGACATTTGGTGTGTAGACATTCATGATCCCCAGAGGATTGATTCTTAGAATGTGGTTGACATTTGTGTGTTAGGATGTAATGTCTTAACAACTTTTCTGGCCCCATCCGAATGAATGAATATAGCCTTTTTCCTGTAGCTCCAACTTTAGGTAAAGAAATTTAATTTATTAAACACTCTGTGACCAAATGCCTGCAAAAATAATGACATTACCATAAGGCTCTCCTGTACAGATAGGTTTGCTGTTCAGCCTTGTTAAGTTGTAACTCGCTGACATGATGGCATATTGACAAAGACACAAACATTTTGCATGCACCAGTAATTTCACTTTGTTAGCTTCCAATATGTTTCTTTCCTAATGACACAATGAAATGCCTTCATTATATTTGGCATAGAAGGCTTGTTGTTGTTGTATTGACTAATTTGCTTAGCTGACAGTCAGGTGGGTTGGGATCTGATTGTTCACAATGAAGTCCTCAGCAGATGAACCAGCTGAGCTGCCCTGCTGAGAGCCAGCAGAACCATAAGACGTTCCTTGTCTGTCCAGACAGGCCACACCAGGACACCAACTCACACAAAGTCACACAAACAATATTTCTCTCCCTAATGTTGTTGTTTCACTTGGAACATTTAATCACATTAAAACATTAGGCAGCACATCTGGTGTGTATGTCCTCTCCGACATCTACAGACTTTTGGTTTTTTGTGTTAGAGCCAGGGAGATACAGAGAGAGCGACAACATGCCAGACATGTGTCTTTGTTGCTGTCTGTCTATCAGACAGAGGTGAGGGAGACAGAAGGAAAGAAACGAGAGATAGACAGGAAGAAGGAGAGCTGTAATTTAGCTGGCTGACAGAGGAAGTGAGATCTCTTGGGGGTGTGTGAGTGTGACAGTCTAAATGAATAGAGACATCAGTGAGTGTGCGTGCGTGTGTGGACATGAGTAGGGATCTGTGCTTGGTGTGTTTTACTCACCCTGTCAAATCCAAGACAGCCCTAAGTGTTTTTATCAACCTTCCTCCTCCTTTCTGCTCCCTGTCACCACTCTTTGGGGTGAAATTTGTTTGTCCATGTGTGTCTAGTGACTGCCAGAAGGGATATATGCAACAGGTGGGTGGTAAAAGCAGAGTATGCACAGCCTAGTATGTCCTTTCTTTTTTGTTTTCCTTGATATTTCTTTTACAATCTGTCTCCGTGTCCTGAGATTTCCTTTGCCTGATCTCAGGAGAGAAAACAAGCTACACAGACTGTCCAGAGGGTCAAAAGTGACAGTCAATGGATGACAGCATTATTTAGATACAACCCTGATATCAGCAGACAAACTGTGTTTGCTGACAGCTGTGTATCCGGTAATGTCCTTTGTGCAATCCTTTATTTGACAGAGTGGAGAACTCAGGTGTTTTCACAACTTTGTCAGTCTTCTGTTGCCCCTGTCCCCTCCTGTTCGAACCCTGTTGCTGCCACCATATTCAGATTAAGCACATATTGATGAATAAACTTTGTTAAACCTTTCTAAGAGGAAATATATATATGTATAAAAGGCATAAGATTAATACCTCAACAGCTGACTGTTTCAATATAGTTGTCACTTCATGGTTGTTTCTGTGGCTTCTGTGGTTTTCAGTGGACTTTTAGCAAGGAAGTAGCGTCCTGAGCTCACACAGACAATGATGCTCCCAGTCACCAGTAAGTGGAGCTACACAGCTAAAAGCTACTGATTTTGAGTCACACAAAGTGACTCAGTGACTGTTGCAACTCAGGATAGTCAGTAAAATAAATTTGTTTCGAGTATAGGCCTGTTTGTGTAGTTAACACTCTTAGATCGCGCATTAGTTTCTCCCTGGTGTCACTACATGCAAAGTCAGAGCGTCATTACAGTCATCAGGAAATTAGATAGAAGAAATTCAGACGTCACCTTTAATTACATGCATCAAATTTGATGGAAATCAAGCGGTTAGTTTTTACATAACGTCATCCTGAACCAATTTGTTTGGTAATGGGAATCGGAGCCCCTCCTCCTCTCCTCTCCCCTTATCTCCCTTCCTGTCCTCTGCCAGTTCAACTACAGCAGAAGTTGCAGAATTTGTTTTACAAAAGAATATATCAATTTTTAATCTGTAATCCACCCCAACGCCCACAAATCCATATCTCACACTTTGTAGTCCAGTGAGCTCTCACTGATCCCTACAGTGTGAGTGTGTTCGTCAGCCCACAGCTGTCAAAAACAACATCAAATACACACAGTAAAGTCTAGTGAGTGTAAACAAGATCTTCCCACAATTAACCTCCTTCACTGTGACTGTCCAGTTTTATCAAAAAAGGACACTTGCAGATAAAACTGTAAAAAAGGTGTTTCCCTTTTAAACACTGTTAACTGCATCAAGAGAAGAGACTGTAAAGATTTAATTTTAGCTGTTGTGTTTTGTTTTGGGGTCTGTGTGTGTGTGTGTGTTTGAAAAGAGTGTGAAAACCACAGGGTGTGAATGTAACTTGTCTTTGTTTGTTTCTCTTACATTCTGTATCATTTCTCAGAAACTTTAGCAAAGTCACATTTTCATCTCTTGTCTTCAATTCCTTCCTCTTCTTTTAAAGGCTTTTCTTTGTGACATGTCCCTTTTTGCTTCCCTTTTCTTCTGAAAGAGGGTTTCTCATTCTCAACATCTTTTATTTTAAGACAGGGGAGAAGAGAGTGGTGATTGGGGGTGGTTAGTGTGATTTTTAGGCTGCTTTTAACACATGCTTTTACTTTGTTCTGATAAATGGCCTCTTTTATTTACCCATAAGACAAACATTGAATTCACTCAACAACATACATTCTTTAAATTTCATTTTCATCCATCTGATGGCTTTGAAAACTTTTTGCCACCTTGCTCTCTCTCTCAGCAGAGGTAACGATTAAACTCGGGTGTCGTTTACCAGCCATTTTTAATTGAAATGATATTCACATTTATGCATGACACTTGTTCTTCTTTAAATAGATCCTTTTGAATCATATCATACTTTTATTAATTGAGTAAATATGTGGCTTTTTTTTTCAACATTACTTTTTATACATTTCTGACTAGAGATAAACTCTGCAACTCTGCTGTGCTATTCAAAGATTTTCTGCTTATCACATTTTGGACAAAAGTGGATTCAGCTTCTAACCAGTAACTGTCTTAACCATGTGATCTGCTTTTTTTTCCCTCCTCTCCTGAGTCCAGGGCCTCAATTAGATGAATAAGCTGTCCAGTGTGCAATTGTATTGGAGAAGTGCTTGCAAGCTTTTGTCTGTACAAAGGCTTTTGTTTGGTCTGGACATCAAGAGGTTTACAGGAGGGTTTCATCACACAGACACACAGTTCACGAGGAAGGCACCATGTATGTGATGCTTGGTGGTAGCACTCCTGTATTATGAGAACAAGGGTGCCAGTCCAGACTTCTAATTGGCTGAGTCACATCACACACTGTCATAGAGAATAAAAAGCAGATATGAGCAAATATGATCACACTAGAAATGTTGTTACAGTAAAGAGATTGATATGTTATTATGTTTCTGTTTGTTTTTTGTTTATTTAATATTAGTACCTACTGTAATATGACATTGAATATCCTATAATATATGTATAATAGCTGAAATGACAAAAGTTCTCTATGAGGAGGCTTTTCTTTAGTACATGAAAGCAGGTTATTTAATGTCTCTTTGATTATCACATTTCTTTGAGTTTGCATTATTACTAATGAATTATAGCTGTTATTTGCATTGTTTATAGTCATCTAAGAATGATTTAGCCATATCACCAGTAGTTGTGGTAAAGCCAAGGACTGTGTGAAATCCTTGGGTTTTAAAAATTCCTACTTTTTTAAATCACAAGGAAAGGAATCGTCCATTATGGACAAAAATGAAAGGGAAAACCACAATGGAATTGTCAGACTGCAGATTACATTTAAAAAGACGCAAATTAACAAGAATTTGATCGATTGTTTGGATTCTCCTCCTCAGCAGACTTAATGAAAAGTGTTAGTCCAAATAGGTTAAGCCATCATTAGTGAATGGCTTTGTGGCTATTCAAGAGAAGCAACATAATGCAGCATTTCCTGTAATCATCAGCCTGTCTTGGGTAAACACTGGAAATAACAGAATGTCACTGAATATGTGAATATCCTATTCACTTCCCTAAACACCCAAATAACTTACATATACTGTATGAATGCACTCAAAATAAAATGGCCTTACAGTTAAAATTTGTACACTTCATATATAGATGAGATGTATCAGGGTAATCTCTTGTTCCCTTTTATGCCCAGCAGCTTGTGACAGAATCACACCATGCACATATGCAAACTAAGAAACAGTTGGGTGTGTGCGCTTTCAGTATGAGACTGTTCACACTGTCTTTTGTTACTGGCTATGTTTAGGTTCCTTTCGATAGTTATTTAAAAAAAATGCATCACCACAAACAAATTAGTTGCATCTCCTTCCGTAAAATGACCCCAAAGGAAAAAAAAAGCCCTAAAATGATGCTAGGTTTGCTGCAGGACACCAGATCATTCATCCAGTGTGCTCCCATTAGCCAGATGACGCAGACGGTTGGGATGAATCAGCCCCTCGGCAGACAGATCTGATCTCAGACTAGTTATCAACCCTCCTACATGTGGCACACATGAATCTCTCCGATGAAGGCTGATCCCAGATCAGAGTCAGGAGGGGTCGAAGTGCTCCTAAACAGGAAGTGGATGAGATCAAACGCACCAATCAGATTGCGGTGTGTGGAGACTAAACATCATCACCCCACAGGAAGGAAGTAGCTATGTCTGAATTACACAGACTGCCATCAGTGTGTGTGTACGTGTGTGTCTGATTTACAGAGACCAGCGTTTACATCCCACACCCAAATATTTACCTCTGTGCAACTGCCACCCTCTAACACAAAGCTATGATTAGGCAGAGGTGAGTGTGTATTATGTGTGTTTGTCTGGCGGCCTACAAACTCTGTGTATGTTTGAATGTGTGAGTGTACTGTATATGCATGTATATTTCTCTGCCTGCGTGTGTGTGTGTGCAAGGGGCTGGGATCAGAGGTCCTACAGGGACCACCTTGGTGAACAATGGCTCTTTTATTCCACTGGAGCATTTGACTGGACTCTGTGTCTCAGAGCAGCCACACACAAACACACAGAGCCAGACAGGAAACACACTCATCCACACACACACACACACACAGAAACATGCACGCATTAATATGGTAACTCTTCAGGGGTATCCAGCGGGGGTCAGTTTTCACTTAGACTAGACACGTGTGTGTATTTTTCTGTCTCTGTGTAGTAAGTAAGGTAATTTAGTATTGGGCTGCAGCTTCAGACACTGAGGAATGTGGTAGTGGTGGTTGGTTACACTTAAACTTTAAGGGAGCAGGAAAGGGAACAAAACCAGGCTAAACTTCTTTAAAAACCAGATAAAGGCACTTTTATGCTTCAGGTTAGATACGGCTACAGACGGAGCCTTCTGTCTGTACTCTGTGTTCTTGTTCATGTTTTCTGCAATTTTGGATACGGACCAAACGTTGCAGTACCACTGGAAATCTTGGGGGCAGTGTTGAGCCGTGTAGCCGATAGTTCAAACACGAAAGACAACAAAGAAGAGTAGACTACTTTAGAAAATGGCAGAACTTTTTCAGGAGAGGATGTGCAAGTTGATATGAAATTACAGACTAAATTATAGACATATAACCAGTATCTCCTAGATGGTCGCCATTTCTGTTGTTGACATAAACCTTTTAACACTTCTTCTTTTTCTCTGGGGTAACTGTTTACTCAGAGCAGTGCCACCTAGCGAATGTATTGCTTAATGCACATTCATAGCATGGAAGTATGAGTGCAGTGACAATTTTACCCTCTAAAATTTTTGGATTTGTTTTCATACTTAAGTGGAGCATAAATGAACCTGAAGCTATACCTTGTTCACTTTATGACATCCTCAAGATATTACATCAATACTCCATACCAGCAAAAGGGAACATAAGATAATATTTTTCTCCAGACTACCATATTATGAGTAAATGAAGTCCAGCTAATAACCCCACATGTACAGTGACAAAACAAAACTTGAGAGTTGCTTTTAAACAATACCAGGTACCTGATTTGGTGAAGAAAACCAGGTCTCACAGCTCAAATGATCCTCACTTTCAGCTGCCATGAGATATTCTCGGGATAATACTGATGTTGGCAGTATTTCCTCCAGTAGATGGGAAAATGGGAAATTATTAAAGTGTATCACAAAGCATCTCTGAAAAACAAAGCCATCTACGGCTTAACAGTGCTTTATGTATGTTTGCCTGCAGAGCATCACCTTAAAATCCACATGTAAAGACACTGATGGCGCTGTTTGTTCTCCATCGTGTGTGTGAACATAACTCCAGCCAAGAATCTAATGTGTGATGTTGACATTAAACTTTCTACTGCTCCGTGAATAGAGAGAATGAGTTTGTGAGGCTCTGGCAAAGTCTCAAGGGTGAGGAGTTCACTTTTAGTTATGAAAGAAGCTACTGTAAATTGATGCTGATTTTGGCACGAGAGCATAGGAAACATTTAGTGAGTCCTCACACAGATGCAGGGGGAAATCTGTCCATCTACACTCTGATCAGGCCTTAATTACAGGTCAAATTAAGAGGCTTCATCCACATTGCAGTAATGCAATAATCTGTTGAAAGTTAGCTTTTTAAATCATATATGGTTTGTTTCATGACTATGAAATGAATATTCTGATTTTGGATGTTTAAGCTCATCACCATACATTGTTTGGTTCAATTTTTAGACTGATTTCCTGCTTCCAGGCAGCCATTGGATTCAGTTCATGTCAGTATTTAAAAAAACAGCTTTTAAAGACTTATTCACAGACTATTAGCGCTTTGACTAAAAGTTAATTTCACTATTAATCTATTTGTTTTTAATAACTCATGTAACCTTTAAGTCTATTATATAACAGAAAATAATGAGGAATACTAGTTAACATAGCTAGACGAAGTAGCTGGGGTGAGGGAAGTCTGGGCTTCCCTGCTTAGGCTGCTGCCCCCGCGACCCGACCCCGGATAAGCGGAAGAAAATGGATGGATGGATGGATGGATAGTTAACATTATTCACAAGTATTTAGAGTCCAAGGTGATATGATTGATCAGATTGCTTTTAAAATACATCTAATTTGCAATAAAATACGGAAAGAAAGTGTCATTTTTGTTAAACGGATGACTTTAAAAATTGCCATTTATCAAAAGTGTTGGTATTAATTGACTTAAATAAGGTGCTCTATTATACCAAACTTTAATTTCTCTCATAAATCTTTAAGTTTTTGTTAACATTTCTTCCTGTTGGACCATTTTGAGCATGACCATGACCTAAATCACTGGACCCAAGAGCTATTTTACAAATATAGTCAGAAAAGCACATGATGTAAACTAGAAAACAACTGTTTGTCACCATTTATGACCTTTTTTCAAATTAAAAGTTCTGAAAAGTACCTTGAATGATGGGAAATCATTTGTTCACTGGCTTGTTTAAAGCCGTGTTAGCTCATTGTGACTGCAGCAGGGCGTCCTGTGAACCTTAGTATTGTGCATATCCCTCTGTCTGCTTCCCTGTTGCCTAAAACAGATAATTACTATAGGTTTGCCATCTGCAACTGTCCCAATCCCTCTTCTTGATTGCACTGAGCCCCAAATGACCAGATGTTTCATCACTATTATGGCATTAGAGCTGAGCTCAATAGGCAGATGTGTGTCTCTCTCGGCTGATTGTTGTCATGATAGAGAATAGTCTGATTACCTCCTCTGATTAGGCCAATGGGCCGCTAATCCTCCCACAGCCACTACAGATCCAGTGTGTCAGCCCTGCACCTCAGAATATGAGAGCAGGTTATACAACTAACACACACGCACACAAATGCACACATAACAACAGCAGACACACAGACAGGACTAACACAGACAGATTATTTACATTGTGGTAAGACTGAAAATTACCAGATACATACAGGTAAATGTACACTGCTTTTTTAGGTATACAGTGACATGAGGACAGGGACATGCATCCAAACACACACACACACACACACACAGATGCACAGTAGTAGACAGGGCTCTGATGTCAGGGTTTATAACGTGAGCTTGGCCAAATGTCATGTTTATCTGATCCGTATTAAAGACCCTGTGACAATGGAACAGATGGGGCTGCCTTTTGTCCTCCAAGTGCACATAGGAAACACACACAAACACACACACACACACACACACATAAAATATCCATACAGGCTCCCTGCTCTCTCTCTGTCTCTCTCTCTCTGTCTGTCTGCCTCTCTCTATCCTTCTCTCAGTGGGCTGTTGAGTTGGTTTGAGGTTGTGTGATTGTGTTTAGCCAAGCAGAGTGATAGTGCTCTACAGGGGAGCCAGCCTGCTCTCACCACGCCAGACGGACAACATAACACACAGACGGACACACACACACACACACACACACACACACACACACAGACACACACACACACACCCTTTGCATCTCCTGCACAATATTTTTTAAATATCTCTTGCTGGCTTTCGGAAAAACAGCTGAGGTCAAATGTATTCATCAGGTTTACACTTGTCAGGATTTTAATAATATGTGTTTTCTTACTACAGAAGCTACTGAAAAGCAATTATGTGCTATTTCTTTCAAAAGTTAAGATCTGACTTTTTGGAGGGCAAACATTTTGATCTGATTAGTTTTGTGTGACCGACAGTTTTTTTGTATTTGTATATTGAAAGCTAAGAGTACTTCCCAACTTATTGTTCTGTATTTGTTAAGTCACTCAACCTTCTATGATGCATGACGGTGCTGAAAACTGTGGGGGGTTTTTTCTTAAAAACAAGCAAAAGTTAAGCTTATGTGCAGTTTCTCTAACTAAACACATTGTGTGTATCCTTTGAGGTCATACAAATGTATCAAGTGCATTTTACTTTTGCTTTTTTTAAAAAAAAACATTAGCTAAGCTGATTTTTCTTAAATTTACACTCATGGTTTAAAATGTTGTTAACATGCTTGCAGGAGTTTTGGTGCATTGCTGAATATTTTGGCGGGTTACTGACACCTGTTGATCAGTGGAATAGTATGAAACCTTTAGCACCTTAAGCATGTGATAGACAGACAAACCCAGACAAAAAAAAGAGCTCCACAGAACGTCTTAGGACTTAAACTCCATAAGGACTCTTTAAAACAGTCACATTGCCAGTAGGTTATTATGGTATGATATGTATCTAAAAATTGTTCAGATTAAGCATCAGCTAAAAATCTAACATGTAAGTAAGTAAAACTGTACCTCCACAAAATCCTAATCAGTAATGTCCTATTTCCTGTTATTAGCACACATCAATAGTCTAGAAATGTAGTCTTTAAGTTTTAAAGTATATGAACCAGTCTCAGTTAGAATTTTTCCTAGTGTTTTTTCATGTATTCTAAAATGTCACTCAAGTTGTCTGGCAGTTTTTTGCATTATTTGCAAAAATCGTGAGAAAATCAGTCATCACTATATATCATCCAATTTTATGAATCAGAGCTGAACCTCATTACAGTTCAGAAACTCAGTGGCCATGTCACATCAGACGATCAAACCTCACATATTTTAAGAGAAAACTGTCAAGAGAGCTGTCAAAGTGTTATTGGCTGGATAAATGAATACTTCTCACTAAACCCACTTAGTGAAATTTCTGCACTTAAAAGTCTGAGGACAGTGTGTACCAATGATGTTCAAACCCAAAGAAATCTGTAATTATATTCAAGGTAATGGTGTGTTTCATTCTGTCGCCTGTCTGTACCTTGTGTGGTAACACCAGTCAGAAAGTGAAGAAGGAAGTCGGCAAACATGAATAAAACTTAAATCCATTAACTCATCTGTGAACTTCAGATAGATTTTCTTCTGAAATGGTGGCTGTTCAACAAAGAAATAAACAACACGTCACCAAACTACTTACTTACTTGTTACTTAATCACTTGTTTTCATAGTGACATCTAGCACATAATGCTTTACTAGAAAGAATACACATCCTAAGAGTTTAAAGGCAGTTAGACAGAGTAAAGTGCATAAGGATGACAGGGTTTGATTATCTTGGTTCCACTCTGTATGTTTTTCACCTATTTAACAGACAGATCTGAAACATATCCTTTTGCTTTGCCTCATGTAAAACTGTTCCTTCCACTATGCTGGAGACATTCCTGGATGCTTCTTATAAAAGTGTTATTATTCATCCGACCACCATCTGAAGCAATATTGTCTGTATGCAAATACACTGCTTAATAGAAATATATGATACACCAGGAAAGATACACAAAATGTTAAGCAAATTCAAACAGTGACCTACTCTGCTCAACTCAGAGCTTCTTATCATGTTGCCCCTCTTGAAAACAGGCCGTAAATCTTTAC
>JAPZDY010000015.1:4576255-4591757 GCA_029783645.1 Ctenochaetus hawaiiensis | reverse complement strand
GAATGTGTATTTACATGCAAATGTGTTGAAGTTAATATGCAACTCTTCTCAGGTGTAATACTATTCATTTAGTAACTGTATGCCTCTGTGTGTGTGTGTCTTCTTAGTTTTGAGTTCCTGTGTGTGTACTGTTTGCATGTGCATGTGTGCTTCTCTCAGTTTCATGTGTGTGCTTTTTAATTTATTTAATTATTTATTTATTTTTTTTCCGCTGGTGTGGGCCTAAGTGGCCATTGTGCAGACACAGTGTAGGAGTGGGAGACCAGCTAGTAGCATAAAGCCACCAGTCCAGCTCAGAGGCTCCACCAGCAGCGAGCCAGCCCCACTCGGCATGCACCTGGCGTCCCCTCACACACACCACCATTATTAATTGCTAATACATATTTATGTGGCACAAATTTGCCATTTGTTTATGCATAAAATTATCAATAGCGTGGGGCGTTTAGCCAGAGAAAACGGTGACCTTTTTAAAGAGTAATAAATGGAGCTCTATGTGTGTGTGTGTGTGTGCATGTGTGTGTGTGTTTATCTAATGGCTGATGTTTGCGAGGGAGGTGTCGGGTTGGAACGAGGGGGAGGAGGGTGGCGGTTTTGCGGCTGGACGTGGCAGAAAGGCAGCTGAGGCCTGCCAAGAGGAGATCCACTGATCTGGATGTTTACCCACAGTTTGTATTTCACACAGGCCACGTTCTGTCTTTGTCCTCAGCTTCATTAGCTGCGTCCATGTTCTTTACTGGATGTGCCTTTTTGAGTGTATGAGGATATATTTGTGCAAATTAAGTGTATCAGTGAGCATTGTGTTTTTTCCATTTAAAAATGTGCAGAAGTTTTTGTAAGTCTGTAGAGAGTTGTGCCTGATTTCTCCAGTTGATGAACCACAGAGGACAAACCTACTAACACTCAACAATAAGAGACTTTAATAGCTGGTAGGGTTTGAAAAGAATTGAACTACACTGTCTGGGATTTTGACTTTAGTGGACCAGTCTGAGGCAAACTGGACTTGAGTAATTGGCCAGAACTGGACTGAGCAGGACCAGGCCATATTTGATCTTATCAAAATAGACTGGACAGAGCTTTCCTAAAGATGACTGCAGATCAATTCCTCTCTCTTGTCTGTCGGATAGATATGAAGCCACTGGCAGAAACCAGTTAGCAGAGCTGAGCACAAAGGCCAGAAACAGAGGGAAGCAACTGTCCTGGTTCTGTCTGAAGAAATTAAATCCAATACAAAATTTGCCCAATAAGAAACAAGTGTAAAAACATAATTTTGTGATTTTTATGAGCTAGATTGTATATTGTCTGAGTGCACTTCCTGGTTTATTCCTTGCTGGAGTCCTTCCTTCAGTAAAGATAGCTGTTTCCCATCAGTTTCAGTCTTTATGCAAAACCAAACCGACCCATCTGCTGGTGCTGACTCTATTTTTATGGTTATGGATTTGCAAGTAACAGATCTCCTCATCTAACCTGTTGCAAGGAAGTCAATACGAGCCTTTTTTCAAAATGTCAAATTAATTCATTTAAATCTTTAAATAACACAGCTAGAGTCGTGGAACTGACAACAAGCAAACATTCAGGTTGAAAAAAGAAAGTAATATTTGAATGAATTATTTTTTTTAAGAGCTATAATCGTAGCTCACTTCTCCTGCGTAATTAATGAAACAATAAAAGCAAACATAACCGCAAAACAATCAACGACAACCAGTGTTACATCCAGATCTGAAGGACAATGACAAGAGTTTTAAACAGCTTCCTAAAAAGGGAACTCTGGTGTTGAACAGATCTTTTTGTGAAAGGATTCAGTCTGCTCTGCACTGTTTGGGCAAATCCCAATAAAAAACCAAGCAGTTATCACTTGTTTAAAATGTTAAGCTAATGACCTTTAAATGCTGAACTGATCTATCTCTCCTACTGTAGTTGTAGCTTTCTCACTGCTCAGTTCTTTCAGTGCTTTTGCATGGTTCCCGTCCGTCTGCTTAAATTTAGTATGAAACGTCCACTTGGATTTAAGGAAGAACTGTTAAGACTTTTTTGGCCGGATGTCAGTGTTAGTGTGGCCTTACATTGGTCCTCTTGTCTTGAATGTCTCAGGAAAGCCTGAAAGAAAGTTCATTACAACTGGCACAGCTTCCACTTTGTCATAAGGATAAAAAGTTTACAGTCTGGTTGTCTCTGTGACCTCACAAAACATATTTTTGTCCCTTAGCAAATACTTCCTGCACTAATTACGACAAATTTCACAGAAACATTTGCCGGATAAAACAATTAAAGTGATGACATTTTCGATTCAAGGCCAAATGTTCCATGAAAAAAGCCATAAATCAGGAACAGAATGGGTGATTGTGAACATAACATGCATATGGATTGAAGCTGGATTGGGGACACTAATCTTGTAATTTTCATTTTTCACTTTCTGATACATGAGGGAAAATCCAGAGCTCTGAAATTTTATATTTTCTTTAGGTTGCTTTAATTGTTTAATTTCAGAAACTGAATCAAAATCAGAATCATGAATTTTGCAAGAAACAAATAAATGGACTTGTGTGAGTTCACCCTCTCTACTTCATCTGCTTTGATGACAGTCGGGACAGGTGGACCTGCTGATCCCATGCAAACACATGGTGATAACTTAAGTTTTCATCACAATATTCCATTCATACCTTTTATTCAATTCCTTAAAGTATTCACTACATATATCATAAGAATCTGGGCAGACATGGATGTAAACTGAAACTTGCCCGGTTTGCTTTGACTGGATCATTTTAGTTGTCTTTGTTCCTCTACTCTTTCTTATTTTCTTTTTTTTCCACTCGTAGTTATTGATTTTTCTTGTTTGGTTCGTCTCTACTTTGCTCTCCACTGTCCTTCACTCTCTCTGAGGCTCCCGTCTGCTTCTTTTTTTCCTCTCTTTTTTGTCTCTCTCTCTTGCTGTAATATCTGTGTAGTGGCTTGTCTGTGCCTGTGTGTGTATCTCAAAACGTTATTGTCAGCCTGACTGTTTCTTTGAGAGTGAAATCCAGCTAAGTCTCTCTCTGTCTCTCTTCACCAGGGTCGGTCGTCCTTCTGATGGGTATCCACTCTGCGGCAGAGTCACATCTCTGGGGACGCTTGTAGGTCAGCTACTGTTTTCATATCACACGCACGCACACACACAAAAGCACACACCCAGAGCTACTGTATTTAAGTATAAATGTAGATGTAGATTCTTATTGAACTCTTTAAACTAAGGCAAACAAACACACTGAACAGGGTCGAGTTACAGTGTCTCTCTCTTATCAAAGCACACATGGACACTTTCCCTCTCTCAGCTTTTATGTGGCCTTCATAAGGTCACACACAGGGCTCAAGTCAGTTTCCATGACTACACAGTCAGCATCCAGCCAATAGGCATGTTCAGCTGGCCTCTATGTGTCCAGTGGGTAGCCAGTAAGCATCATATCTGTATATCTGACATTGAGGGTATAGGGATGGAATGATGTGTGTTTTGTGTGTGTGTTTGAGAGAGGGAATTAGTGCAAGGTAATCCACTGTATCTTGTGAGGCTCACTGAGAGCATTTTTTCTGATAAACATTGGAAAAAAGCATTTAAAGAAATTATTTGCATCATTTCCGCATGTAATATGCGATAATGTAGGCTGTGTACAAACTAGAGAGTTCGAATGTGTGTCAGTGACAAAACTAAGCTTTTTTTTAGCAGTATCTCACAGGTGTGCGCATCTTAAAAGAGGTGATATTAGCTGAAAGTCTTATTGAACTACATGTTCTTTACGCAGTGGCAGAGAAGATCTTTTATATGTTTAGTTCATAGTTTTGTGACACATCCACTGATATGCTACAAATATTATACATAATACAGTAGGACACTATGAAAAACATGCTAGGAAACTCTCATCTTTTAGAAAATTTGAGTAAGGTTGAGTCAACGGTGTCAATAGTATAGCTTAAATTAACCAAGAACCAGAAATGAATAATAAAAGAACCAAGTGTGCTAAATGGACATTTTCTATCAGACAAAGCTCATTCTAGAGGAAAAGATAGCAATATAACCACTGTTTTCATATCACCAACTTTCTGTTTTTTTAATTTTTTATATCATCATTTTTTACCAGCAGGGTTAATGTGTTTTCATTATTCTTTTTTTTTGCTTTAAGTTTGAGCCTTGAGAATGTTTGTTTGACCAACTCATCATGCTCAAGCAACACCTTGCAAAGCCAAAGCATTTCCCATGTATCTGCTCTCTTATCTCATGTATTCTCTGCTGCTGCGTTGCTCAGATGCTCAGCATATTTTTATTTTTATGTATTCCCTGTTTTCCAGCGTTGGGGATTTAGCTAGCGTAAGAACTGGGGTGCTGGGAGTGCGACGGTTGAAGGGCCGAAGAGGTAAATGGTCAGAAAGCAGCATATGGAGGGCAGGGAGAGTGGGATTGTTTGTTTGTTTGGGAAAAATAAGCCGTGGGAGATGAGGACAGAGAGGGACAGCTGAGACAAAGGAGACATATGGAGCTTTAAGGCAGAGCCTGTTATTTTTTAGCACTGAAACTCATCTGAGGTCTAATTGTGGCTATGTGACTCTTTCAAGATGTTTAATCCAGAAAAGAGAAGTCACACAAGAAGATTTATAACTTTGAGCTCATGATGGAGAACAAGGAGAAAGGTAGTAAGAAAAAGCAGAGAGAGAGACAGGTAAGTTTACAGATTGACAGACAGACAGCCAGTGAGGTGTGGGTTGGGTCAGTTTAGTTGGGGCATATGGCTTCGGTCAGCCCAGAGACTCAGTTCCATGAGGGACCATGAGGACAGAATAGAGGAGGAAAGACCCACATGCCATCTGCACAAGAGACAAAGATCAGGAGATAGCATGAGAAGTGTGTGTGAGTATCCGTGTGTGTTTGTGTGCGTGTGTAGAGAGAGCAAGTACAACCTAGTAACAATGAGATACACAAACACACACAAACATACACATAGCGGAGTTCGCATATACAAGAAAAGAGAGGATATACACATTCTGATAGGTAGACAAACTTTCAGATGTAAACATATCGACATGAGCACGCACGCACACACACACACACACAGTCAGAGACACTTTGACAGAAACAGACTCAGTGTCACCACCGTCTCTTCATCTGCCAGAGCGGCCATCCAGAAAGCCCTGTCCTCAAATCAGATTGTGTGTCCGTGCGCGCGCGTGTGTGTGTGTGTGCACTCGTCCTCTCTCCTTTCTGTCAGATACCGCTGGGGTGATATGCTTCACAGGGCACTATATTGTCTGACATATGGGTTTTGCTCCTCTGCTCTGTCCAGGAAACAAGGCCAAGTGGGCAGCCTCGGAGTGGAACCCTTGGGTTTGATGCAGTTTCCATCACGTCCAGTTATCTTTTTAATGCTAGCAGAGTGAAACTGGGCTACTGATTGGGGCTCCGCTAACGGGGTCATCGGCCTCAGCGCTGGGTCACTTTCTTGTGTGTGTTCTTGTTTTTTTTTTTTTTGTTGTTTATCTTCTGGGTCAACTTCTGGGAGAGCTGGTTGTCACCATGAGTCAATGTGACAGTCACACTTTCTGTGAACAGCTCACCTACATGCAGTTTCTCATTCATAAATCCACAGGGACGCAAAACTTTTTTTAGAGAGAGATCAGCCTTTATATTGTACATTTGTTTACCGTAACATATAATGATATGGAGGAAAGCATAGTTTGTTTAAAAGCTCTATTCGATGATGCATTCATGGAACATCCAGGACTTCAGTGCCCTTTGTTTGCACTAATTAAAAGGTTTCTATGTGGATTAAGGAGACATGGTCAGTCAGGTGGATGCAACAAAGTGCACTCTTTGAATGAGTAAGACATGTGGTGGAAGGTGGAAAGTGTTTTCTGAGCCCTGAGGCATCTATTTGTAACTTCATTAAGAGTTTTTCCATGGGTTGGGTTGGGTTGGGTTGGGTTGGTCTGGTCTGCTTTAGCCATGCCAAGCCAAGCCAAGCCGTGATGAGTCGTTTCCACAGCTGGGCAAAGCTGCTGTGGTCCTGCTTGGTAACAAACTGTGACAGTCTCCTGCCTGTGTGTGTGTGTGTGTGTGTGTGTGCAGCTATGTGGCAGTGCCAGTGACTGTTTTTTTTTAAGTTTGTCTGTGTGTGCAGATATTTCCATGCATTTTTCAGACCCTACCTGAATCTCTGTGGTTTGGAGATTAGTTTCACTCCTACATTCCTGTCTGTAGTTTCACACATCAGCCTTATTTTACTGTTTACTGATCACTTTTAGCCAAAGGGCTGTTAAGTTACTGCTGATGCAAACTAAACATTTCCTGCTGTTGTGGTGAAGAAGGTTTAGAAAATCCACCGTGTGGGTCACCAAGTTCACAGAGCTTAATTAGTGGTGCAACTGGGTGGCTGTGGTGCAGGAAACAGAGCAGGTCAGCTACTTTTCAGAAGGTTGAAGGGTTGATCCCCAGCTCCTTCAGTCTGCTCAGGCAAGATACTGAACCCTGAAATTGCTCCCAATTGCTCTCTTACCAAAGCTCTCTGCCCCTTACGAGCCCAGTCATTAATGTATGAAGGTGTGTGTGAATGGGTGTGATGGGCTTGAGTGGTCAAAAGACCAAAAACACTCCTTAAATGCAGAACATTTACCTGTCTGTAGTGACAAAAGATGTAATCAACTATATATGGTTGTATATGGAAAAAAAAAGTTTGTGATGTTGATCTGTAAAACTAAATTTTTTTGTGGTGAAGTGAGCAGATGCCTTTAAATTTGTTACCGATTCTGTTTAAAGTTTTTTAGGCATACGTGCCATTTACTATGTTTTTCTTTAAAAAAAATACACCATATATGTATCTCTTATGGATACAGAGAAAATATAAAAAGCTAAGATCATTAAAAATAAGTTAAAGTACCTTTACGCTAAAACTTCCCCTATAAATTTAGTTATCAGTACAGAACTCTACCATTAATTGACCAATAAAAGAGCTTTGCAGTGGTCAAAAGACTAAGCTCTGTGTAATTCAACAGTCACACACAAAAAATGTATTTAAATTCATAGTAAAAAAATTTATGGCCACACTTAAATCTTGTGTGTGTGTGTGGTATGAGAGAGGGAGGGTCTGTATTATAGAGAACCTGTGACAGAACTGTGACAATAACCTGAAAATAATTAATCGCAGGAAACAGAAATAAAGTAAAGAGTGTAATAAACCTCTTTCACATATATAATATGTACATGTGCGTTCTATCACTTCCGTCTTTTGGAGAACTTGATTGTTTCTGTAGTTTTCTATAGTATCCCAGAAACCTTGTGACTGGTGGGAACATTCTTAGACAGTAATGTACTTTGGACATGATACACACACAAACTCTTCACTTCCACAAGGACATCTTAGTTCAAAGACAAGGGGCACTGGCTCCCACCTGGGTGCTTGCTTTTTTCTAATATGTGTGTGTTTGTGTGACCCTGAGTGGGTGGGTTCGGTGTGTTTACAGGCGTGTGGGTGCTGAGGAGCTGATGGCATAAACAGATAAAGCCGTGATGGAGGATGTACACTCTTTTGTTTGAGTTTAAGAGACAAACGGCTGTCCAAAATACACACACAAGCATGAATGCACACATACACACACCACCCCCACTCTGCAGTGTGTATACACCACACGTCAGGTCTTAAGTGCTTGGTAACAAAGGGTGAGTTTATCCCTGGGTTTCACTGTAAATACAATGGTGAGTAATGCTGGCTGGCCTGTGGTCACTGCAGCCATGAACAACTGAGAGATAGTGAATGAGAGTACGTGCCGGTGTGGGGGGGGGGTTGTATTTTCAAAGGAATTTCTAGCCTCTGGTCTGCTTTTAAAGGTGCTGTGTGTAGCCTTTAAAGTGTCTCTGTATTCAATCCATATTTCTTATAAATTTGTTGCTTTTACCCCTCCTGGCGTCGCCTCATGCTCAGTTGTTTAAGTGAAAAAACAAGAAGAAGAACAAGGCTAAGGCCTTTAATAGACTCTATTATTATCTAGGAACTTCCAGTATGTGTTCTTGTGCCATGAACAGAGGAACTGGGAAGAGCTTTTCTTTCTTTTTTTTTTTTTTGAGAAAAATTACTGCTTCCTCTTTTGTGCTAAAGAAGAAAATCTGATTTCCTTTATAACGTGACCTATTGGACTTGCTTAAAATAATAATAACATCACTGTCCAGCATTGTTTTCCAGTATTATCCCAGTTTTCTGTATGTTTTTGTGCAAAAATAAATACCATGCAACAAAAACGGTTGTTGTCCCTATCACCTTCTTTAGTTTTATGGGGCCAACATTGGTGTTGAAGCTAATGCACTGAAACCACTCTGTTAATTTTGCAGCATCTAGTGCTTTAACACATTGCTTTTTTTAAAAGGTAATTAATCTAATTACTAAATCTATAAAAGGAGACATAAAATATAAGGTTTTTATAAAGCTGTGTAATCTAATTTATTTTGCCTAGCTGCAGCGATGCATCCAAACTTCCTGTTAATGCTCAATTGATCTAATGTAAGATGTGGAGATGTTTGAATACACATGGTTTTGCAGACATAAAGCTTCCTTGTGAAGATATTTTCACTAAAAACAAGAATGTCTTAGTGAAACTGAATTTGTGATCCTGTTCAAAGTTTCTACCTTCTGTGAAAAACAATAATTCTAACCTTTAGACTCACCTGGACAAGCGACATGCCTGCACACCGTGACCTTGTACACCTGAAGTCATTCAAACAATTCCACTGAAGAGAAACCAAGGCTGGATTTAATCTTTTGGTTCCGAATCCGGTGACCCTGACAAATTTAACAAGCTAATAGAAACAGCCTCTCTCTCTACTGTCGAATCAACTGCTCTTGGGCAGCTGGTTATTAAGATACCTCGTCCAAGCTGCTATAAAATGACCAGGAAAACTTTTCCAAACTACCTGTAAGCTATTTTGTTTAAATAGAAAATGAGCTTAAAGAAGACCTTTAAGGGTCTGAAGTAAATGTATACCTCTGCAGATGTTTAGTTTTCTACAACAAAAGCTGAAATAAAAGCTATAGACATATAACTAATGTCAGCTCTACAAAGTGCACATTTGAAATTTTACCAAGAAATTACTTATAGCTGTAATACATTACTTAATGGTGAAAGAATTTATTTAAGAAGGGAAGCATTGTTTTTTATGAGGTAAATAGTAACTGTAACTAATTCTTTATATTCCATCAGCACAGCCTCGTTTGACAGTTTTGAGTTTTGTCAACCTATTGAGTTACACTGACCGGATCTGCTATAAATGATAAACTTTAAGTTTAGAAGACTGATTTGGTTCACAGGCTGGTACCTAACTGCATCCTGTAATGTTTGACCACACAATGCCTTTCACTTTGCACACTGGTCTGACTTCCAAATCAAATTTGACTGATAAACAGCGGAGGCTCTCTTATCTTAAGGTTGATGATTTACTTATTGCACAGGGAGCTGATGAAAAGCAGCATTATTTTCATGCTTGCTGGTCTTGAACGATGTTAAAATATCTAAATGTTGTGACAATGTGGGAGGCAGTTGTGTTAATATCTAAGAACACAGCGGTAGAAGTGACAGCAGCAGAAAAATCCATCGGCTTATCATCAAAGCTTGACACTACTCCTGTTGTCATTTTGTTTAAAGAGTGGATATTACTCTCTGATTGAGGTTATTATAGGGGATGTCAGGCTGCTACTCTGAGGAGTTTTCTTGTAAAAGAAACAAAAGTTATTTCTACATCCAGTGTTTCACACAAAACACATTGTGTGTGTCCCTTAGGCTTGACAAAGGATTTTGTGAATATTTTTTTTTATGAATATATAAAATATTTGCATTCTTCTTCACTGCATTGCTGCTTTACTCCCTCCAACTTCCACTGTAAAGCCATCAGCAGGAATGTGTATCCTGCCTCCTGCTCTAAGTACAGCTTCAGTGAAAACATTGCTTGATAGAGCCGTAACTTTTTAAATAAAAGTTGAACTTTTGATCCAACCTGGGATAAAATAAATCATTCAAACTCCAAAGACCTGTTTGAATTCATAAAGCAAAGTGCACTTTTTGTGCTCTACACTGCAGATGTCAAAATTGCCAACAAAGACGCAGCATTTCTGCAGCTTTGTAAAAAGCAGATGCCTTAGTTTGCAGCCACAACAAATCTGAGGATTCAGCTGGTAGCTTTCCACAAAAGTACTTGAGCGGAGGCACTAGAAGTGAGTGGAACAACATCAACTGTAGAGCTCAGTCAGCCTGCCTACTTCCTGCCACACTTTTCCTTAGGACTTTTGCCAGAAGCTTGCACAGCTAAAAGGAAAGATTTACATGTAAGGATACCTAAAGAAAGTTTACAGGATAGTGACAAACTGTTTAAAACCACGCTAAAAGGTAAGAGACCAATGGATGAATGGTCAAAAGCACCTTAAAGTGTCATAGGCCAGTTAAAACGACCAGGCTTCTCAGTAAAATTCTGACTTTTTTACAGCAGGTAGAGCTTTTCTAACATGGAGGATTTCAAAGCTCAGCACATGTAGAACTAGTAGAGATTCAGTGCTTAAAGACAATAAAGCAGATAGGAAGCTTTTTGACACAGGGCGACGATGAGCTCTGTTTTCATTTTGGCTGCAACATCTGAAACCTCTGACAATATGGCTGGAATAAAGCTATTGTTATTGTCGCAAGCTGTCTCCATATGGTCAACCCCCCAAACACACACACACACACTGATCAGCACTGGGAGCACATCATCTGTCACCCAGGGCCCAGGCGGAGGGGCGACAGATTGTCCTCGCGGTGTTCCTTCAGGTCCCATTGCACCAAACACACACTCTCCCTGACACACACGTACAAACAATCTGCCCACTTACATACTGTTCTCATAGTGTTGCCTAAGAGTGTGTGTTTGTCTCAGAGGAGAAATAAAGCAACATTTCCACACGGGGACACAGAGGTGTTTTGCTGTATTGTAACATAGTGTGTGTTTTTCATTTGTTTAGCTAGAACACAAAGACACACACACATACATTCTGCTTATTTTGCATAAGTACATCGTAGTTTGCATGGCTTTTGTGCGAGTGGCTTTGTTCCTGGAAAGAAGAATGGTGGAATAAGCAGGACACATGCAAAAACACAAACACACACACACACTCACATTGAGTGATGTTACAGTTAAAGATTAACCACATGTGTACAGATCAAATAGAGGATAACTATTGGCGGTGCGGAGCAAATGGATTGCACATCAATGGCTTTGTGCAGCCATACGATATGGCATAGAGGGGAGATCAAAACGGTAGCGTGACATATTTAACTGTCACAAAACAGCCACATCAATTAAACATCAAGAGCACGCATTCTATAGCCTGACCCGGTGATAATCAAGGGTGTTTTTAGTATCAAAGTGCTGCTCAGCAAACACCAGGCCTTTAAAGATGTCATCCATAAACATTACCTGGCTTTGTTCTTCGCTTTTTGGGTGGGGGGGGGGGGAATCACACAGACGTACATGCCTTCCTTTCTCTCTTTTCCCCCTGTCGCTCTCGTGCTTTACCTGCTCAAGCACCTTTTCTCCTGCTCCTTCCCACTTTTACCTGTGTGTGTTTGTTTGTTTGTGTTAGTGTGAGTGTGTGCAAAGAGCTCCAGGCCCCATAGATTTTCTAAGCTCCCATCCTTTCTTAATATGCTTTCAGTTCCTCTGTGGAATTATTTCTCCTTGAAGAGAAAAAGAGATAGCGAGATAGAAGACGAAGGCGAAAGAGAGAGAGAAAAGACAGCGCAGGTAGTTTGGCCACCCCCCTCCCTTCCTCTGGCTTCCTGGGTTATGGCCAATTAGGCCTATTAGCAACAACAAAACAGAAGAAAACACAACAAAACCCAGTCGGCAGGCAGGCAGACAGGTAGTTAACGGTGGGAGGAATTGTTATCTCTCCCACCGACAGGAACAAAGAAAACACTCTCCAGAGTGCCGGCGAAAGAATTTATACCTCCCAGTGTTCTCAATTCTACAATTAAACTCTTTACTGCAATTTCCCGTTGGTTGGAGTCTCCAGAGGGACTTTTGAACGCGCTGCAGTGATTTCTACACCTGCAAAATGGTGTGTTATGTAATTAACCAAGTTTGAGACAATTGCTCAGAGGTGCAGAGAGGCCCCAACTTTGCAGCTTTTAAACAGACTCCATTAAGTCTTGTGATAGATGTGGTTATGACACATCATTCACATTAATTATTTTTGTTTTAAGCTTGTTTCAATGAGATTGCTGCTCTCTAGCTCCAGAGGTAATCAGCTGCCTTCATATTTTCTTTGAAGGATTTGGCTCATTGATAGCAAGCTGATGTAAAAACTTGAAATCTGGGTTCTGTTGCAAAACAAAGACCGTTTAAAATCAATTTGACAGTTGTAATAATGCAATTTTCCAATTATCCATCCTTGGTGACATGTGATACACATGATCCTGAGCTGGTGAAACTTAGTGAGAGCCTAATTTTACAATACGAACAAATGGATTGTTGTTCAAATAAGCTCATGACTTGTTTAAACTGGGCTGTGGTGAAAGAAGCTGTCTAAACCCTGCTTTAGAAAATGGACAGTTAACTCCAAGATCATTTTTCACCTCTTTAGAAAGTCTGATCACCATGACTCTCGATGAAAGGTTGCATTATGTTACAAAAAGCAACAAAACTCCCCCAAAATAAAAAAGAAACAACATTGTCTATGATCAAATTTTTTAAGGTTTAGGCACAGAAAACAGTTTGGTTTTCACTTTAGGAAAATATCATTGTTGGGATTAAAATAAGTACTTAAGAAAACACTGTGGTCATAGTTTAAAGAGACAAGTGCTGACTGTTGGGAAGAAATGTAAAGCCAACAACTTTTTCTCAAGCCAGAATCAGACGTTTTGTTGAGCCATTCATCCACCCCTCAAACTCCTCACCTCCGTCTTCTTCGTCTGTCACTTTTGTGGCCACATCACACTCTTCTTTTGCTCCTGGCAGACAAAAATCATACTTACTATGACCCAGAGGGATTTGACACTTAAGCAATATGTTAGTTTGTACGAATAACTTCTAAATAACTTTCATAACAACTATAAATGCTAGTTAAAACCATTTAACTTGTCATTTACTCAAAAAGTAGGAAATATGATAAAGTTGCAGGTTTCTAATCAGCTTCTGACAAACTGCAGTGGTTCTTTCTCAGTACATTAATATTGCAGCAGTACACACACACACAAAAAAACTGGGAAAGTTGTGTAACATTATTCAAAGTGAGTTGCAGCCAAAGAGAATTACTGTAGATGAAAATCACAGCAAACGTGTGAGTGAAATTTTCACAAGTACCTGGCTGAATTTGGCTCTTGCATATGTGGCGATGTGGTGGCCAGGTGTGATAGGACTTTTTTTTTTTTTTTTTAATTCCAAAAAAGAAAAATGATTTTCTACCTATGTGGCAGCAGAGAACAGTAATGATAAGGTCATGGCATCGTTGGAAGGATTAAATCCTTAAAAAAAAAAAACGTTATAGTCTGATTCTTCACAGTCTCTCCTTCTTTTCACTTTCTCATCCTTTTCCGTCTGTCTCTTTCTGTTTCAGTTTTTTAAGACCCTCTTAACTCCTTGTTCAGGCTAAATGCTCCGTGCTCTGTATAAAATCCATTAACTCAACATGCTGATACACAACCATAACCCAGATGGGGAGCTGGGTATTGTGCATTGTGCGAGCGTCATGCTGAGGCGGAGGGAGATGCAATCAAACAGAGATGTGCAGAACAAAACAGGCGAAGGATGGAGGGAGAGAGAGAGAGAGCAGAGTCAGGGGGAGGGGGAGATGGAGATGGAGGGAGTAGGCAGGGAGGTAAACTAAATGTGACATCTCATATTTGACTTTTCACTTCCCATTTAGCTGACACGTCCAAGATAAGTGGAGGAAAGATTACTGTTCTCATTCTCTTAGACAAAGGCCTGTGTGTGTGAGTGTGAGTGCATTTGTTGTTTCAGGCATGTAGATTTTACATTTAGGCCCTTTAGCTCATTTTCTTATGTGACTGATGATAAATAAGCAGGTCGGAGTTCATTCTGTGTGTGTGTGTGTGAGCAGACAATCAGACCCTTCCATAAGTGCCAGCTGCCAGCAGAGCAGACAGCTACTTTATTATATATTTTTTTTAATTCTAACAAAATAATTTTGATAAAAGCACTTTAAATGGCCTTGTGTTGAAATGATGCTGTATAAATAAACTTGCCCTGGCTTAACAAGTCGCACTTTGCTGTACATTTATGACCAACAGCCATAGATTTAAAACAATAGCTGATGATGACAGAAAAATGTGCTCATCATTCTCTTCCCTTCTTGTAATGTGTCACATATCTGCTTTAAAGAATCCAAAAATTACTACACTTTTTAAAAATAATTTTTGTTAAGTTGTGTACTTTAGTCATCCCAAACTATTCAAACAGTATTCAAACTTAGGGTTAGGGTTAGAAACTTAGGAACTCCTTCATTTTGTTCAGATTAAGGTTCGTTTCATTTTATCCTGTTTTATTGAGCTTCGAAAATATGACCTTGTCCATGAACATTTCTGCCTAAATCACTTCAGATGGAATTTAATAGGCAAACACACACTTAAGGGTTGTGAAGATAACCTGTGTTATATGAGAAAAACACCAATTGTTCAATGTGAACTGTCTTAAAATGCTTTTGTGCCTTTTGCAGTTAAGCAATAAAGCAGACTAATGGAAGTCGCCTTAAAATTCTACTGAAAACAAAATATGTAACTGAGCTTCCTACTTTAATATATGTGATCAACTATATATGTTTATCTGCATGATAATAATATAATAATTTTAGATAATAATTTTAGAACAGTTCTAATGAGCCTCAGGTGTAAAAAACACCCTTATTTTGGTTTGTAGATTACATTGTGTACCTAATTTTTTCAGTGAGTGCAGTTTTTAATAATAAGTAATAGAAATGTTGGCTAAAACTCAGAAACAAAGACCTCATAAACAGAAAGGTTGTTATACAAGCTGCTCATACACAAATCAATTCCTCTCAGTTAAATACCCGTCTTTGTATAAACACCATTTGTCTTGATACTTGATACGATTGCCACAGTAGGTACTCAGTAAATAGACAGAGCCATTTACATAACTGCCACTTGTACTGCCACAGCCACGACCACCTCTTTTGTCAACTGTAACACGGAGTTTTTCATAATTTGTCAATATCTTTATCTATTTACATAATGTCATTCTAATAATTGTTGACAGTAAATGAAAAATGCACTTGTATGTTTATGGATTCAGTATCTGCCAGCCTCCATATGACAGAATACACATGGTGGATCGTACAACAGTGTTTACATATAGAATAGCTTTGTCACTCATGTGAAAAGACTCACATTGAGTGTGTATGTGCGTGTGTAAATGTGTGTATGTGCATTTGTTTGTGTGTGGCTGCTGCAACGTGTGTGCCCACTCAAGCGGACAAGAGAGGCTGCAGTTATCTTC
>JAPZDY010000015.1:4551870-4567863 GCA_029783645.1 Ctenochaetus hawaiiensis | reverse complement strand
ACATAAAAAAAAAACGGAACCAAACAACAGCACATAGAGTATACCAAAATATGCTTTGCTAAGGCCTCTTTAGCACCGAAAACACATTTCAGACCGCAACTTCTGCCATCGTTTTTTTGTTTTTTTGTTTTTTTGTTTTTGCTCGTTTGTGTTGCGATCAACATCTCTCCAAAACATCCCACTCTTCAGTGTGACCGGTGCGTTTATCGTGTCGAGTTCAGAAGCTCCCGAGCTCCTTTTCAACAGGTGTTTTTGTGGTCCCACCGTAGGAGAACCGGCTCCTGCAAACTCCTGATAAGCCTCCGTACTCACGACTCACCCAGTCTGATAGAATCTGCATATACCTGCAATCATGTGCACCCAGCCAAGTGACAGAAGTATTCCCTCGCCGACTTGCAGAGATAAGTTATCTCCATCAGCTGTGCCTCCCTGCACTTTGAACACAGTATTCAGATACACTTGGACTCACTTTACATAAACTGCAGTTTACAGTCACATTGGTCAAACTGCCCCTTAATGTGCTTAAGCACCCTAACAGTGTGTTTAAGATTGAACTGGAACTTAATATAACGCTTGTCGGGGCATTATCAGATTAACTCGCACAAATGTCAGAACTAATGTTGCCTAGTACAACAGATTAACATATGAATTACATGCTTTGAAGTCTTTACAATTTATGTATTCAAGTGATATAAAGAAGCACATGACAGGACATAAGTGCAACATAATCGAAAAAGCCGAGGGGCATTTTTAAATGGTAGGAATGCATTTTTTTCTCGGTCAAGGCTGCTGCAGGACACGTGATGCAGGGGGTCTTTCCATCACATGACCTTGTTACTGTGCTGTACACAATCCCTATAGATAAAATAACGACAAAAAATAAATAAAATAAAAGAAGTAACAGCAACAACAACCAAAAAAATGGAGAGGATAGTACAGCTGGGTGACCAGACAGTTCATTTCGATAATGCGCGATCTGCCATCTCACAGTTCTAAAAGGCTTTTTCAAGCCGCCTGGATCGGTACACTCATTAAATAAAAAGGGTTGTTTCAGGTATTCTGTGAAAGGCTCCATAATGAAGGAACATCTGCTGATCCCTACCTGATGGGTTTTATTCCTTGCCCACACTTACCCCTTTATCCTCAGCTTTTTAGTATCTCCGAGGTGATTGTGTGTTTGCTCGGTTTCACTGCAAACGAAGTTGTTTTTTTAGTTGCTTGGATCAAAACAGGTGCTTCAGGAAAATCGTTTTATTGCAGTGATGGACTCTGTTAGGTGCTCTGTAGTCGTATGACCAGACAGGAGTCAAATGAAAATACCAATGTATGGAAAAGAGTGCGAGTTAGGCACTTGTGAAAACAAAAGGAGGGACTATGTGGAATATTGATGACAAGACTTTAGTTATTACTGGGCTTGTTTATGGAAATAAAAGTTAAAAGTTTTGATCAGGTCTCAGATCAGAAGCCCTGAGCCTAAACCTTTTATTAACAGGTGGGTTCTGATTAGACGATTGTTAAAAGCGCCTGCTTTGGGAATAGGGTGCTAAAGGTTAAATTTGACCCCTCAGATACACAAATCCTTTTAATTTATCCAATAACTTGAGTTTGTTGCTGATCTGACACACAGAACCAGTGAAGTACTGTTTCGACATTGGCAAATCACATACACACACAGATCTGCAGTGATAGAGAAGCTGTGGAGATGGACAAAATAAGGCTAACCCCCAATTTTCTTCCCCTGCAGTCCCTTTGGAGCCTGACCTCTTGTAAGTACCACGTAATCCTTGCTGTTAGAGTAATACTCTAGTCTTTTCCTACGCAGGTCACCAATGGCTTTCGATCTTGAACACGTCTGCTGAGATGGTTGGTGTCCCTCCTCCTCCTCCTTCTTCTCCTCCTCCTCCTCCCCACACATACATACAAACACTCATGGCTGAACACGGGTGGTTAATGTCGAGCACAGCAAGCCTTGTTGTACTTGAAAACAAATCGCTGCACTGTGGCTTTACAACGTAATGAGTCTTTTAAGCCTCACAGACAAGTTGATCCGCTCGTTACAAATATGGGAAATTTTTTTTTTTCATTATACGCGCCCCCGCCCCTCCGTCCTTCCTTCTCAAAGTGTTGTTTTTGTTGTCTTATCAGCGCGCTAATTCCTAAATAGGTCAATCCAAAGAGGCTGCTTCGTAGTTGCAACTAACTGAAGTGAAGCAAAGGAGCACAAAACAAGAACAGAAGGAGGAAGAACAAGACTTAAAGTATTTTCAGCAGATTATCAGTTCAGTTTTTGCTTTTTAATAATTTTTTTTATTCCAAAAGACAATCAGGTGAAAAAGAATTTTGTATTTAGAGGTCAAGCTCTTGACCTCAATGGAACAAATAACTTTGAATCTAAAAGTTTTGACACGAGGAAGCTACCTTGAAAGCTGGAGACATCTATGTGTGTTAATTCACTGCATTTAATACTTTCGTTTGGATCAATAAGTCCCTCTCCAAACCACAAAACGCAGATGAAAGCAGCGGGCTTGCTAAAACCCCCCGAACAAGAACAAAACCGTAGTTTCATGTGGCATTCACTCGCGTTCCTCCTCTGTTTGATCTAACACTAAGGGAAATAGTTTTATGCAAAAAACCTGGCTCTTATTCATTTTCTTTTCCAGCCTTTTCATTTCTCCTCTTTTGTCAATTCTTCATTTTTAATTTTCTATGTTTTGTCCTTATTTCCTGTAAATTTCTGCATCTGCGTTGATTTTGGTCATGGCTGCGGACTCATTCACTTTTTGCGTTAAAAGCTGAAAAGAATTTCTGGAAGGATAATGGCCCGGATCGGGAGGTCATTGCTGTCTGCATTACATCGCATAAAGAGAGCTTGCGTAAGAGATACAGCATTGTCTGTTGTGCAGCACATAGCAGAGGGTCAATCTCAATCAGCCTCTTTTGTCAGGGGTCTCCGTTGAACTCACCGCCTCTGAATTCCAGCTATATTTCTTGAGGGACGAGCTCCATATAAGCGCAGTGATTTTCTACCTGAACAATGCAAGTGTGGGCATCATGAAACTGAGACAGCTTTGACCGTGGCACCCTACCAGTAATTGAGTTCCTTTGCCAGGCATGCACGGGGTCAGTTTCCCTGCAGTTTGGTGCCGGGAGGGGGGGTGTAGAACCATTGAAATCCAGAAAACTGGATCTATTGTGGAGGCTCTATTTGGGAGAGGCTGGAACAAAGGCGTGCAAGGTCTGTGTGGTTGATAATAGACTAGCAGTGCAGTCATTATCTGTCCAAGGACTCCAGAAAGGAGCTTTTAGAGCAGATGCTCCCCTAACTCAAGGTTTGTACACACTGGAAGTCAGAAAGAAAAAGACAGAGAGCTGCCTGAAGCATAAAGGACTACCTGAAAATATTCGGCCGTTTGGATGTATCACGTTCCTCTTCTCAAGGCCATTTGTCCTCCTTTATTCGTCCCTTTACTGTTTTGAATCTAGCCTCCTCTTTTAGGTTACTCATCAAAACTCTAACCCTATTCCTCTCTCTGTATTCCTCTAATCATGATTTCCTCTCATTGCTTCGTTCACTTTGCACGGCCTGCTCTGCCAGCTTGTTCGGTAATGATTGTCGCTCTCTGTGACGACTGGAATCCTTTTGTGCCGTCTGACACGTTTTATGTTTGAAAGGGAACAGAGGGCGTTTTTACAATGGCCTTTTATGCCCTGTGAGAAATATATGAGTCTTTTGGCGCGGCTAATGAAGGCGCTTTCATGTCCCCCACCAGTAGAAGTGTATAGAGATGGATTGTCTGGGGCCCACACAGGCCCCGGCGTAGCCCGCAGGACATTGTGTCGGCCTCAGGTCTCTGAAAGAAAGAACAAAAAAAAGAAAATAAGAGAAAAGAAAAGAACAATCCTCAGTTTTACTGTTCACTAGTTTCCTCTCCTACTCTGACGCTTGGACAGGAGAGCGACGAGGTGAACCAACGTTGACAGGCTATGCTCCGCCCCCCTGTGCACTCATCGCTTCTCCAACACGACCATCATCATTATCAAGGTGACCATTCCTGCCCCCTTGTTTCAAAGACGGTCATTATGGTTCCTAAGAACAGAGGCAGGGCTCGGATGGAGGACAGGGGAGGAAGACAGATAAGCAAAGACAGAAATAAGGAAGGGCGGACAGATGAGGAGAGAAAGGAGTAGGAGAAGAAAAGGAGGAGAAGGAGGAGGAGGAGGAAGGGGTGTGATGAGGAATTATGATGAGGTAAAGTTTCATTGGGGAAGGGAAGAGAGGTGGAGAGAAAGGGAGGACGTGTGAGAATAAGTGAAATAATTATGGAGACCACTTCACCAAGGGCATATTGTACTGAGCAGAAAGTAGCTTCAAGTACAAACACACACACTAACACACACACACACACACACACGTTGAACGGATGCACTCTCATCAGGCAATTCCAGCTCTTGTCGGCTCTTGGGTGATGGCAGCTTGGGTTCATGAAGGTCTCACCAGCCTGCCAGGGGTCATGGGATCTGAATTCTCATCGTGGATTTAATTGTCTTTTTAATATCAGATAAATTAGAAGACGTATGCTCATCAGGAGAAGCCTCCCACACACACACACACACACAGAACACAAGACCTAACCACAAGTTTCACTGTCTCATCCTCTCTTTGTTTTCAGTGCCCTCTTTTGTGTGTTCAGCCCAAACTCCACTGAGGCTAAAGTGTGTAAAAACGTATTTGATTGGGCGTTCGTCTGCACGAAGTTGGAAGCAGCCTCGTCTTCACAAACCACATGTATGTATCTCTTCAAGTATGCATCCTTTTTCCCCTTTGTGTGCTTGTGTGTAGCTGCGCAAGCAAGCTGGGGATGGATATCTTCGCCGACAGCGGGGAACAGAATTATTCTGAGCATTTAACATCTAAGGCCACAGAACAAGGCGTGTGAGTAATACAAGGGCCGTGAGTTCAATGGTAATACAAGAAGAGGGATTTTATTTTCTTTCTTCAAGAGTACAAGAGGGAGCGGGGTAAATAATTCATTTCCTTTGGCTCAGGGCAAGTCCTATTGTCACCGCCTAACAAGCACAAGGACAGGCTGCCGGCGGGCCTCTTATTGCTTGTGAACGGCAGAGAGAGGAATGGAGACAGAGAGGAAGAGGGGAGGCATGGTAATGCGCTCTTTGATCCTCCCTCGTTAGCCCTTGGTGAGCTTCCTCTGCTCACTGCCGCCCAGAGAGATGGTCAGATCGTGCTCCTGGCTTTGTCAGGTGTGTGTGTGTGTCCATGTATTTGTGTGTGTGTGTGTGTGTGTATACCCTGGCTAAAGGACAGTAAAGACACTTCCTCTCTTTAATGCAGCCCAGGTGGAGGTGCTCACTGTGAGGGGCCAAGAATTCAAAAGTACACACACACAAATACATGAGCACACACACTCACACACTCAAGTATGAATGAGTGCTGAGATTATGCAAGAATGCAAATGCAAACTCACATACGGTTGAAGTATGTGAAAAATCACATCTAGTATTTATGGATCACATCCGCGCTAAGCTGGCTAAACCTAAAAAAGACAGTTTATGTGTAAAAGCATCATTGCTGTTTTCAGGTCTTTTTCCTTTACTTCTGTCCCTTCCTGCTCCTCATGATCAAGTTAACTATGTTTTAATGAAACCAAAGTCACAGCTTAGTTTCCTAATTCAGTTATTTTTCAGTTTCTGTTGACAAACAAATGAAGAAGCAAAAGATAGTGAGTTTATCACTGAAAAAATAATTGCCACCTTTTAACCTGACTTAAAGTGATTAATGGGCTGCTGCAGTGAGATGAGAATCAGACAGAAGTTGCTTGGCTTTTCTCCAGAATGCCTTCACTTATCACTATGATATTATTCCGTGACCAGCGAGTCAACTGATTGACTAATCTTTTAAAATCTACTCGTATACTGCTTCCAACTAGGTGTATGTTATCCATCATGAGTTTTGTTTTCCAAATTAGTAGTTTTTCATGTTTTTCACTAAAATGGAAGTCAGGTGTTTCAGATTCATCCACTCTGAGCTGTGTTTTCAGGAAAAATTAATAATAGCTTGATGAACATTAGCAGGGACAGACTGATGAAATCCACAGTGAGGATTCTCAATCAGTGGCTCTTTGTATTTGCTTAAAAGCTGCATTGTGTGTGTGGTAATAGCAGTCTGCTGTGATCTTTTTCACTCACTGTCATTATGGTCATTGTACTTTTTGCCCCTCTCTCGCTCTCTCTCTTTCAAAGTCATTGTTTTTGGGCGGTTAGAAGCAGGAGGAGGTCCAGGCTTGAGAGGGGACAAGGTCCAGGCTAATGGCAGGAAGTCTTTAAAGTTTGCAGCCGCCGCATTTCATCTAAGCACAGAGGGGGCCCCCCGGCCACAGCACCCTGCTTTGATCCTCTCTCTCTCCCTCTCTGTCTCTCTGTTGGCCTCCCTCTCTCTGTCTCTCACCCCAGCACCAGGGCAGAGCTGCTGGTTAATTAACAGATCTCTTAATACACACTTCCAGTAAAGCTAGGCATGTGCAGTACAGGCGCATGTACATGCTAACATACACAAACAAACACGTATTTAGGGGAGTGCACATGAACTTAGCTCACACTTTGGCACAGCTTTCTAGGCAGCTCAGACACAAAAAAATGTGTGTGTGTGTGTGTGTGTGTGTGTGTATTCACAATAACTAAGACACAAACACACACCGTGTCTCACCGGTCTGACACACTCTAACCAACTGAACTTATCTTTATCTTATTCTGGCACAAATCCTCTCCTCGGCAATTTAGCCAACGTGATACCAATCTGCTCAATTAGATGTGTGCTGCAGGTGGATTTTATTTGATTTCATGTCGCGCTGCAGTCAAGTTAAGTGAATTTTTTTCATACTGGAATAAATCTCTGTGCCAAAATGTGTGCATGTGTGTGTCAGAGCAGGATGACTTTGAGAATTATGTCTTTTATTTCTCTCAGCAGCTGATATTAAAGGCCAAACAATTTCTGACCAAGGCCTTGACAATACAAAGTCACACCAACGACAATATGACAAATGATGAAAGACTGAAAATATGATATTAATTAATTTCACAATGACTTAAGGGCTCTTAAATATTATCACATTGTGGACAAGTAGAGCAAATGGCTCAGATTCACCTTCACAAGTGTAGCCGTGTTGAAAAAGAGATGAGAAATAAATAGTCTCAGCTTAGCAAAATTAGTTTTATGAATTCATAAATTCACCAGAGGTCGAGTACTGTACTTGGCTGCTGGCTTCATGCAAATGACTGAAGCAAACCGAAGCCAACTTTGCACAGTATGACATATAGGTGGATATAAATCCGACATTACAGCTTTTAAGATTGCAGTTGAGCCAGAAAATTGCAAACCCTGAATTCATTATTAGATGTATAGACACCCCAGACAGTGGGAAATGGTGCATTTTTCTGCTGTCCAGCTCTCTTGATCCAGTTTGGAGCCGCCACATTAAATTCAAACATTGAAACTATTAGCTATGTTACTTTAGTCTAGACTGAAGTATCTCAGAGACTATTGAATGAACTGCTGTGAAATCTTGTCCAGACATTAATATCTTCTAAAGTATAAACTGTGGTCACTTTATATGTAGCGCCATCCTCAAGTCAAAAGTTTGACTTGGTTATACTTTTCCAATATTTGGTTTAAGAAGTAATTATCTGCAAATGTAATGATATTCCAATCAGCCTCAGTGGTGCTTTTTGTTAGGTGCTTATTATTAATTGTTAAATGCTACCACACCAAACTGAGATGGTGATCACTGTAAACACTGAATCTTTTAAAAGCCTATTAGCATGCTGATGTTAGCATGTAGCTCAAAGCAACTCTGTGCTTAAGTACTTCCAAACCTTACAGAGCTGCCAGCATTGCTCAAGGCTCTCAACTGGCAGCCTGTGTGTTTGATTTGTTTTTTATGTGAACTGCTTCTGAAGTTTCTCAACATAACTGCACAAAAATTGTTATGTGTCGTAGTTTGTGTTCTGTCTTTCACATTAATGTTTGGATGTTTGTGACCACATGATTTGTGTCCTCTGTATGTAACAGCTAAGTATCATCTGTGTGATGTCACAAATCGTCTTCATCCTCTTCACAGAGAAATTATAACTCTCAGCAATGAAGTGCTTTCCTTGTCCTTGGCAACCTTTAAGTTAAGGATCTGATGCCATCAGGTACTTTATACTAGAGGCAGTTATGCAGGTGGCACCCTTAAGAAAGCAGGCTTTTGACACAGCCACACACACAGACGGTCCAAAAACATGTGCACCATGGCAAGGAGGTGGGTGTAGATTTTTTAGAAGTTGTACCAAATTGTGATGCAATTAAGCAGCCATCAGTGGCCATTTGTATCAGTATTGTTCAGCTAACAACTCTTTAATATCTCATTCAATAAAAGCCAGCACTCTCAGCCAGCCAGAGAGCTACATTTGATCTAAGAGAGGGCACTGCAGCTGACCCTGTCGCCTCTTCTCTCCTCTCTCATACTGTGTGTGTGCCTGTGTGTGTTTGCGTGTGTGTGTGTGTGTCATACTTGTGGAGAGGTATTAGCCTAATGGCAGTTGCATTCAAACACTTTTATTAGCTTTTCATGTGCCTCTGCTGGGCACGGTTTCAGAGCCACTCGCTTTAGCACAACACACATACACGTACATGCACACACACACACACACAGACTCTCTTTTGCTCTACCTCTGTCAAGCACCCACACCCACCAACACACACACACACACACACACACTCTCACACACAGTCACAGGTCTCTAAGTGAGACAGGGCCCTGGGTAATTTGCTGTAGTGGAGCGGAGTGGCACTAAAAGCCTGCTGGGTAATTGAGAGGCTAGGGGACGGAGTGAAGCCGACTGCCCTCTGTGTTCGTGTGTGTGTGCGCGTGGGGGTGTGTGTCTGTATTTGTGTGTGTGTGAGCGAAGGCCCCTGCTCTCTCTCATTATGCTGTGGCTCCTGCCTGCCTGTCATTGTCTGGACGCAGCGCCCACAGAAAGCAACAGTAATGCGCAGTGACACACGGCGTGTGTGTTTGTCTGACTGTATGCGTGTGCATGTGTTTGTGCGTTTGCATATGTGTGTGTACGTGCAATGTGCATTGTGCAGTGAGACATAATGTCTTCTGAAAAATAACAGTATCCTCACCCTGTCCTCTCGTCTCCTACATGTGCACAAATGCAAACACACGCATAAATACACACACTTATCATTCCACAAGCTGTATCTAATCTGAAGTCCATGGCAAACACAGACCCCGACCATCCTCTCTCCCCTCCGCCACCTCCCTCACCCTCCCCTGCTCCCTTCTAACCCCATACTTTTAATGCCACCCATCTTAACTAGACATGAAATGTCTACACATGTCCTCATGTGTGATTATTGATAGGAAACTGATCACAGGAACTGTTCTGATTGGGCAGTTTCTTCATTTATTTTAATCTTAAACTGGTTTTCTTTGGGTTAGAGTTTCAGTTGAGGGCTTCAGTAAAAGTTTGGAGAAAGGTTAAGGTTAAAGGCTGAGTTCACCAAAAATACTTTTCAGCATTGCATAAGCTATACAGCAGCTTTGATCCAATTTTACCGTGTTTTGAGTGATCAGTATCTAGTCAACCTTCATTTAGGTATAATAAATGTATAAATGCATGTATTTGAATGGAGTTTTATTCAGTTTTCATCGGAGATACTTTCTATCAAAGAAATAGCCTTTAAGAATAACTAATGGTGTGTTCAGTGGATGATCTTCAGTTTAAAGATGTTCTTTCTGTTACGCAATATTGCTGTTTAATATTCAATACTGTTATTCACTATTTTTGTATTTGGAAGACAGATACTGCATCTCAAAACTTCTGCACCACTAGAAGAGAGTAAGTCAGTGTTTTCTAAATTTTGGGTGAACTGACCCTTCAAGAACTGGGAGGATTATACTTGAGGATTAAAAACATTGAATCCTGATAGAATCACCACTTTTGTCAAAGGTTAGTTATTCACCCATACTCCTCTTTCTTCTTCTCTCCTCTTCTACGTCATCATGATGTGGAGGAGATCAATGCAGTGTCTCCTTCAATCAATATCTGTCGCTCACTATTTCTTCAAGCAGACCTTTTATGATGCATGCATGTAATGCTCATCTACAGCTCACCCTGGTTTGGACAAAAGCCTCTGTGATAGCATGCAGACTCTTCAGATTTTCTGTCAGATCTTTCTTTCTGCTCGAATCAAATTTGCTTAAGACTTTCCGTTTACACTTAGAGGTTCAAATTACAGCACATTTTTTCTTCTACTTTCAGTCATTTCTGTGTTGTCTAGTAAAGGATGACATATTACTGTAAATTCAGTCAAGGTTTAACTCTGTATTGTGAGGTCTAGTGGCAATATGGTAGATTTCATTTTTCTTAATGAGCAGAATGAGTCGATGAAGTCACATGTGGTCAAGTTTATAAACTTGACAGATCAGACAGATTTTTCGTCTCAGGCCAGAATGTTGTTGTTGTTCATTTTTAACCTTAGCAGTTTAGATTTCAGAGATGTTTTACACAACAGGTGGTATTTAGAAAGGCTCTGTGATTATGGCCAACATGATTATGCTTAATAACATTAAGATAACAATCATTTATCATGATAATTGTACTCCAAAAGTGAAGCCAAAGTATCTAAATCGCCCCCTGGTGACTCGCTGTTTGTTTAGGAAGCAATTTAGTCTATATTCAGCAGAATTCTGTTAAGCAGAGCACACATTTTAAACATCCATATTGCAGTAGGTCATTCATTTAATTGTGGGAAGCCAAAATAAAGATTGCAATAAATGTTTAATTAATTACACAACCTGTATTTAGTATATATATTATGTTTTCAGTGAGGTTTGGAAACACAGTGTTTCCCCTAGTTTGACTGCGTTAAGGTGGTGAATTGGCTGTGAAGTGCTTCTTCATGTTTGATTCACAAATTTTACAACTTTTATTTGAAGAGAATGACTAGAGAATACTCTCCAGTCCATTTTCCAAGTGAAGCATGCTTCCCAATGACATAAATTTGATCCCTCACAGCACTTATTTATGCCCCTGTTTTTATCCCTCTTCCAAATAAGTGGTGATGAACATCAGGAGCAAATGCCAGGAGTTGAGTTTTCATTAGAATAAAATTAGAACAGGTGTGTTGACTGCATGCCAAATTTATCAGGGCACACAAGGCCAGATTGCCTCCTAAGTCACCATATGACCGTTTTCTGACAGGCACTGCAGCGAGGCTGTTTTTTAATATGGAGTCCAGTGCAACTGTCGCTGCACATAAAATGCACAATACTACATCACTTACAGAAAACTATATGGAGAACAATGAGGGGAAAACAGCTAAAATGAGCAAAAAAAACCTCACTTAAACCTTTAGAATGTTAGCATGTAGCTCACCACTGAGCCTGTGTCTAATTTGTATCTTCACTACAGCTGTTTCCCCTTCATTGTGTTGCCATGTTGTGTAGCAGACAGACAAAGCAAAAATAACTTTATTAGTTCTAGTTACGGACAGGCTCAGTAGTGAACAGAACTAAGGTACTGATGTTTCCTTATTTCACCAACTGCCCTCTGTAGGACACGAGGGCAGAAGATATTAATAATTACATAAAATTTTAGTTCCATCACAAAGAGAAAAACTAACAAAAAAATGATATTAGAAATCAAATCTGTAAATTTCCTCGGACACAATGACCATTCTCAAGTGCCCCATTATTTTTTAATAGCATGCTGTTATTGCCAGTGTGCATTTGTATAGAAATGATGTTTTCATTGCCACTTACAGTGACAAGCTCAAACAGACCATAACATATAAATACACAAAGGCAGACATACATCTTTATACTCTTCTTGCAGACATATTAACATTTATTTAGTATAAGCATTTTAAGGCTTTTCTTCAATTGTCCATATCTGTTTTTTCTGCTATTCCATTAGCTTCACCTGTGTGATGCCAGCAGCTCACTTTTAGTCTGTTTCCTCTCTCTCCTCGATCTTTCTCTGCTCCTCTTCTCCTCGCCTCTCTCTAATTGATGCTGACATCAAATCAATAATTTCACTTTTTTTTTCAGTCTTTTTGTCTGTTTTGTGGTTCTTTGCTCGGATGGCATTGGTGGGTTGAGGGAGGACTATGAAAATTGATGAAGTGTCCCTTGTTTCCAAGAGAAAAGAGTGAGAAAAGCAGGAGGAAATAAAAACAGGAAGACGAAAAGGTTGAAAGAAAGGAGAGGAAAGCAGGATCGTCCCAGCTGCATTGTCTGAATTGTAAAATGTAGCCTCCATACTGAGACGAACACACACTTTGGCAACTGGCTTTCACTCACACACCAGTGCGCAAAGGTCTTTATACATAACGTGTTTTTGTCTGGCTGTGTGTGTTTGCGTAACAAGGTTGACTCACTGCCCTCGACCATGCATAGTCCTTTCTTTGATGCTTTCATGTAACTGTTCTGCTGCAATATGATCAGCCAAAGCATGTTAGGGAAGCCATGTCCTAGCAGAGGGATGGAACGAGGTTTCTCCCCTCCATGCAGTCAGTCCAGCATTCTCACTCTCACTTTAAGTCAATTTAGCTAAATTTGAAAAATGTGCATTAAAAATTTGAGCAATGTAGCTCACAGCATGCAGCCTGGTATGCAAGATCAGTTCCCACTGTGAATAGGAAGCTTTCAGTTTGCTTTCAATTTCCAAGGGGAGTTATCAAAAAGCACAGGCCCAAATGCCCCCAGATGCAATTCGACATACCTGCAACCAATCAGAGCAGTGAAGAGTGTGACGTAGTGCAGAGTGCCACATGCAAGCTGGGGCAGCTTGGTCCGATTTTATACAAAAAAAAAAAGGTTGCAAATGTTATTAAATTAGAGCTAAAAAGCTATGCTAAACTGTGTTTCTGAAAAGATGTAGGATGATAAATAGGCAATGCAGTTACAGAATCTTAATTCAAATCTGACAGTTTGATCTCAGTTTTGTGAAGCACAATAAGTTGACCAGGATGGACCTCTGCATTACCTACAACCAATCAGAGGGGTGAAACATGTGATGTGTGACTTCTCAGATTTGATCCGATAACTGGCCTCTATCTGTCTTCATATCAAAACCATCCCTTATTAGATAAAGGGTGATGATTGGCTCAACATGGGACAAGAGGGGTGGAATTCTGCCTTAATGGTAGGGGGTGGAGACCAACCTGACAGAGGGAATAAACTTTTGAATAAACATGAGACAAATACTGTATCTCCTCTTTGATTATCTCTCTTTATTTTACAGCAACTATGGCTGATTATATTTTCTCTGTCACTTAATTTTAGAAGTCTATACAACACATTATTTATAACACCACTGTGTTGGTATCTGTTCAGTTTCCCAGACGGTGAATGGAGAAGTCTGTTGACGAGACAGCAGCTACTGTCTCAGACACACACAACTACAAAAGTGTCAATGTTTGCAGGCACATAGGCCACACACAAAAACTAACACTGAGAAACACTCTGTGACCACATCTGAAAATAAGTCAGTGTGTAAGATAAGCTTAATAAATTTATAGAGGCAAAATCATACAGTTTATCAGTTTGTCCATGGGAGCCTCGTCTTTGCCGCAATTCCTCTGTATGTTCCTGAACATGTTTATCCATCAGGACCGTATTTAATGTATTTGCAGGAGACACAAAAAAGAAACAGGCAGCAGTGTGACATTGAAGTAGTGCAGAGGAAAGTGAACGCTTGAGGGTCATGATGGTAGATGGCAGTATAGATTTTCTTTCAGCTCCAGTGACCTGAGTTCAATTCCCAACTGGTGAAATATTTTTATGTACAGTGTGTAGGATTTAGGGTAATTTATTTGTAGAATATGGTAAAAATTCTATATAATATTCAAAGACATATTTTTTAATGTATTAACACCGAAAACAATAAGAATTGTTGTGTTTTCATTGCATTCAATGAGCCTTACATGACTACAGAGTGAGTGGGCCCACCATGTTGCACCACCATGTTTCTACAGTAGCCCTGAATGGACAAACCAGCTACTTGCTCTGGACAGAGCCAATGGCATTTGTCCTTGAGTTATGAGTCGACAGAAGGTTCTCCTGCAGGGTTGAAAGTGGAGATTATACAAAAGGATTTTAGTTGTGTGCAATCTGCAACCTTAACACTAGATGCCACTAAATCCTACACACTGGACCCTTAAGTACTTTACTATAATAACGTTAAAGCCGAAATCATTTTTTTTATTATGGTCATAGAAATGTAACTTATATGGCTGATTTATTGCTGGTAGATCAATCAGTTAATAAAGATGCTAAATGCCTAAAGGGAAAGCAGGAGAGGAAACAGTATCCGACCTTACTGAAGATGTTGTTTTTAAAGGCTAACCCACAACAAATACGTATTAAGTCAGAATATTCTGTTTTATAAAACATGTTGTGAATTTTATAAATGATTACTTTTCTTTTTAAATTAAATTTTGACTTTTAAACTTTGCATTCATGGTACCACCACTAGAATGTTATTCTACAAGGTGATTAAAATAAAAAAAAAAAATTAACATTACATGTTGATCTAGAAATTAAGTGTGAATATAATGAGCATAGGTTTAAACTGTTTGACAACCCCAGTTTACTGTCCAGTCTTTGCTAGAAACACTTTGAACCATTTTTTTAATTCCACATCACCTGGTCACCCCAGTTATTTTTGCTTTTACTGCTTCATTATTTTTTAAGTGTCAGTTGCTTTGCATCAAAATTATTAACAGAGATTTTCAACACAAAAACTCCCATTGTTCACAGTATTGAATCAATCATGAAGAATGATTCATTTTTCTCTTACCCTGTTGAATGTAGTTGTAGCTGAGGACTTTGTAGATTTCATGTGCACATGTATATTGTTGTGCCTGAGCACTCAGGTATGAACACAACAGAATGTGTATGTATTTGTTTTTTAAAGACCTGAGCTTTAGTGTTACCATCCATATACAGTCAAACCTTGGAGGTGAGGGTCAGCCTCTTCGTGATTTCTTTGAACGCTGAATGTCCTGCCAAACTATCTATATTGTGTGCCCAGACAATGTTTTCCTGAAGGTGGACTTGTGAAGGGTGTTTTGTCAGGTCACACAAACAAGTTTTTATGTAAATGCTCGTATACCTTGTGTCCACAATGGTATATGTGCTCTTTGCAAGAGTTTCTTATCACAAGGCTTCTGGCCTCGATGCGGAGATGGAGAAAAGAAAATAAAAGAAATGGAAAAATTGATGTTTTGTTCGTTCCTTGTGATTTTTTTTTTATCACTTTGTCCAAATGCATCTTGAGAAATGAGAGACCAGGCTAATTTTAAAATATTGCCCTTATGGGATACTTGTTTGAAAATGTTATAAAAGGAGCAGGTTAGTATCAAGAAATTTCAGCTTAAAATTACAAAATGGCAAAAAAGGAAGTTTCATTTTTGATGTCAACAGAGAAAATGTTATTACAGGTAGGATTCGTAGGAACGTAAGACAAAAAGAGATGAAAGTTATCTTGTGGTTGATAAAGTTAATGGATTCAATTTTGGGAACACTGCAGGAAATGCAATAGCTACTTAACTGCCAGCACCTTGGAGTGAAGGAAGAGTAGTCCACCATTTAAAACATTTAGCCGTAACAGTAAGCTTTTTTTAACAATTGTTCTACATTTTTTTAACTAATTCAGTTTTTTACCAAATACATTAAGTTAATTATTTAACCATTAATCCTTCACATTTAACATTTTAGACATTCAAACATTTACTTATTACATTAATCTAATTATTTCAGCCATTTTTTAACAAGCTTAGTTCCTTATCCATCATCTTTAACCAATTATTTCAACCAGTCACACATTACTTCAGCTAACTATTAGGCAGTGGCGGGCCGTCAGGGCCTTCAAGGCCTTCTCTGCTGGCCTAAAAATATCTGAATCACAGACTGATGTTAATTA
>JAPZDY010000015.1:4535312-4547058 GCA_029783645.1 Ctenochaetus hawaiiensis | reverse complement strand
CAAATGTGCGGCCCTTCGCTTGCTTGATCTCTGTCCATGTGGCCCTCTGGAAAAAACTGTTGCCCACCTCTGCTCTAGCTGGTCAAACAGTAGCTAGCTAGCTGACACTAAGCTTGAGCTGTGTTAGATTTTGCCTCAAATGGATTATACCGCATGTTATATGAAGACATCACTACTTTGGGGAGTTTAACTTGATATTAAAAAGAATTTTCAGTGCTCCATCTTGCACACAGCTTCAGATCTTGTACAGTGTCACTGATGCATGTTAAAACAATTAATTAATAAAAAAAAACACCAGCATTCACAAATGAATATTTTTCTTATTTGTTAAGGCAATGTTGACTTGTTAATATTTATTTACAAGAGGTGTTATAGTAAGCACTGACCAAAATGCATTTATTAGAGCAACAAGACGCGGTTTTTGCTCATATTGGATCCATAACAAGTCAACTCATATTCATATTCTACATTTAAACTATTTCCATTTCATACAGTGGAGTTTTCTGTAGTGTAAACAAGGTGGACAGTGGAACTTGGGTGAAGGCAGTCCAGAGCTGGTCATTTAATAAATATTAACTTAATTCATGTTTTAAGAAAGGAGAGAAAAACAGCATTGAGACTTGCAGTACGAGCACTGAGACTGAACGTATTGAATGGACATAAGAAATAGAGGCAGAACAGCTACTTTCTCTGTGTGTGCAACACTTATTGACCGTGTGTTCCAGGATAGATTTTCTTGTAGTATCAACTGTCGAGACAAGGCCAGATTTGAAAAGGCCAGCTAAAACTCCACGCAGCGGACCAAGCAGACGAGGCGCTGCTGTAGATTTTTTGGTTTAAGAGCCCTAGAGAACAGGACATAATGATAGTACATTTGTCAAGTGAGTTTTGCTTCTGTAACATGTTTGTGTGTTTGTTTCAAGGTCTCTGCAAGGTCTCACAGCTGTGTATCTGGTGTTCCTATTGACATCCATCAGAAACGCTATCTAGCCATTCTGTCTCACAAAGACGGAACAGAAAAAGGTCTTATTCTTCCTTGTTTATATAATTCTAATTACTCGGGTTGATTTAGATGTGGCAAAGAAAAGTAGTGATGTCGTATTTCAAAAGGAACCTGTGGTTTGAATAGCTATTTGCCAGCTCTGAGAAGGGGTCAAGGTACTGAGATGCGTCCTTGTCCATACAACAAACAACACAATACACTGATGTCACGGATGCATAATTGCTAAGCACATTTGGTCCAATAAGTTGTGGTTCATGATGACATCTTTGGACCCAATGGTTCATTGTCTGTATAATATTAGACCAACCTTCATTTCATATAATGCGCTCCAGGGCATTAATTTGCCCATGGAATATAATGAAGTGCATTTTATTATTGTTAACATTATCATTTACAGAATGCAGCATTACGGCCATAATCCATTTTATATGAATGCAGGAATAAATGAAATTGCTGCAGCAATGTTGTTGTCCACATGGATTGAATTGAGGATGGAATATGTATGGCACAATGCAAGTCTTTTACTCTTGGTGCTTTTTGAATAGTGAATTGTGTCTTTTAGAGACAATTAGAGAAGAATAACTTAACTTCCATGTGCATTTATAGGCTTATTCAATAGTTAGTAATTAGAATATTGGAAATCTTTAAACTACAACAGAAACTTAGAAGAGACAGGCCTCAATCACCTCTTACTTCCTTGACATTTAACTTATAATGAGTTGAGAGAACAGAGCCCTGCAAAGTAATGTGCATATAGCAGGTGAAAGTTATAACTTTTTTGAGTAAGTTTTCCAAGTTTAATCTCTTGGTCATCATCAGCACATGTGTTTTTGTGTGTGCATTAGCGATTTCCAGACTTCCGAGCGAAGCAGCACTATGTCAGAGTCTGTGAAGATTTCTGCCAACAGGCAGAGATTTGGCTCCCTGGGACTTCTTTCTGTTCCCCAAAATGAAGTTTGGTGTCCAGTTCGTAGCAGTGGAGCCAAGTTTCAGGTCCGTGGTGAAATTGCAAATGTGTGCATACCAGTGGTCACAAAGAACTTTTGTAACTCCGTCGCTGATGATGATGAAGCACTAAAACTTGGAAAAAAACAAACTTGCCAAAGTTAAAGTTTCCTCCAGCTACATGTGCATGACTGTGCAGCGTTTGGGCCCATCAGCAACAGTTTGATCTGACCTCATATACGTCCACTTGCAGCAAAGACTTGCAATATATTTTACATTCTTATGTGGAGTCTGTTAGCTGTGTTTTGATGCAGTTGATATGTGTTTTAAGTGTGTGTGTTCATGCATGTAACTATAAGTACCATAATCAAGATCAGACTTGGACATTGTGACTCTTGCAGATGCTACAAGGGCTGCTGCTGCTCACGTCACACACAGACACACACACACACACACATACACGCCCTCTGCCCCTCAGTGTATGCACAGTGATTGTTCTTATCCCTAATCCCTTATAATTAGTTAAGACATTTTTATTTTAGATACCTCTAGAGGTACTGAGCCATGACTTTGATTTGGGTAATAAAACCTTTAAATGTTGCCATTCGCTAAAGAACCTTTGCTTGTGCACTAAGATGCTTTATCAATATTTTTTAATTACCAGAAAATGCTGTTATCTACAGTACGTTCATAATAAAAAGTTATCACTGTGTTCCTGTTTGACACTGGTCTCCCTCACAGAGCTGTCTTTGACCCAGATCATCTGCAGCCAATAGCAACATGAGGTTACAGGCCAGGACCTCCCTGTCTATCTCCATTGTATCCTGCCACTAATTCAATCAAGTCACTCACATTTCACCCAGTCAGAAGCTTTCAGTTAGCCCGCGATGCAGGTCACCGTCTTTCTGTTTGTATATTTAGGTCTGCTCGTGTCCCTGTTACTGTCTTCTATGTTTGCTCTCATATGACTGTGTGTGTGTGCACGCGTGTGTCCATCCCTTATCTATCTGGAGTTTATTAGTTATGTGTGACGGCAATTGGAAGTTTGCATGCGGACTGAAGAGTTAGCCAAAAAAATACACTTAGTAACCAGTTTGTTAGATACCTGCGCAATCTAATGCAATTAATCCTTTCACAGACTTCCATCTGATAGGATTAATATTCACATAGGCAGCACAGCTTTAATTAAAAAAAATGTTTTTTGCAAATGATCACCCTCTCTATATTTTTATATTACTAATGATGCCGTTCTCTCTTTGTATCTGTCTTTGTATGACTCCCACCGTCTCAGAGACAATCAGCATGTCCACACAGTCTTGTTACATAACCAGCCATGATCCTATGATCTCCCCCAACAGCACATTGCCAACAAACCACTTTGACGCCACGTTCGGGTTTGTATATTTTCAACGTAAACTGCCATAAAAAAATGCTCCTGCGCATGTTGAAGCTCACTGACTTTTTGAATGTGTTCACGTCTTTGTGCTTCCATGCCTTTCGGCGGGATGGTCCTGTGGCCCCTCCCCTCTCCGTCCACTCTGTTAGCGGCCTTTATCTTTCCCAACAATCGGGCTTTATCCCCCTGGACACTCCTGGTCCCACGGTAGCCCTGGGAGCAACAGCCCGGCGCTCCTATCCAAACTGAACCAGACATATTTCCTGACATATGTTCACTTGTGTAACCCACTCAACCTCAGCACACACAAACATGCCCACACAGACAGCGGAGGGATTGTGGAGCCAAATAACACAACGGGCAATCAGATTTTTCAAGCTTAATGTGCACAAATCATGTTAGATTCTCTATCTGCTTATTTTCACAGTTTGCATAAAATAAGTAAACCTTTTGTAGTATTTCTGCAAAAAAAAAAGTCAACGCAAACATGGTTCTGTGACTTTGATCTCAAATATTTGGATGCAAAAACAATTTCAGATTTATTGCTTTGTTTAATTTTCTTGCTTAATATAACATTTTACATAGCTGATTTGAGTTACACAATACATGACTTTACAGTTTAACTGTATTTTGAACAGACAATGCTAATGGAAGGCCAAGGGATATTAAACTATTCCTGATAACAAATACAGGAGGGATGTGCTCAGTGAAAAAAAAAAAAAAGTGGCATTGAACCATTAAAAAATGAATAAGAAATTTCCATCCAAAAAAGAAAAACGTAATAAAAACACTCGTCAAAAAAGGCACCCTTTGTTGCGACTGAATACAATGTGAATGAACAGCCACACCAGAGTACAAAAGCTTCACTGTGTTAGCATCAGTATCAGAAGTTGCAGAACATGATGTGGTGTTTGATCACAAGAAGCCTTTGGCACTGTGAGATGCTGTGCACAGAGAGGAAAACTGAGAGCATTGATTTTATTGTGGAGGAGCAAGGAGTGTGTGTGATTTGGCAAATGTGTGTGCGTGAACCGTCTGGAACATAAAACTATAGAGGTCCATTCAGACCTTCCTTTCTCTCTCCTTCCATCAGGAGATAGCAGGGACATTGAACCGCGGCAACAAAAGCAGATTTCCATCAGACAGAGTTTCTGAGAGAGAAAGGCATTGTGTTGAAAGGGGCTTAATGGAAGCTCAGCTTAGAGCTTTATTCACACAAACTGTACTCTCGGGTCGGGACAAACACATACGGTATGTGTACACACACACACACACACACACACACAAGCACGCGCACTCACTTTTCTCATATACCAAGCACCCGTTCTTCTTCTTCTACACTAAAATTGTTGCTTTTATTTGTCATAATGTTTTTAATATATGAGAGGAGAGGGGAGTTTGTGAGCAAGGCACTTAAAGCACATAACATTACCTACCTGAGTCAGATCCTTGATGCCGAGCACAAATAAACAATAATCAACATAGATAGAAATCAAAAGGGTATGATTTTTAAGGGGAAATTCTTCCATTTCCAGTAATAACATACTTGTTTTTGTACACATGGCTTATAAAAGTTTGAGAGTTTTCATAGATGTATCAGTCACTCACAAGAGTTTGGCAAAAATCAACTTTGTTTTTTATTGCTGGGAGTTAAATTGAAGCAAACCACAGCCTGTATCAAGTCAGCTCCCGCCAGCATTTACTGGGGAAATAAAAAAATGAAATCAAGTCATTTCTTGGAACCAAAGCAACCAGTCATTTTTTGCTTATGAGGACAAAGTTTGCAAAGTGCTTTCATAAAGAGTTAAGCTTTACCAGCTAAATATGGAGTTTAACTGGACTAAGCTTTTAAGCTAACTTACACAATCAGGAAGTAGTCAGTATCAACTATATTTAACAATTTTCAAACTTTTTTTTCCAAGCATTCCCATATGAATTTTGCTGTGATGCTTTCTGGTGTGTTTCTGACTAACAAGCACAATAAAACGGACACTGTCAATGCATCCTCCTCTGAATTAGCTTAAAGGTATTGTCTGTACATTACACGGCTGTTTTTTGGGGTGAATAAAAACAAATGGTTTGTTTGAAACAGTGTCACACTGCTTCCATCTTTGCTGCTGAAGATAAAAAGGCAGCGTGCTTGTTTGAAGAACAAACAGTGTTGTCCCTTTTTTTCCAGAGATGACAGTTTTAAGCTTTTACCAAGATCCTATTTACGATGGATTCCTCTATAAAAACATTTGTATTACTTTCTCCTCCCAAGTGTAATCATCAGTACAGCAGTAAGTGATCTGTTTGGAAATATCCTGTACAGGATTTGTCCAGTCTGTCCCCTGTGATTACAGCAGCCGAAGTTATAATGAAAATATAGTGAAGCAGCTGTCTATCTACTTGTCTTATTCAAGCAACAACAAAATGCAGCCTCAGTGACATAAACATGTGAAAATAAGGAGTGTGTAGTGACCTACCGTAGCGTTTGTGATTCAAATTCAATGAATCTGTGTCTTTATGTTGTTATGTTGATGGGTAGTTGCTTAGTTCACTCGCTAAACTATTATTGTTCTTACTTAACTGCAAAAAACAGCAAGTCTTCTGACATTTTTCAACAATTACCAAAAAGCTCCAGGTGCATTACCTCTGCCCTCCTAGCTGGAATAAGGGCAACTGTAATTTGCGTGTAGCTTAGGAGAAAAACAAGATATGCTGCAGTCAGATTTGCGATCTGGCCAATGGAGACGCATTCATGTGGCTGCATGCGATGGAAACTGTGAGTGTAAAGCGGCCAAAGGACAGTTAACCGCACTAAGAGAAAGAGACAAATTGATGATGTGAACCCACAAGACATATCAAGAGTAAAGTTAAAGTTGTCTTTGTGGGATTAACGTTCCTGTTTTTCACCCTTTAAACACACTTATCGTGTTTTGCTGTGAAATAAAGTGCTCTACATAAATCCATCTCTTCCTCTGTTCCTCAGCTCAGACTTGTCCTCTTCTGTATTACGTGTAAACCAGGGATGAGTGAGCAGGTCCCTCATGGATTAAACCACTGACTGATTCCAAAAGTTGCAGTCTGACTTCCTTATTATGTGACGCATAAAATCTTCCCAACACACACACACACACCATTCCTAAGGTTTTTTTTTTTTTTTTTTTCTGTGCTGAGTGCACACTTGCAGCACTGTAGCGATGTCCCTAAATCACATCGGCCAATATTCCGGCGGAAAAGACTACACAGCGGCTGCTCCCAAATCTGATTGGTGTTATTTGTAAGTCAGCCTAAATCTCAGAGAAGCTACACACACAAATGGAACAGGGCTTACTAATCCATTTGTAAGGCAATAGGCAGGCAAACAGGCAGGGGAGAGCTTGCCAAGTGTTGTAATCACAACTAAAGATGATGAGCCCACTCCCTTCCTCTACACTCTACAGTACCATGTGTGTTTGCGTGCAAGCGTGCATGTGCGTGTGTGTCTGTGTGTGTGTGTGTGTTTTTTTTTTTTTTGTGCGTGTGCTTCTGCATGTTTGTCCTACATCGCCTCCTTTACAAAACTGTGACAAGTGAGAGAGAAAAATGAATCGGTATCAAGTGGATAATCTACAAAAGTACACTAGGAGCTTTTCCACCTTATGCAAGTCCCCCGCTCATTCATTGGCAGATACCACGCAATCTCCCCGAGAACAACAACAAGCCTGCGATATGAGTTTTGAAAAGGCAGTAATTGTAAGCAGGTTGGGGAATAAATTAGAATGATGACAAAATACAGAGATAAATCCAGCTTAAGAGAGATGTACGCCACTGTTTATTTGATTTCAGCTTTTCTCTCGATCCTGCTCTTTCTCCCTCCCTCACTCCTGATCTTTTTTAGTGGGGTGGAAAAATGGATTTTTGTCAGCGATTTGGCCCTGAAATAGCTTATTGTCTAAGGCAGCCGCTGTGCGGGTACAACGTCAACATCACATGTGTGTGTGAACGCGCTTGCCTGTTTCCATGGGGAGTAATGGCCGTGGAAGTGTGTATTGGCTCTGCTGGCACAATACGCCACTGTGCTCATTGGTTTAGACTGGTGTGTGTGTGTGTGTGTGTTTACAGTGTGTGTGTATGTACTTCTATAGTCTCTCTTGTTGATATTTATAGATGGATAGAATTCTGGTATGAAGGGGGGGTGAGGGTAGGAGAAAATGAAGGGAGCAAGAGGGGGCGGTGGGAGAGGAGGGGGGATGGAGGGATGAAGAGAGGAAAGGATCTGTGAGATAGAATTAGTTAATCTGCACCCATTCTTTCTTGCGTCCTCTCAATTTTTTTTTTTTTTTGTATTTCTATTTGCCTGATTATCTCCTTTCAGTCTCCTCTTTTCTCTCTTACCTCATGATCTCATGCACAGGAGCATTCTCACATCTTTTACACCCAACAGACACACACACACACACACACATCCAGGAGAATGCAGGTTCCACACATGCATTTATTCTAGTTTGAAAAATTTGATTTCCCACCTGCCCAGCTGAAGACAAAGTGCTTTAAAGCAACTAAACATCAGAAAAACTATTGAAAGAATAAACATATGCACAAATTACAATAAACTTTATATTTAAAGGGAAAACTTTTTAGCATAAAAAGTTAAGATATTAAAGTTACAGAAAGTTGAACTAATAAAAACCTTCGTATTGGTTTCACTTTTTCCTCCTTTCATCACTCTGTTTGACTCTCTTTAACTTTTTTCTACCCCTTTCATAGATCCATGCCTGCATATATGGTTATCTGTATGTAGATGAAATTAAGACACACTCATTGGCTGTCTCTTGTTTCCCTTGGGTTTAGGGGTGAGGAGGACTCAGAGGACAGAGCAGCTGATCACTTCTGGAGATTTTTCTCTTCAGGTTGCACCATAAAGGTAACTGATCTCCGATTTTACTGTCACTGTCCAATCATACACAGATGGTTCCAGCTTTCAATCAGATAGATTAAGAAAATTTAAGCACAGTCTGATGTGATAGCAATGATAGCAAAGCAATGAAATGATAGCAAGGTCTCTTACTTATTTCCTCTCACTACCTATCTTTCACCTGAGTTTGCTCAGGCTTTGTTCTTCACTACATATGGCTTCATTCCCAACTGGGACTGTTTCAAAAGAGAGTTTTTCCATTTGTCTTGCTCTGATTTTGTCAATTTCGTCATTTTTATGTGACTTTATTGTGCCTCTTCCATGGGTAAGTAGGCCACATAGTTAAATGAACTCTTTGTTTGTCCGTTTTCTTGATGTGACACAGTCAGAAGTCTGTATGGGGTGTTTTAATTTGAAATTTGACCGGATTCTCTGTGCTGTTTATGTGTCTGACTTCCCTTCTGGCTCAATCTGATCCGTGCAGGCAGCATACCACTGCATCTGTCAAAAATAGGCTTGCCCTGTATTCTTCGCCGAGCAGACGCTTCTAGGGTGCTTATGAAACACCCTGCTGAACAACTGGTGGAATCACAAGCTCTGTCTTGAGCGGTCACGACCAGCTCCGGCAAATCAGAGCAGCAACGCTGTTTTGCCCTCATTGTTGTTTGTGAAGTTTGGCCCCGGCCTCGGTGACACGTGAGGGCAGAGGATATTAATTATCATGTGAATTTTTAGCAGTGGCGCTCATAATTCTGGGAAACAGATAGTTGGGAAACACTACGTTCAACACTAATTTCAGCTATTGATTAGTATTTTTTTTTTACTTTTTGCTTTATACCTTTCAAATTTATCACAGCAGCCTTATATCATGGAAGAAACCTACAGTATAAAGACTGTAGCCTTAAAAGTGACCATTCAATGCAGACTGTGAAAAGCTGCATGCTTTTAAACCTTAGACAAGTTAACAGTAAAATAACCTCATAAATAACTTAGGGCATGTATTAATTAAAGCAAATTTATAACATAAAAAAGGAGTTGACGGATGCTGGGATCTCTGTGCGTGCAAACATTGAATTTTTCCAAATGCCGTCCTTGCACAGAGCTCACCAGCAGCTAAACTGATACACTTTGACTTTGTCTGAGCAGTTATCTTCTGCATGCCGTGTGTTTTTGTCCGGAAACTTTGACTGCTCATCTAAAAAAACTTTGCTTCAAAAATTCATTTTGACTGGTGGGTTTCTGTAAATGTTGCGGCACATCGGGGCGGTGAACTATCTCGCGGCGTGCTTGGCTGCGATGACAGAAAGCAGTGGACGGTGCTTTACAGAAGAACAAGGCCTGGAGTCAGAGCAGGGCAGTGATAGTAAACCCAGATACAAGACAAATGACCGTGAAATAGAGGCTCAACTGATCTGCCTGCTCTTTGTGTGTGTGTGTGTGTGTGTGTATATGTGTGTGTGTTTGCGTCCGAGTCCAGACAGTGTGTGACAAGGCAGTGTCATGATCACAGATTGTGGCCTCATCACTGCTCTGCTGAGGAGATTTAGCTGGCACTGGTTACTCTGACCATGGCTTGTGTGTGTGTGTGTGTATATGAGTGTTTGTCGCAACCCTGTCAGATCAGCCATGACTCTGCCCAGCGCATGTGTGTCCACCAGGGGTGACCTTTTTCAGTGTGTGTCCCTGGGAATGTGTGTATGTGTGTGTGTGTGTGTCCTGTCAGTGCTTCAGGCAGGGAAAGTCCCTGTCTTCACTGTGCCAGAGAGTTGGAGGGGACACCCAGTTCATCTGTGTTTGGGTGTGTTTGCTTCGTTGTAGGAGTTCCCCCGTCACAGACGGACAGAGGAGCAGATCCTATCTTTGATCATTCTGCTCTCATATTTATTAAGTAAATGTTGTCATAAATTTTCATCAGTTAATAAATCAACAAAGCTCATTTGTCGTACTTTCTCCCATTCGAAGACGATGTTATCGGCATTGATTCTCATGGTTTTCCACGGAATTGCTAGTTTAAGCTCTGTTGAACTTCACGTGAGAACATACATTTCTGTATTAATTTCATGCATGAGAGCAGGATTGTAAATTTTGATGATGTTTCATATGAAACAAATGGCAGTTAAGTTATTGTCATAAAAAAACTGTGAAATTTATAGCCTGTGTCATCTGTCAAGTTAAGTTGATAATGTCAAAAATCACTAGTTTTACTTAAAAGGCTTTTGAACAACATACAACGTGCTCCATCTGTAGCTTCTCAGTTCAGATGAGGTAAAACTTAGTCACACCTGTCTGCTTAGTCATAAGTGCTGCTCAGTCATACTCAGGGATGGATAGTAACACAGTACAATTACATGAGTGCTGTACTTTATTTTATTTATTTGAAATCTTTTGACTTTTGCTTCACTAAATTTCAAACACAAATCTTATTTTTTCGACTCAATGTCAGGTTGGATGAATTGTTTTTTCTTTTCTAAAATGAAATAGGCTCAAGCTGTGTGTGTGTCAAAAGGAAAAAAACAAACAGTAAATTGCTCCTGTCTGTGCTATTATGCTAAGTATTTTGCTGTTCTCTATGATGATTCCTCACCTCCACAGCATTCATGGACACATTCGAAGTCCATGTTGGAGTTTTCTTGATGAGGATGGACTTGAAATGTTTGCTCTGTTTGCTGTCTAATTTCTAACCTATAATAAATGTATTTAAAAATTTGCAATCCAGCCTGTGAAAACATGTGAGGGTATGTAAATGTCTGAAACAAAGATGTCTGTGCTCGATTTAACTGAAGTTCTCATGCAACCGTTGCTTAAATTATTTTTTATGGTGATTCTTGATGGCTGTTCCCTAAAAAATTAACTAACACCTCTTTGTCTGAAGGGATTGTTTGATTGTAAAACGATTCGATCTTTATTGATTTTTTTTTTTCTTAAAGCTGTGTCTTGGTGTCTGTGAAAGCTGCCTCTCCAGCAGTTACACAAACACACACAAACGCACACACACACACAGTGCCAGAGATGTGTCAGAACATGGCCATGCTGTTTTGTGGGAGTTGGGTGGGGGGATGTAGAAAATGAAAAATGACAATGGCTCCCCTTTTGTCGATTTAATTGTGTTTCTGCAGGCATTTCCATGAACTTGGCTGCGTATTCAACAACTTCTTTATACTACAGACTCTACAAGGAAGTCAGCCGTTTTTCTTAGAGTCTTTATGTTCTGTAAATACATTATAGTAACAATACAACAACATTGGAAAGAAAATGTACTTTTGAGTACTTAAGTAATTTTGAAAGTAAGTACATCAGCACTTGAACTTCAATAAAGAGTTGAACAACTTTCACTCGTATTGCAGTAATATTTGACCAAGAGTATCAATACTTTGACTCAAGGCAAGGAGTTGTGTTGTTCGTCTCAGACATTGACTGTATAAAACACTGGACAAACCCTTCGTGACGTCACCCATTGGTTTCTGCCTGAGCAAAAGTGAAGCCTAAAAAATCTCGTCCTGGGCGCCGCCATTAGCCTGCG
>JAPZDY010000015.1:4509065-4527490 GCA_029783645.1 Ctenochaetus hawaiiensis | reverse complement strand
GAATTGCCATAGAGAATGAATGGGAGAAATGAGTTTGATGGTGCTCCCGTGAAATCTTTTAGAGGGCCATAAAAAATGACGTTGCGGGCTGCACCCGGCCTGTGGGCCACAGTTTGGGGACCATTGATCTACATAATAATGAATTTTTAACGCATAAAATGCATCAGGTTACTGGAATCAACAGTCCAATAAGAGCAATAAGTCCAATAAGTAGTCGTGCCAGAAGTAAAGCAGGCCTTTGATTCATTAAATGAAGCCAGTCCACTGACCCAGTGGGGTGCAAATGCAGGGTGGCTTTGGTTTGGGAAAAAAACCCCTTGACTTTCAACATTACTCAGTCAGATCACAAACATTCTTTATAGATTACTTTGCATGAACAGTTTACATGTACTGTTTACATCACACTCCTCGTTATTAATCATTTTCCAGATTTTAAAACCGTGAAAAATTAGATCATTATGAAACCAGCTGCACAGTGTTACAGTCTCTTGAAAGTCGTCCGATATAACGGTAACTCAAAGTGAATCCTCAGATGCTTCACATGCGCTGATCTCGGTCTGAGCATCCCCCTGCTAAGGAGCAGATGTACAGATTTTGAAATCCAATACTCAGAAGCTCAAACTGAACTGTTGAGCAGCAGACAGTTCAGGGTGAGCTCCTATAATAGTGTACTGTATACATAAACAAGTGTGTGTTGCTAATTGACTACTCCTATGCAACTTTAGGGTAAATAGAAATCAATTTTCAGTCGATTACCTTGGATATCAAGGGAAATCATAACCAATAACCAATAAGGTGAAGACTTTGACCCCAGCGCCCAGCCTGGTCTTGGCTTATTTATTATTAGTTACTGTCTACACTCTGTGATCTAAATGTATTCTCACACGTCTTTTGCTCTTCAGTTGATAAATGTGTGAGTATCTGCAGGTTTGTCCTTAATGTATGTTTTTGTGTGCATGTTTTTACAGGTTTAAACTGGGTATATCATTGTATGTGTACGCAATGAGATATGATTGCTTCCTTCTGAAGAGCACTTGACCATCTTAAGAACATCAGAGCAATCTTCTCCGGCGGGGCAATAATAGTCACCTTAACATCATCATGCGCTCAACCCTGTTGGCAATCAACTTTCTTCTCTTTAAATGCAGTTGGAAGACGACAATTTTTCTGTTGTTTGAATAATAATGCCAATCCCTGTTTCTCCCTTGTTCCCGAAGAACCGGCTAAATGCTTCCAGTTGACTGTATTTGATCAGTTTTAAACGATTAGGTTTGCCAAGCCAAATTAGCTTTGTGTATTGTCAGCCTTTGTGACCCAAGTAGCCCGAAGGTGTTTTTACCCTCTTTAGAAATTAAATGTTTCTTTGCTGAAGCATTCTCAGATTTTTGTCTGTTTGTGAAACAGTGACTTCTACAGATCCATTCATTTGTAGATAAAGGGGACATATTTTACTTTTCATGGTCTTTTTTTTCTTAACAAGCAGTCTATATGTTATGTGACTGTGTGAATGGGACGTTTGTGTCCCCTTTTTTTTTTGAAAACAGAGCTAGCTCTATGTGAGAACGATGCTCTCTTTCATAACAGCTGGTTTGAATAGGTGCGCACCCGAAATGTTGGCTCACATTAATACGCAAAAGAGACATTTCTGCAAAAATTTATGGCATTTCACACATCATTGCCTTTACTAATATTGGAAAATATTCTTGTTTGTTTTTCTAAATCTACTGATGAAGCAAATCCAGCAAAAGATAAACAGTTTTACTTTCACTGATCAATATCTCTGTGTTCAAGTCACCGTATGCAAAAAGAAAAAAAGACACGTTATTTCAAGAAGATTTAATTACTTTGAGAAAAAATATGCATCTACCTCTATCATTTTAACTTTACAGACTGACAAAACACCTCTAATCAAATGACAGTTTCGGACATTACTACAGTGGATTTGCCCTCTTCCTATTTCAATTCCTAAATGTGCAAATTGCTTATTTGAAAGCCTGAAGTTTCGCACTAACTGCTTGCAGAAATTCCCTCATAATCATGTGTATGTTCTGGGTGGGAAGGAGTCAAACTCAAAGTTGAATTTAATCAATACTTTTTGAGAGAGCAGAAATAAACTATGATGATACCAAAGCTACTGTGTGTTTCAAATCCCTCTAAAGAGTTGCAGTTGTTTTTGATATTTTAATAAAATCAGCATGTAAGTTTCAAGCCCCAGGCTGGATGTTTTCTTTGCTGGCCAATGATAAACTTTTGTGTCACCAAAGAAGCGTTTAGACCAAATTGCAGTGAAAAAAACCAGTTATCACATTCTTTTTGATTTTGAGACAAGATTTATAGTACAATGTGTAAAGTGGCATTAGAGGGAGCTTTAGAAAATCAGCCTCATGTGATGTCATCTGAGGCAGCATAAATTGGGCCTTAAAACTCCTTTAAAAAAACATGAGAGAATACTTTCGTGATAGCGCTCCATAGCTTTCGTGCAGCATCTAATAAACCCTCAAATGCATTAAACTGTACCTCCTGAATCATGCTCCATTACTCACTGGTACCTGAAGCAGCACACTATTATACTATTATTACATATTGTGAACTATATTTTGTGCCCACCCCCTAAGATATTGCACCAGTCAAGTAATCAACACCAACAGTGTCAGTTGTCACAAAATTTTCAAGCCAGCTGAAGAAAATCGATGTAGAGTTCACTGTTGCAGCAGAAAATGATATAATAATGTAATTTGAAGTTAAGATATTTTAGCAGGAACACATTTATTTTGGCTAATTTTGAAATAAAGATTGATTGATTTAGCTTCTTTGATACCCAACTGTGTAAAAAGTTGTAAAAGACTTACAGGTAAGCATCACAAACATTGGACAAAGAATCGCCCAAAATGAGATGATACAGAGTCCTTTTCCAAACCACTTCCTGTTGAACTATACATTCTCCCTCCAAAACAAAAGCAGTGGGTGGAGCTGGTGTAAGGCGAGAAGATGAGAAGGTACCCATTGAGAAGAGAGAGAGAGAGAGAGAGAGAGAGAGCAAGCTCCTCTTTTCTGAAACGGGCCCCAGAACAGCCTGGGTGAGCCGGGGGTTCCATTATCCCCCATCCCTCTGTGATGGGGAGAAGAAAGGCAGACGTGAGAGAAAGAAAGAGAAAGAACAGAACAGAGGAGGGGAAGAAGAAAAGAAAGAGGCGTTTGATAGAGCTGTGTGAAGACCGTGTGTGAATGAGCCAGTGAAGGGCAGCCATTGTCTTGCTGCGACCTCAATTTGGTACTGTACGCTCCTCTTTTTGCTGCACTGTCTCGAGCCACAATGCCTCCTTTCTCCTCCGCTCTACTCCCTCTCTCTCTTAAAGAAATAGGGGGATTAGGGCCCACTGAGGGGAACTGCGTGTCCAGATTGCCAACTATCCTGACTCTTCGCAGTGTGGCGAGAAGGCAGCGGGACACTCTACCCATCCACATGTCAAATTTCTTGTTTATCCATCTCACTTTTTTGCCTCTTACGTTCATCCACTATTGTTCTTACAGGTCAGTGTTGCAGGTAGAGAAAATAGAAGTGTGTTCTAAGTCCAGTGGGAATGCAGTGTATTTTTGGACGGGCTAAAGAGGGAGGTGCAGGAGCTGGAGAAAGAGAAAAAGAGTGAAAAAGAGAGTCACAGGGACGGAGACTGAGAGCGCAGCTGTACTTCCTGTTTACCCAGGCCTTGTTTGAGACAGTGGGAAGGAACAGGGGCTGCATTCATCTCTTCTTCTCTACCTCCGCTGACCCCCCCCTTCCTCCTGCTCTATTCTCCTTCAGTTCCTTATTTTCTCTCTTTCTCCTCTCTTGTCTCTTGCGGATAAAAAGTACTGAACTCAGGAGGATGAGCTAGATTAGGCAGTGTGTAGCACTATTTGGTAGGCATGGGTTTGGCACTGGGACTGATTTGAAAGCAGAAACTATTATTGAATGTTCAGACTTGCAGCTATTACCAACGATAGGGACTGCAGATATGACCAGGGAGGAAAGAAAAAGAAAAAAAAAGAAAATAGAAACAGAGAAGGGATGTAGAAAAATGACAGATAGTGTGAACTTTTTAAGGAAGTTGGTTAACTTTCTCCTGGTGCAGCTCAGTTATTAGGAAGTTACAAACTTCTCCCAAATCATTCATTTCTGTCTGCACCACAACATATAGCACACACACACACACACACACACACAAACAACTTTATTAGAGATCTTAGATGTTTGGGTTCGCTTTGATGGCAAGTAAACAACTGTAACTGTACGCCAAAGCAAACCTTGAAACCTCACTGAGGAGAGAGAAAGAGAGAGCAAATCCCGGTTGTTTGTTCCACCCACCCAAGCCGAGCCCTCCCTGACCTTTCTTTGTGCAGTCGGACATCAGACTGAGACACCGCGAAAGATGCACTAGATTAAAAGGACTGTTTCTGTAGCTGCTATAGTCCCTATTGTACAGAGGGACAACTATAGACAAGGCTAGAGTCAATTGATCGCATGTGTATTTATGCACAAACACACACCCCCACATGCAGACAAAAACAGGCCTGCTTATAGATGCACAGATGCGGTGTCAAAATGTCGGTGTGACACGGCAGGACCCCTTTCATCTGCATGTGCTTTTTTGCTGCATTGACAGTCCATCTCTTTGCAGTCAATCATTAGGTGGCCATAAGAAACTGGCTCAGTGTAACTTTAGGAAATATAGGAGGCAGAAACAAAGAGGCAGGGTGTTAACAGGGGCAAACATGTACCTTTGCCAGTTTTTCTTTTGGGTGCTTAAAGGTCCATTGTGTAGGATTTAAGTGGATCTATTTGCAGAATATTGCAGAAATGAAATGTAATTTTCATAAATATATATTTTATTGGTGTATAATCACCTGAGAATAACAATTGTTGTGTTTTCATACCTTAGAATTAGCCTTTTGTACAAGAGGGAGTGAGTCCTCTTATACAAACTCTGCAGTGTTGCACTGCAATATTTCTACAGTAGCCCAGAATGGACAAACCAAACAGTGGCTCTAAAGAGGGTCTTGCACATTTTTCGCAAGTTTTGTGGCCACTGCAGGGGAAAAGGAAGGGTGTATTACACACATAAACCTACACATCTAACTTTAACTTAGAAAAGAGACTGCGTTTGCTGTCTTTGGCCTTTTAGTTTTTAAGATGATTTCTGTTGTTTTTTTTGGGTTTTGTGCACACGATTGGTGTTAGGGTTATTTAAATGTTTATTTTTTATAAAGACAGATTTTATTTTTACACTTAGAGCTGTTATTGTAGACTTGGACAAAGAAAAGAAACCACATGATCTATTGTTTTAATTTCAATGAAATTTCCCTTTATTAACTGTGATATTAAATGACTGTTTGCACCCATCATGAATGTAAAAACTTCCGGTCCAACACTGTTTCTTGTTTATCACAGACTTTTGTAGTGAAATAAAGTAACTTATTCTCATTCTTTGAGACAAGACAAGGTGTTGTGGTAAGTGAGAACTCCGCTGTTGACTGTATTGTAGGAATCCAGCTGTATCCTTCCTGCTGAAGTGTCCTTGAGCAAGACACTGAATCCCTGTCAGCTCCTAGAGTGCTGCTCTTCAGCTGACCCTGTGTTCTGACCTCTCTGTACTGTAGGAGCAAATAGCCCAGGCTGCATCTTTCGCCTTTCTTTTTCATGGTATTGATCACCCAAAGGAGGAATTTTATGTTTGCTCGCCGCTCTCCACTGGGAGGTCAGTGTACGGGGTCAGCTTTGGAACAGCGCCTCTGGAAAATGGTAGAGATTTCATTGGTTTGCTCAAGGACACTTCATCCACAAAAAAGAGAGAGAATCGAACCGGTGCCCCTTGAAAACCCAATTTTGTTTCGTACAACAAGGGAACCTTCCTGTAATGGTGTGGTCTTTCTCATCCTACATTAGCGAAGTTATAGGTCAACTCTCATAACAGCACTCTTGCTATCCAGCTACTTTCAAAAAAAGTCCTAAACCTTCTGGGGAAAATATAAATGGCCGCCGTCTTTTGACAACTTTCTACTCTAAAAACTTTGTCCAAGTGAAGAAAAAGCAACTTTTTTTGTTATCCGTGTCCATTCTTTTGAAATAGTAACTTTTGAAAGGGTTTCCACGGCTCCAAGGTCATGGGAAGAGGCGAAATCCATAAATCTGCCTGAATCATCCGTAAAATGAAAATCACAACAACGACATGCAGACAAGAGTTTTAATGATTGTGTTGCTAATTACGCTGTGGCTAAATTGCAGTCAATTGCTGTGAATTAAAAAAAAAAAAAACATCTTCTAAAAGAATTACCTTCAAATTTCTAAACATCTGAATCTGTTTTCAGCCCACAGTTTCCCAAACCCTCCTTTGGACTTTCAATTACAATTCATTTTGATTAAACATGTAAATACGCCATCCTTGATGGTGTCCTTTGTTAGCATGGCCTTCTTTTGGCTAAAAACCATACTCTCTTGAGTCTCCCCCATGTAATGAAGATTGAAGATTAAACAACAGGAAGGAGCCATTATTTTTGTCAGGGAATTAAAGTACCATCAATCTCACTTAATCACCTTCCTAATATCTCCTCAGACGCCAGCAGAAAGCTGTTTTTCAGCTCAAGGTTAACATGCTTTGTTCTGTGGAAGCAAAGGGAGAAAGGAGAGAGATAGACAGAGTAAATGGATGTATGTAGCTACTCCGGCATGCTTTGGATCACGCTGTCCACTGAGTGGACACAGATTACGGCAAACTGTGTTGTGTTGGTAAGAGTGCAAGGCCAGGAGGTCAATGTAGAGAGAAATGACAGCTATTGTTGGGTCTGTAATTATCTCTGTCTGCTTCTTTGCCCGCTCATTTCCTGTAGAGACAGAGACAGGGACCCGGGTGGAGAAGGGCCAACGGTTTTCTGCTGTAGCCTTGTAACAGGTGGTGCAGTTTGTCCTTGATGACCAGCAAAAGCTGCTCTGCTACTGTTTGTATGTGTGAGTTAATGTACAAATTAATGCATTATAGCAAACATCAACCTCATCACATATGTAAGAGCATTTATAATAATAAGATGCCTGTGTGGCACATAATTCAATTAATGTTGTTTATCCCATAGTAATATTTATTAGTATTATTGTTAATGTGTATTTGCACATATAAAAAATGTACAACTGTATTCATGTATAGGTTGGAATTATAAAATTACACACACCTTGAAACAACAGTTGCTTAAGAATTTAAAGAAATTGCCTCAAAAGAGCAACTTGGATAAAGTAGAGGCCATTTAAGCTGTGTTTATTTGAATGTATTTATGCATGTATTTAGTTGTCTTGTCTCTTTAACATAAAATCTGCACTGAACTGTGTAAAAAATACATGTATTTGAGCTGCAACTACCATTTATTGTAGCCAATAGTTAATCTTATGCTAAATTCCTTAGTTAATCATTTTGTTTACTTGATTTAAGAGTGAAAGTTAAAAGACAGCATATCACAGTTTCAAATGTGTAAGATATTTAGTTTACAATTATGTAAGAAAATAAACAACACATGTTTGAGAAGACAAAACCAACAAATGCTGGCATATCCTCATGTGAAATAATTCAGAGGATTTAACACATTGTCTATAGCTGTTAGCGTTGCCGTGGATTAAAATCACAGCTATGACAATGTGAAGGAGCTGATGCAAAGCAGGTATGATGTTTTTCATTTTTAACGTGTTTCATCAAGGTGTTAGCATGCTATCATTTCAACCTGTTCATGGCGCCAGATAACAATCCATCCAATGACTGTGGCGAAAATTTTACTCGAAACCACTTATCTCATTCTTAAAGTTGTGCTAGAGTAGAAGTAAGGTGATCACTACAGCCAGGAGAATTCATTTTTTTAGAAGACTTAAAGTCTCTGATGGATTTTTCCACCTATATGATTTGTATATGTTTAAAGATCTCACCAAAAGCATAAAAACTTAAACAAAACTTAGTCTCTCAGTCTCTAAATTCCTCCTCTGACAATGGTTATTAGTACCAAATTCCATGAAAATCTATAAACATCATGAAAATGAAAATCTAACAGTTAAGATATTCATTGTTTATTTATTACACAAAATTGTCAACCTCATGGTGGAGGAAAAGTCAGAGGATCACCAAAGTCAGGAGGTTTTCCTTCTGAGAAACATGAATATCTGAACTTAAATTCACTACAATTTATTTAATAGTTGTTGAGATGGTTCAGTCTAATTGAACTGACACACAGAATGACAGACGGACGGACATTGTCATCCCTAGAGCCATTCCTGTAGCATGGCTGAAAACTGGTGCTTATTATTTTCTGCTGATTAGCATATTGATCGATCAGCTAATTGTTTCAGCTCCATTATTGTTTGCTCCATTAAATAAATTACATTTTTACTAAAATCAATCACTTTCTTTACTTCCACTGTAACACTACCCAGTAGATCCATGCCAGGATGCTATTTTTTCTATGCTTCATCATCTTAAAGTGAGAGAAAGTATTAACTTTAGCAATAGAAAGACATCAGTTGAACAACTCTGACACAAGTATCTGAGTTTGGGAGGCAGGAATCAGTCAGACACACGATAATCAACTCTGATGGTCTGACTGAAACCTGTGATTCTCCGGCATAAGAACCACTTCCCCTCTGCAGAGGGAGCTCACGTAACCACGGAAACCATCTGTAAGGCCTCACAAAAGAAGCAGGGAAAAAAAAAAAAAATCGGATGGGGATTGAACGCTCCAGTTGACTACCATTGATTTACTGCTTGAGAGAGAAAGACAGTGAGGGTGATGTGGACAGAGGTTAGATTGAGTGTTTCCACACTCAGTTCATCGTCACTGACCAAAGTCAGTCTTTTCTCTCAGGCTCTCCTGCTTACTGTCAAGCTCACACACACACAGTTACAGACAGGTGCGTGCCAGTATACAGGTAAGATGATGTGTTCATACTCCCACACTGCACCTGTTTGCTCACAGTTGTCTGTCGTAGCAATTTCGCTCCAACGTCTGTTGTCTGAACCATTTTTAACCCTGACCTTTTCCCTGCATCTTAAGCCTCAGTCTAATCAAAATCTGCTGTTTTCTTTTACAATACATTTCTGGAGATATTTCGAAGGAGCAAACCATTGAGACATAAGCAAGTGAGAATATTTTAATATAAAATGATATTTAGTCAGTTAGAAATATATTTTAAAAAGGCTCTGTGATTAAAAATCACCCCACCTGCCATCTACTCTGAATTTTTGTTTTTCATGTCATTTCAGCAGATTGTCATTGTAATCCATGAGTTATACAGTATTGTATGTCTAAAGCATAAATAAAATCCCATGGTTATGTTTAATCATATTAGTCAGATTTAACAGAAGTTTCATTCATTTTTTCACACATTTCCAGCTTCTCTGCATTTATTATGTAATGGTTTTTGGGAAAAAAATCATAAGTAACGACTTGTCTCTCTGGGAATGTTGCTTTCTAAAGTAGCTTATCCATTAATGATCCAGTGTATTGACGAGTCGATTGAAAGTCTTAAATCAAGGTTCTGTGACTTTATACTTCATACCAGACAGTGATTAGAATTATGTCTGAAGCGTTTGACTGAAAGTTATGTATTTATGTCAGAAACTCCGAAAGCCTCAAATGACTCCAGTTCTTGTTTATATAATATCTTGTGCAATATTAATTATGCACATCTGACTGGTAACACATGAATATGAGAAGAATTGGTATCAGATTTCCCCAGTTAAGCCTTTTATTATCACAGACAGACATTCTTTTCTTTGCTAGTTATTAGGTTTGTATTTTTCAGTCCGTCGCAGGAACTCATCTGATTTGGTGTGACACAACACACACACACACACCAGACATAACACGGCGACTTGAACACACATGCCTGAGGACACGGTTGCGGGCTCTCTTCTTTTTTGTTCTCCACCCCCTGTGTAGTTTTAAGTGTGTTGGAAATCTTGTGTCGGGCCATCAAAGCAGCGCCCTAACCGTTAATGGCTTTACGGCTTGTTAGTTAGTTTTAGCCCGCTCAGGAGGAGGGTGTGTGTTTATGCATATCTGTGTATGTGCGCCGAGAGGAGGTGTCATTCTGACCGAAAAAAAAAAAAAAAAAATTGTTCACAGGAGTGAGTCAGTGGGAATTTACATGCACACTAAAACACTTTTTGTAGACATGAGACACACTTATGTACACACACATTAAGCCAGGAGACAACTGTATATAGCGCAGATTGACTCATATGCACAAACACACGCAAACAGTGAACCAGCATGTCGATAGGCATCTCTCTTTGTGCCTCTCTCTCTCTCTCTCTCTCTGGGAGTCCGGTGAGGCCTGGCCTAATTGAGCTGGCCTCAGGAAGCCCATCATTAGCCCTGCTGCTCCGGTCACACATGGCCACCAGATGTGAGTCCAGCCACAATGGAACACCGAGTGCCACTCTTTTCTCCTCTGTCCTCCACACACACACTCTCTCTCTCTCCCTCTCCATCTCTCTTCATCAGTCCGTCTCTCTGTCACTCTCCTGCCTAATAAACTGGCTTTTGTTTCTGTGCGCCCATTGTTCGTTAAGCCTACCACTGCCCGCCGTAAGAGAAGTCATCGGATTGTGAATGGGATGCTTTGTACTGACAATAGACAGAAACAGGAGAGGGGGAGAGCAGATTGAGAGAGGGCAGAGAAAAGGGGGGGATGGAGAGGGAGAAGGTGGGGGAGAAAGGAAGGGTGCCCAGTGAGGATTTCAATGCACCCTCTGGAATTTTTATGGCTTGTTTTTGCACTTTCAGAATTCTGTGGGGCCCTGAAATGTACATTGCACCTCTGTCACCTCCCTGTGTGTGGATGTGCACTGCTAAACACTGCTCATGACTAGATGATCATTAATGCTGCTCTTTTGAGAACCAATGATCCTACAAGGATAGGAAGAGATAAATTACTTAATGGCTCTTGCATGTTTTTTAGGGCTTGATGTCTTTATTTACACATGGTCACTTCTTTAAGCAGGGAGTTTAAAGTCAGGGCTCAGCTCGGGTTTAAGAGGAAGGAATTTAAAGAATTTAATGTACTAAACAATAGTTTGTGTACACCAGGACTATGTTAAAAAATTACACTTACATGTGATCTTCTTCAGAGGCCTTGAGCATCAATATTTTGTTTTTAAGAGCCTTCAAACTTCTTGGAATACTGTTCTACAAGAAGTGTTAAACAAGAAGCTTGCTGCAGGGGTTTACTTCCTTTGTGCCACAACAAGTGAGGTCAGCAGCTGATGTTGGAAGATAACGTTCATCTGATCCTAATGTGACACATTCAGGCTCATACATGGTTCCCATGTCCAGCAAAACATCTCAGAAGCCGGGCATCTGTATTTAAAAGCCACATTTCTAATAGTTTTAATATTTTTTGACAACTTTTTCCCATTTCCAAAGCATATTAAATACATGTTTGCATCTATTTTATACTATGTGGCTGTAGCCTTCTTAGACAACCTATTGTTACCTCTTACTTTACCTGATTTACTCATTTAAATTGTTAGTAAACCATAGAATAAACATTAGAAAAAGCAGCCACACATTAAAAAGCTCACTTGTGTGTGTAAAATATTGTTAACTGGGAAAATCTCTACAGTAATACTGAGATTGCGATTCGTCCTCTGCAGTGGTGTTTCTATCACTTTTCCTTTGTGTTCCTAACATCTAAAGCCTGTCTCTCAGCCGCTGTGCGTCTGTGCGTGTGCATGTGAGCATGTGGGTTAAACTGTGGACACATCGCAATGCGTGATACATTTCGACGGTTGCCCTCATTTGAGACAAATGTAATTATCACGCGTCACTGAGTTTTTTCTTATTATTGAAAAGTTAAGTCGCTAATCTGTGAAGTTGTTCCTCAGCTGAATTAATTCAATTATCTGGCAGCATGAGTAGATATCAAGGTTTGACGTTTATGTCTCCATGCCTGTTTTGTGTGTGTGTGTGTGTGTGTGTGCGTGCAGTGTAATATGCATGTGCTTTACATATTAGTGTGTATTAATGCTTGCGTGTTTCTGACATACTGTCCAGAATGGGCATGCGCATGGATTTGTGCAAGAATGTGTTTGTGTGTATGCCTATGTGTGAAAAATGTGTGAGAATAGAAGCCATGTTTTTCAACTCCCACTGGATCAAGGCCTTTTATAATCCACTGAGCCGACATAATTCCACCTCACTTACAATGGATTTGTCTCTGCTTTGTCTCCTCATTATTGTTCTCATTCACATGATAAGCTGCTTCATGATTCCATTAGCATTCTCTCGTAGCCATCATGCTATAGGCACCAATATTCCAACTTCAGTGCTGGGGAATTACAACTTTTTATTCAGTTAATTGTGGCCCGACAGGCTGAAAGACGATTGAGAAAAATCCAATTCTTGTACTTGAAGACACAATGGACAGTCTCTGAATGTTTTTGTACTGTTGTCATAAATTATAACTACAGGGAATGATGAAGATATCTGTGAATAGACATTCATTCTTTTATAACAGAGACAAATGTTAGTTAATTAGATTTTTATTTTGAAAAACTCTATATTGGATGCATTTACAATGCATTTAAAGCAGTGCTCATCAATCATTATTATACACACAGTGGTTTAAAAACTACATGTAAAGTGAAAGGTGCCACTCATAGTGACTTTTCCACAGATAATAATCATCTTACTCTGCAGTTCACCTCAGCTCTCTGAAGCCTTTCAGCGAACTGTTTTGGTTTGTCTGCCCACACTTTAATGCTCAGGTTCAGTCTCTCTGGTCTCTTTAACCTTGTCTCTAGCCACAGTAGGTGGATGTTTTCAGTGAAAAGTCAAAGATAAAACCTTTGCACACCACTTGCCCACCAGCAAATGTCAGAAATACAAAAGTGAGGTCAGCAATATGGGAACATAGCAGAGCATTTAGGTACCAAAAAGCTGGAAATTTACAGCAGGTGTTAGTGGAGACCAAAACAAAGCTGAAAGGAGAATAACTGGACTTGTTAGGAGACTAGAAACAGCTCCATGAACACTAAAGTATGATGATTGCTGCAACTACAGGAGGTTTAAAACCATTTGCTAACCTATTATCCATAAAAACTTTAGCCAAACACTTGTTGCACTGTGCCGAAGTGGTAAAAAATATCAGACAGACACTTAAGATGATTGCCCCTGCAAGGGAGTTTTGGGCAGTTTGGAGCAGCTGAAGGAACATGCTCCTGGATTCACAGCTGATCCGGAGCTGTTCGCCACTAGACGTCAGGGTTATGAGTTTGGGATTTAAAAGAGGCTTTATTTTCACTTAAACCTTAAAAGGATCCAGAAGTCAAACTTGTGTGAATGAGGCGCAAAAAAAGCGAAAACTTGAAAATCAGAGTGAGTGGTTGATGATGATGTTAGATGATGTGATGACAGACTTTCAGAGCTTCATTGAATACTCCATAAAGTTTGAATGACGAAAAATTACATAAAGAGCAAACAGAAATATCTGTGGGTTACCTGTTTTCATTTAATCAGATATTTCACGTAGAGTAAATTGTATTAGCCCAGATAAAGTATGACTATGTGGACAACTAAAGCCCAGCTACCACCAGTCAGCTCTATATGTTACCTTTCAGCAGCTAGATGTGCCAGCTTGACGTCAATCAATTTGTAGTTAGATGTGATTACACTATATTCACTTGGTATATATACAGTATATATTAATTGGAAGTCATTTCAATCCTTTCTATATATTATTTTTACCATACAATCTGATATTTACAGTCAGGTTTTCTCTCTGTTGTTGGGTTGTCACCCTGGCCAAAGGTCTGTTTTTCTGTCTCTGTGTGTGTGTCTCTCTCTCTCTCTGTCAGACATGCTAATGCTATTGATCCTTATTGGAAACAGGACAGAACCATCTACAGATAAGAAGACAATGCTTGCAGCGACCCATAGATTTCTTTCTAGCGCTCTGAGAGGTGTGTGTTGCAGGCTGTATCGGAGTTCATGGGGTTCTCACAATCTGTTGTCTTACGGATTGTATTGACAGCCTCCTCTGCCTACCAGTCTGTTTTTATCAAAGAGGATGGAAAATTGTAGTGTCAGAGCTCAATGTATGTGCAAGATTGTGCGTGTTTGTGCATAGAAAGATTGAGATGTGTGTTTGTACCTACAGTTGGCATGGCGTGCATTGCTCATACATTCATTTTTGATTTTCTAGATGTAAGGTCATACATTATTTTTTCAGCATTTGTTATTTTTGCCCGTGCGTGTGTGCGTTTTGCGACAAAGGTTGTGTAATTTATTTATCTAATGTCAGGATCCCAGACAATGCAACTCCAGTGTCAAGGTTGGCAGAGATGGTTGCCATGACGACGCTGGCAAACAATCTCTCAGATCTGGGCTCTCTCTCCTCTGTCTAAAGAGGAAAGGGAGGCTTTTGGAGACTGAAGAGCAAAGAGGCGTCTTTTTTTTGTTGTTGTTGTTTTTGTTCGCTCGTAGAGTGGTGGATATTGATCAAGAATCGAACCCATGTCGCTCCGTACAGAGGCCTAATGCACTCACGACTCACGCTAGAAAGAGATGGAAAGCAAGGGGGGGGGGTGGCTTGCTTCAGTGTACCAAGGTACAGAATGAAAGTAAGAGCGACTGATGTGAAGAAGACAAAGAGGAAGAAGTGGAGGAGAAAGAGCAAACATGATTTTTTTAGGAGCAAATCAATTAGGTCCTCACACTCCACTACCATGTAAGTGTGAAGGAGACAGGCTGTTATTACCAGAAAAACACCCATATAGGTCGTCCATTATAGCAAGCAGCTTTTTTTGACTCATATTTAGGTTTATTGTTAGGCAGCAACCCCTAGTGGCTGCAATGATAACGGGAGTAACGAAGAAAGATACAAAAATGTAGTATAAAGAGCAAGAAAGTCTGGATAAGGAGAAGGTGGAGTCGATGGATAGTGGTAACACAACAGCTTTCATCTAGGAGACCCTGTTCATGTCCCATGTGAAACCAAGCTTTAATATTGGCTTATTTTAACCCTCATCGTAAACTTGTTACACTTATGTCATTATGTAATGGAATAATGCACTTATTTTAACCCAAATTATAATCTTTTCTTAAACCCAACAGACAGCCAGTGTCTGTCAATTAACAATGAAGGTCTGATACAAATTTAACTTAACTTTGCAAGGCAGCTGGACTGCTGAGATCTCAAGTCTGAAATCCTGTTGGTCCATCTTGAAAAGCTCCAACCGGATGTGTTTGTGTGCGGTCAGAATATGTCTGGACCAATCAGTGTACTTTGAGGAGAAAGTGGTGGTAGCTATAGTTGTGGTTTAGTTTTTGACGAAAGCGAAAAGCGTCTGCAAGCTTGTAAGCAATGGCTGCCACCAAAGAGGTTGGCGTGGATGCTGCGATAGCAACAGTTTTATCAAAACTGGACAAAGACAGTTTCCTTATTAAAAGAAGAGCAAAGATTAGCACTGATGGCCTTTTTTTTGGTTGGAAAGATGTTTTTGTCTTTCTCCTGACTGACCTCAACAATAGCAATTAATATTATAGACATAATGTTCGTCCAATCACCTTCTACCTCTTCTTTTTTTTCAAAATGACCAGCCCCTTCCAAAACATGTTAAGTATATACTATGAATTTGTGAAACATTTGGCATGTCAGGTTACACTAATACAAAGATCATAGACGTGTTGTTTTGGGAGCCAGTGACAATCAGCTAATTCAATTCTTAATATAAGAGAACCTGTCAAAGTATATACACATAAAAACAACTGCTCATGCTATAAAGCAGTCCTTTAGTATCGCCCATAGGTTGCACACACACATATAGGCAACATGCTCATTGTAGGCCTGTTATGCAGGAGAGAGTGGAGTTACATGAAACTGTTGATCCCTCTCAGGTAATTACATCTCCATGCATATGTCTAATTAGACAGCTCCGAGGGGACTCATCTGCACTGCACTGCAGTCAATCACACACATACGTACATACAATGGCAAGTACACAGCAGCATGCTCCATCGACCTGCAGCAGACAGCAGGTGGATGTAAATCAATCACGCCTCTACATTATTTCTACCTGTGTGATTATCTGTGTGTGTGTGATTAGGGCTTGAACATTGACTTCCATGAGGTAGCATGAGCTAACATACATGCTAACACCTGGAATGAGGATTATTTGTTTGCTAATGCTGTTTTCATGGCTATTTTATGTCAATATTTGTGAGTAAATTACATGCAAAGAGGAATAAATTAAACTAAATGGAAAGATAAATGTGGTACCAAAGCCTATACTATAAATAATACATTTATATATATACTATAAATATATTATTATATATATACTATAAATATAAATTTACTGTAAATTGCTTTACATGTGGTCAGTATCTTTAAATTCTGGTTTGCATTTCGGTAAGCTACTCATTGGTTAGAGCTGAAACATTCAGTCAATTAAAGCAAAAAACCTAACAAATTGATCAATAGTTTTGCATCAGTTTTATGGAAAAAAATGTTTTAAAAAAACTGTGCAGGGTTCATCCTCTCAAGTGTGAGAATTCTCTGATTTCCTTTGTCCAACGGATGATAACTGACAATCTTTGTCTTTTTATAGGAGTTCCCTTTGGTTCAGGACACTTGTGTCTGACATTTTATTACTTTTCCTTCCTGTGAAGTCCTGGGAGGTTTTACCTCTTCAGGCCTCCAAAAATATTCAAATAAAATGATATAAGAAAAACTTCACTCTTTGAAATGCTTGTTTTACCAGATTAGGCAGGTTTGTTCTTGTGTAGTTACTTTTTATAAATGGTGTTGGGTGGGTCATTATATAATTTTGGAAAATTTGGTTACCGTGAAAAAATTATGCTTTATTTCATAAAATTAGCCCTTTATCTCATCTGAGCAATGTGACTGAGACTGAAAGGGCACCAAAACTCAGGGCTGTGTAACTGATGACGGTCAAAACCAGTTGTCATTTTTGGTAATTACAACTAAACAGAAACTTTTCATATTCTAATAATTATTCTTTCATAAAATACTTGTAAAAGCTGACATTTGTTCTCATCAACTAAGACTTTTACTTTAGTTTTTTGTATAATGATATCTGGTGTACAATTTAGCATAATCAGCCTTTGGTAAGGGGCCACAAGTAAAAACTTAATCAAGGGGACACTAACTTACAGTTGTCCATTTCTCACATTTCTTGCATGATCTGGTTTCATCCATGCATCACTCTTAATATATGGACAAATGTCAGTCTGTCAGTAAGACACTTGATGACGGAGCAGGAGGGATCCTCTCTGTTTCAAGCACAAACAAATTTGATATTTGAGCCAGCATGAGAAGGCTCAATTATTCAGCTTCTGACTCAAAATATATTTTTACTTGCTGAGCCATCAGGACTCCATCAGTCTCCATTTGATGCTGCTCTGTACGCGACTACGGTGGCTGGCTTGGCCAAGGATTTAACTTTGACCCAAATTTCACCCCACTTCACATGGGAAGCTTCTAAGACCACCTGACGGCACCCTGCATTGTGTGTTTGCATGTTTCTGTACAGTAAATGTGCGTGTGTGTGCGGTGACACACTGACCCTGGGGTTTGTACAGTCGTCTTGAGAGGTAACTGCACTAATTCACTGTCCCGCTGTGAACGTCTGCTGTAATTAAGGCCAACTTATCAGACGAGCTCCTTGTTGCCTCATCGCCCGTCGCTCTCTCGCTCGAACACACTCGATCAGCTGTAAGCCCTTGTTTGTGTGTGTGTGTTTTCATTTCGAAGAATCTTTATTTTTATCAGCTGGATTTTTAACTTTCCTTTTACACTCAAACACACATGAATAAAGTGCATGCTTCTGATTCCTGCTAGAAAAAGGTTTGTTAGAGCACACAACTGCTGTTTCTAATCAACTACTTGAACAAATAGTAAATAAATAGTAAAAAAATGCTGATATTCAGATGTTGTTTAGAAGGAAAGTACTTCGTGTGTACTGTATGTTTCTGTGCTGCATATGTTTAATTATATTAATGTATTCATCGTCTTTTTACCTCTCTGTGTAGTAGATTTAGTTGTCAGTGTGTGTGTGTGTGTGTGAGACCTCCTCGGCAGCGGCGTATCTCCATCAGACCACAACATGCAGATATCTGCTCACTAATTACAGCCATATAAATCAGCAGTCATAATTATGCTAATTAGACTGCTAACTTCTTCTCACGAGCCTACACAAACAAAGGCAACGGTATCGGATGATGCTGCGTGTTAACGAGCTTGTCAACTTATCTGACACACGCTAATTACTCGGCGGGACTCCTCTGTGTTTGAGAGGAGGAAGGAAGTACAGTAGGGTTTGAGTTGCTAGTTTTTTTAGCGTTGTAGCGGCTCCCCCTGTGACCCCTTTCACCCTGCAGATTAGAATGAGACT
>JAPZDY010000015.1:4475976-4487173 GCA_029783645.1 Ctenochaetus hawaiiensis | reverse complement strand
AGCCACTTGGATAAGAGGCGAAACGTCTTCACAGACATATTACTGAGTCCAGTTGCCTTCGATTTATTTGCCCAGAAAAAGTTCCCTTTAGTTACTTTAAAGAAGTGAAATTTTACATGTAAACGTTCAAGTGTAGATTATATTTAGACCTATTTTAATAGTAGGTGTATGTGAAAAGTGAAGACTAAGAAACACCTGGAATCATTTACAGTTCAGTTAGGGTTGGTGTCTTCATGCCGAGAGTGAATCTGCTGCACACTTTACCTCACATTACCAACACAACTGTCCTTTAGTGTTCAAAGTGGCAGAGAGAGCAATTTGTTTGTCTGTCTTCTGCTCTCTACCTGTCTACCTGTCTATTTATCTGTGCAGTTTTCCTGCCCAGCAGGGATTGATGGGTTTTGGAGGTGGAACAGACTCCAGATTGACATGCAGTGACAGAGAGAAAGAGTTACCTGTAAGTGTAATTGAACACGCACATGTCCACATCCATGTCACCGCATGTCAGTTCAAGTACCACAGGAGAGGAGGTGTGTGTGAGAGTGTGTGTGGATGAGAGCAGTCTGAGCCCCTGCCTGTATTAAGAGGGCCCTGGCAGCAAGAGATAGCGTCTCTATCTTAATGGCTTCTGCCTCCTTCCACTCAGCCTTCAGACGGGGTCTCCTGCCTGCACGTGTCTCCCTACGATAAAGCCACTTCACTGGGGCTTGTGCCTCTCCACGCTGGCCTCACCTCTCCCAGGAAACAGGAGAGAGAGAGAGAGAGAGAGAGAGAGAGAGAAAAGAAAAGATGCCAGAGGTATTGATATATGAGCTCACCCTGAGAATGAGACGAGCTGTGAGTGAGACAGATGGAGAGAAAAGGGGAGCGTTCACACCACAGGCCTTCATGCTCAATTCCAAATTGATGATTATTTCTGATATTTTTGAAAAACTGTCTCAAAATATAACCTAGAATTTGATGTCTGATACAAGGACGTCATAAAAATAAATGGTCATGGGGTAACAGTAAGATATCACAAATATTTTTGGACCGGTTTTTTCTGCATGTCCTGACTGCATGTTGGTTTTGTGATGAAGTAAGGTCTTTCACTAGACACTTGTCACCTGGCTTTCCTTCCATTGTTTTGTCTTGAAGTCATTAATGTATGTTGTCAAGTGAGATGTTTCAATATAACGAGAGTAAAGAGATGTATGTTGGACTTCACTAAGGCAGTGGAAGAAAACGGCACTTAGAGTTGGAGTATTTTTGCCCTTACTATGTGAATTAAGGGCTTTTTTCGATCAGGGCTGTAGTGAATAGTGCATATCAATCGACTCTGCCCTCAAGTAATTATGGTGGGAGCGAAGCAGGAAGTCAGGTGATGCTGTTTTGGACCGAAAAAATCAAAAAACATCTTAATTTTTACCCTGATCTTACACTTAAACTAAACTTTAACAAACTTTTTCTTGTGCCTAAACATGAAAATGACCCAAAAATGGTGTAATGATGATAATGATGATGTAATGCAAGATGTTTTACAAGAATAATCTGTCTACCTCAACTGTTTGTCTGTAATAAGTGTGTATTTTGAGTAGCATATGATTTAAATAGTGAAAAAGTCTTTTGTATTTTGTTACTAAACCTTTATTTAACCAGATTAGTCCCACAGAGATCACAAAATTACTCAGTCAAAGGAGTCCTGGGCAGAGGAGCAGGAATACATGGTCTCAAACAACCTAAACAAACATTAAATACACAAAAACGCGTTTCGTTTCATCTCTCAGAATCATGTACCCTAAATAAACAAAAGGAGGAAGTAAATATTGCACTTACAAATTTGTAATTTTGCCACCAAACCCTTCATTATATGGCTCAGATGGGTTCAGCCTTTCTAGTTGCAGGCCTGTCTGCAAGAAGTTTCAGGCTGTAAGGGCAGAAAACATCAAGGCCTTCGTAGCTATTTTGGTGCAAACATTAGGGACGAACGGTAAAAAGGTTTCATTTGAGTGTTGACAATAGTCACTAGTTTAAAATGAAATATACCCACTTAGATGAGGAGGAGAGAAGATCAGTTCAAGTATGAATTTCTGAATATAGTTATATCAATGAGTGTGTTTGTGCATGGCTAATGAACTCTAACCTCTGGCATATGAGGTGCTGTGGTTAGTGAGAGCTTTGCAGCCTGTGACAAACCTCAGAGTGATGTGGTACACCTCAAAGGCCAGTGCAGCCACTGAACAGAGGTATGCATGTGCAGCAGATCACCATAGCCAAGCAAGGGGAGGAAGTTACCCCAAGCATTTTTTTCTGGCAGTATTAGAAAAGTTTGATTTGTCTCTAGAATTAAAATCTAGCTTAAGCCTCATTTCATTGATAAGTTTTTTTCATCTAAGGTTTGAAAGTTAAGCAGTTGTCTGTTAAAGTGCTTAGATATGTGTTTTTTCACTCTAATTCAATCTGACTGGCCTGCAAAAATAGAATGTCAGGAGGAGAAGTTAGTACCTTCCTGGCATTTAAAAACGGCATTTTTAGATCAGACAGCCACACCTCTGCTGTAAATACGTGACTCAGTGGTATCCAAAAAGCTACTCAAACTGCTGATCTGTGACCAGAGAAACTCTGGGACACATCCATCACTCAAACCCTCACAGCATCAGTTTCCACTTTGCTACGTAAAGGTTCTTGCATCTTCCTACATCAGAACTGAACATCGGTATCAGACGTCCAAATACGACATGAGGCTAATTCCTTGAGATGCTGGCTGAATAATCAATCATCAATATTAGTCATTCATCGCGCAGTTGCTGACCATTATCATGTTTTCATAAATGGCTACAATTGAAATTCATTCATTGTCAAATTTTGAGCTTCTCCGTCCCAGAAGTTTTGATTTCATAGCATCACAGCACAACAATATTCAACAAGCCTTAGCACACTCATTTCTCTCCCATTTATATGCAAACTATGTCATTTTTGAAGATGTGATCTTGCTCTTCTATAAAAAATCCTCCCGGGTCCATAACTACTGATTTGCCACATTGTGCCCAACGTGTGTGTCCCTGCATTTGCATAATATGGTGCGTGAATGTTTGTGAAAATGTGTGGGTGATGTGTTTGAATGTATGTGTGGGTGTGTGTGTGTGTGTGTGTGTGTGTGTGTGTTTCTTTGGGCTTTGGGATTGTTTACTGCCGGTCTCTTCCTGCCCCTGCTCACGGTCGGCCCCTAATGCACTACAGCTGTTAGGGTCCCGACACAGGGGCCTCCCATCAACGGTTCCATTGTAATGGACTTTGTGTGCGTGTGTGTGTGTTGTGCGGACATACTGACTTCTCCGTGTGTTTTTTCCTGTGTTTGTCAATGAGTAAGTGTTTTTTATGAATATGTGTGTGTGTGTGTGTGAGTGTTTTGTTTTGTGATACTTGTGGGGAACTTAAAAAACTCCTCGGGTCCAACAACTTTGCTGGGGCCCAAATCCTGAATTCCTCAAGTTTAAATGTCCGTTTGAGGGATAAGACTTGATTTTAGTTTCAGATTAAGGTTACTTCATTCAATTGTGATGGCTCAGGTTAGATTAAGGTGCTGAGGACTACAACATTAATGTGTGTGTGTTTGTGTGTGTGTGTGTGTTCTTGCAGCATGGTGAATTTTTGCTTTTCCTTCTTGGTACTTTTTTCAGTGTCTCTTTGTGATAGTACATTTAATTTCATGTGTGTTAATGTGTGCCCACCTGTGTTCATGTGTGTACGGCATCACTCTGTCTTAATGCAAGCAGCCATGTGACACCTCCTCCCTCTTTCTCTCTAAAAACACAACTCGCATTATAAAGCTTTGATTCACTTAACAAGCACCTTTTGTTTCAGCCCAGGTGAAACACTCCCTTTTCATTTTCCTGCCATTATTCCGCCACTGAACACAATACACTCAGGTGGCCTTGTTCATAGTTTTCTCAGCAACATGTTTTAACTGCAGACGATGGCTCACACCTGAGAGGCTTGTTGTTCCAGCAGAAGTGTGCGCTCAGCATGTTTACCTTTTTTTCCCCTTCATCTTGTCTCTCTTTACCTTTGAACACTCTTTCTTTACTTCCTGAGAACTCCCAGCCTCAGGCTGATTGATACAAGCTCATGAAAAGCTTTTCCATGCATGCATGCACACTTCACCCAGCCATTGTGCATTTGCATTATCCTCTGTATCATTCATATCTACTACATAATCCATTCTCAAGTCATAAGTAATCACGGCTAAGCTCATGGCGAAGTACATTCTGTAAGCCACTGTTAGCCATACCCATTGTGTGAATGATGAAGACATCTGTTCAAAATATGACAAACACGAGCCTCATCCCTCAGCTTACTATGCATGCGTGTGTGTGTGTGTGTAGGGGGGTGGGCAGGTCAGTGCGGCTCCGTTATGTTGACCGATTGTGGCAGAGTCAGCCGCATAATGGAGAAATTAAGTTTCTGTAATGCACAAATGAGGTTATCATTGGTTTTGCAGCTGTTCACGGGGTCAAGGAGAGATGCCGTTTCCAATCGGAGCTCAATTTAGTCGAGGTATGCGATTAGATTTAGCCTTCCCAGTGTATTCCCTCCACTCGACCATGAATTAGATTAGGTAAATAGAAAACTAATGATACTGATTGTTGTTGACATTGACATATTCATATTACTATCTTATGAGGGCGGAGTGGGGGCCACTGGCATGGATGTGAGCTTTGCTACAATATGTATGTGTATATGTATATATACACATACATGTCCATACACACAGTTATGCAAATGTAGCCTAGTGTTGTAAAGGTGGGAATGGATATCTTTGTTATCCTTGTCTTCTCAATAGCTGTGTGCAAGTGTTTTTCTGTGTGTCTGTGTTGTAGAGTTGCTTTCCTACAATTAAAGTTAGCATGGAGTCACATCAGTCCAAGTCAAATCCTCATGATGCTCAAAGCCTGAGTTCCACTGCTCTCTGGTCCGAGACTTACTAAAAAGTACAGTACTCTCACATAAATGTAAGTAACACCAAACAACAACTAAGGTCAAGCTTGTTGTAAGATGCTGTAAAAAGTTTGAATTTATATTTAAAAAAAGAGCTGGTGCTTGCTTAAAACTTCCTGCATGAATTTATTGATTGATGGTTATGGAGGTTATGTAGGTAAGATGGTGGACTTCATTTGGCATCTGGGTTAGATTCCCCTCCTTCTTTAGGCTTTAAACATCCAGATCTCCCCTTTTATTTTCCCTAAAGAGGCTTTAGGCTTGAAATTCCCAACTAATTACACAATATCTGGCAGTATCATCGGTATCATACACTGTTTTTTTATACCAATTTGTTCTAACTGTCCTCTAAACCTTGGAATGTCAATACTGAGAAAAATGTGTAATGCAAAACCTCTTATGCATCGTTTTGAACACATTTCCCTAAAAGAGACTAGAGACATTTGGCCTCTTTGGAAACACTGAGATTTCCACTAAAGCTGAAAATGAAGTTCTAGTACACTTTTGGGTCAGTTTGCTTAAGGAAGTAAACTTTAAATGTACTTCCTTTTTTTCCAAACTTTAGAGTGGTGGGTTCAAATAAATAATAATAAGGTATAAAAGTCATTTTGCTTTCTTTTAGCTTTACGCCCCGCAGCAACATCCCAGAACTGAGTAAACAATTTGTAATTATAATTGTTAAAAATGTAATTTTCTAAATGGACCTTGTGGTGACATTGTTTTCGTAAAATATTGTTTCTGTGGTCAAGAATAAACTTTTAATCTGAACTTTTTATGCTAATATGGAGGGAAAAATCCTTAATGTTAAAAAACAGTAAGGCCTTATTACAGGCTACAGAATTGGTGCTGAATGGACTTTGTGTTGTGACTGATTCAGGAAATTTCCTTAATTTGTAAATAAGTGTGTTTCTTAATGTTTTCTGGCTTTATAAAGACTGGTACAACATATGCATGCTGTGTGTGTGCCTGCTCAGTAGCTTGTCTACAGTAGATACAGTGACAGGGCCCCCCCCCTCCTTGTCTGTGTGTGTGTCTGTGTCAGTGTCTGAGTGTGTGTGTTTAAGTATCACAGAATTGGCAGTCTGTCAGCTCTGCTTTTCTCTGCGCTCTCCAGAACAATAGCTGGATTGGCCGTATGTGTGGCACGTAGACCACACACCCCTAATAGTGACTGACAGCACTAAGGGCTAAAAGCAGCATGCACTGCTCTTACACACACACACACACACACACACACAGTATGTACACCTGAGGACACAATGGGTGTGGGTGATTGGTGAAGGTTTCAGTCAGCTTGTAAATGTGTATTTTGTGAGCACCTCTTGTGTGTGTGTGTGTGTGTGAGTGTATGTGTGTGTGTGCATGTGTTCATTCATGCATATGAGTCTCAGCATATGTTCTGCTGAAAGTGTTCAGCTGTCTTCTTGTGACAAAACCGTTCCATGTTGCAGAATCAAATGTCTCGCTGCATCATAACAAAGACGAAATGAAAGGAAACCAAAAGTCTGTTAAACCTTTTACTCCTTTATTTCCCCTCATTTGTCAAATTGTGACCTGCAGTCTTCGTCTGATGTTGTTCCTCATTAATGTCCTAGGAAAAAATGATAAAAAACACTCAGCTTATTTAAACAGGATGGGGAAGGAGGAGAAGAAAGAGTGAGGATGGGATGGATGAGCCAGTTTCAGCTGAGATCACTGCTTCTCACTTGTTGAAGTTACAAAGTAGCATCTATTCAAAGTAAGACAAAGATAGCATCAATAAAATGACTATTTTTTTCTTGAAAACAAATTCAAAGTAATTAAATTATTATTTGATCATAATGCGAGTGAGAAAATAGTCATAACACATTGAAATGTATCATAAAAACAGTTTTTTTAAGCGTGATGTAAGTCTTGTTAGACATTGTGGCAGCACCTTATATTAATCTTGTTTCAAGGTTTGTTTTAAGTCCACTGTTGTGTCACTTTACTCTGTTGGTGAAGCCAATCGAGTGAAAAGCATGATGTGTGTCAAAGAGGAGCACAAAACGGCCTCACTTCACTGACGTGGCGGAACCAAAGGGACAGTAAAAGAGGCTCCAAGAACACAAGCTAACTAATTAAGCACGGATGAGTCCAAGGCATTCCAGATATGTCGTATAATGTTTTGCTTTTAGCTTCTCTTTTTCTTTGTTCGGCCCGTGAAAACTTTAAATGAGATAATCACTTTGAACACAAGTTTTCAGGCTGCCGTTGAAATTGTGTTATTTTACAGACGCACAACACTTAACGCAGCTTTATTTCAGGCAGTGGAACACAGCGGAGTGTCAGTAATCCAATAACTGCTGTAATCACCTGCTTTATTTGTGACGAACTTACAGCATTTGTCACAAGTTAAATCACTCGGAAAACAATGATTTGAGATGAATTAATGTTCTAAATGTCAGTATTGTTTTGTTGAGTTTATACAAGCAAACAGAGGCGTCTTTCTTCTCACATTCTGAGGTTCAGTTACATCATCAGATAATGCCATTACTCTTAAAAAGTTCATTTTGGGAGTGCCCCATGTAGTTATATGGCTACAATGTGAGCAACATGGCTGCAGCTAGCAACATGTGTCATGTCACACCTTCCTCTTTCTTGTTTTCCATCTGCTTCTACCTTGTATCATCCAATAAAGACAAAAATTTCCAAAATGTAATGTATAAAAAACTTTGAAGAGTACTAAAAACTTTTAATGTGTGCATCAAATAAGAGAGTTAGGAATATTACATGCTCAGCTGTTGTTACAATGGACCATATTAATGTAAATTAACTTAACCGCATTAACGACTTGTAGAACAGACTGTTCTTGCAAAATTATACTTAAGGTTTTCAAATAAATCAGCAAAAAACAGCAATTTACCTCAAACAATGATGGTCAATAATGGTCATACGATTCTGATAAAGTTTGAGAAAAAAAAATCTTAACATCTGAAGCTTTGAGCAGTTTTAAGTGCTACTCTGATTGTTATTTAAATGTCCTCAGGTTTTGAATTGTTAATCCATCAATGTAATTTTTTTCAACACCTTTTTGCAGCCGTTATCAAAAATCAGGAAAAAGTCCTTTGTTTTTGCTAAAAACATTTTAAAACTTTTACCTTTTCTCATTAAAGTATTCTCTTTAATTGAAGGTTTTTTTATTCACAAGAATTCTTACTTTTAAAAGCATGCATTGCAGTTCTCATCCCATTTATATGAGCCATGTGGAAGCAAAGTGTGAAAAACAGAGAAAATAGAAGATACAGTGAGGAGCATTTGCTTGTGTGTGGTTTTACTTCACATTGATCAATTCACTCTGTGTTGCATAATATAGTGCACGAGGGCTTGCAGGGGTCTTATCACTCTGAAGTGTGTCTACATGATCTGTGACTGTTGTCTGAGTGTGTGAAAAGTGTGTGTATGTGTGTGTGAGTGAGAAAGAGAGAGAGAGAGACAGAGAGAGAGAGAGAGAGGGGGATGTGGACTTGAGGAGGGGGGCAGCACTGCTGTGCATTTGCACAGGGAGTGATGAGCCCTCTGGTCAAACGGCCCCTCCCCTTTGCTCTCTCACACATACATACATACACACACACACACACACACACACACTCTCAGGCACACACACTGAGAAAGAGGCTGTGCTGCTGCTGGCCCTTTAAGAGCTGAGTCTAGATCTCACAGCTTACAGGGAGGGAGGGAGAAGAGGAGGGACAGAGGCAGAGAGAGAGAGAGTGAGGGAGGGTGTTAGGCTGAAAGTGTGTGAGTAGAGAGACAGAGAGGAACACAGTGTGAGAAAGAGAGAGAGAGAGAGAATCAGCAGTGTGTGTGAGAGGTTGAAGGATCACTTCTATCCTGTCTTGTTTTGGGGAGACTAACCTTGTTCATCTGAGCATTGTGGGACTGTTTTATGTTGTTGTTGTCGAGAGAGACGGACCCTTACTCCAGCATGCTCACTGAGCCTGAGCTACCTCAGGAGTGTAACAGGTACGTGACGCTTTCTCACACACACACGCACACACACACATTCACACACAGATGACAGAGACGGAGGACAGGACAGAGCGGGACAGAGACAGGGAGGGGAAGGTGCCAGGAAGAGAGGAGTATAAAGTAAAAAGGCATGTGTGTGAAGACAAGAATCGGTCTGTGTATGTGTGTGTGTGTGTGTTTGTGTTTGTGTGTTAAGCATGTGAACTGTCTCAGCGAGTGGGCTGGAGTTTGAGGCTGGAGAGTGTGTGTGTGTGTGTGTGTGTGTGTGTATGTGTGTGTGTGTGTGTGTGGAAGAGAGATGTTAAGGAGAGTTGATGATTGACTCCTATCCTTTTGGGAGAGATACCATATGCAAAGCTGTGGCAAAGCAGGCATTACGTATGTGTCGGTGTGTGTGTTGGTGTGTGTTCTCACACGTTTGTCCCAGCAGTTACAGAACTGACTTTTCTTTCCTCCTCTTTCCCGTTTGACTAAAGTTCTGTTAATTCAATTCAATACCTCCATAGACAAACTGTTTAAAACAGTGTGTGGGTGTGTGTGTGTGTGTGTGTTCTTGTGTTTGTTTGTGTGTGTGTGTGTGTGTGTGTGTGTGTGTGTGTGTGTGACTGAGCCTTCTCATCATGTCATCTTCACTTGTCATCACGACTTTATTTACTTCTGCTTTACTCTATCATCTATTTATATGTATTCATTCTGTAACAGCCCAACATGTGAAGGTGCCATCAACAAGTCAAAAATCTAAAGAGAATTTCTTTCATTTTTAAACTCTAAATAGATTAAACAAAAAAACAGCCAAAATAAATCATTTTTACAATCCATATTTGGACTGTTTACACCCTGCCCCTCCTGCTCAGTCTTCTCTTAAAAATTTACTTCTTTCTAATGTGTTTTTCACTTAATCCAAATTCAATACATGCAAACCCTCAGTAATCCTATTGTCACTTTGCGTGGTGTTTTTTTTTTTTTTTTTTTTTTTTTTTTAATTCTTGCCTTATGCTAATGTTAATCTCACTGTGCTCCTCTGATGTTTGTGCGGGCCTGCTTCGTTTAGAGGTGCAAACCCTCTAACCTTGCCCTATTCCGACCCTGTCAACACAAGTGGCTTTCGCCTGTGGAATAATGGCTGTTTGATGCTAATGCTGTGAGAGACAGATTATGTTATAATACCCAGCGTTTTAATACTAACGCACACGTACGCAAACACACACACTCCTCTCGTTCTCCCCCCCCACCTCCCCACCCCCAAGCTTGCTTGACTTTTATTGCATTAAAGTAACGCTCTGTTTTGCCCCGATGAAACTAATCTTTTGTTATGAGATAAACTGGGGTCTGTGGGATGGTGGTGGTGGTGGTGGTGGTGGGGAGGATTTCAGGGGGCCCCCTTGAATTAAGAACACTTTTAGATGCGGCAAAAATGTGTTTTTAATAAACCTTTCAATCCGGCAAAGTGGTTGAGGAGAGGAAAAAAAAAAAAGATAACAACAGCTAGGAGGAATTAAAAATTTAAAGGATTACACAGAAAAGCAGAATGTATGGAGATAAATGCAGGGATTACAATGACTTAGGAGGAGAGCGCTTAAAACTCTTGCTTTCCAGTAATGCACTCCATCACTGTGGCCGTGTGTGTGTGTGTGTGTGTGTGTAAGTGTGTGTTCATACATGGATGTATGCGTGTGAGCGAGGGAAGAGTATCTTCCATTCCGTGGGTGCGTGTGTGTTTGTGTGTGTATGTGTGTGTGTTTGGCGTGTGTGCGTGTGTGTGTGTGTGTGTGTCGAGCGGTGGTAGTCTCTCGGCGGAGCGGAGTGTGTGTGAGTTGCCAGTGTGTGTGCGCTCCAGCCTCGGTGGTCGCGATGCTCTCCGTTCCTGCGTCTCTGTAAGTGTCCGCTCGCCTCCTTCACCCATGCTTCTTCTTCTTCTTTTTCTTCTTCTTCTTCTTCTTCTTCTTCCTCGCATCACACTTCCTCTTCTTTTATTTTTCAACAACTCTCCCCTTCTTCCTCTTCTTCCCCTCTTTCTCTTCTATCATATTGTTGTGGAAATTCACTTTTTTGAATGAAAACAGCCGATGTAGAACAGTTTGTCAGAGTTTTTTATATGAAAGGTTTGTCTCAAAGGAAATATTACTTTTTTAAAGGTGAGAAATCATTACTGATTTTTTTTAAATTTGTTGCTTAAGTTTTAAAAACATGCATTTTTATTCTCAATTTATTGAAGCCAACAAAAAGTCTT
>JAPZDY010000015.1:4458431-4474586 GCA_029783645.1 Ctenochaetus hawaiiensis | reverse complement strand
AAGGTCGGCACAATTTTTTAAAGTGAGAAATTCTTGCGGCTGATGATAAAAACTTGTTTCCAATTTAAGTGAGCAGTGCTGCTTCCAGTGTAAGTGTCTCTGTACTTCATTTAAAAGGGTGAGATTAAAGTAGTGTGTGTGTTTGAGGAAAGAGAGAATGTGTGTGTGTGTGTGTGTGTGTGTCAGTGAAGGAGAAGGAGAGAGAGAGAGAGAGAGTGGAGTAATTGAGTAGAGTGTCCGTGCTCAGCAAACTAATGCGCTGTTCTGCCCCTCTCTTCCCCTGTGGCCCTGTCCTGGCCTCCTCCCCTCTCTCTCCCCCCTCTCCCCCCCCCCTCTCCCCCACCACCACCACCTCGGACTGGAGGCCATTGTCTGGGCCATATTGTCTGTCCCCAGAGAGCCTTGATAACCGTGTCTCCATCCATGGAGCGAGAAGGGGGTGGGGGGGGCAAAAAAAAGAAAGAAAGAAAAGGAAAGAAAGAACGACAGACAGAAAAATACCAGAGGAGAATGCTCAAGCCCCCCCCCTTTTCCCCTCACTCTCACACACACACACACACACCTCCTCCTTTCCCCCTCCTCCCCTGCTTCCTCCCCTCTCTCAGCACACTCCCACCCTTCTCACCCCTCCAACTCTCCTCCGCCGCGACCTCCCACCCCGGTGCAATCAGCTGACCCTCGCTGATAGCCAATAAAATGAAGGGAAGAGGAATATTTGACGTTTGATTTGTTGTTGTTGTTGTTTATTGATGGGGGGAGGAGAAGAGGGGAGTTAGGTGGAGGGGAGAGAGTGATGGAGATGTTACAAGTGACAGCTAAAGAGAGAGAAAATTTGTGTGTGTGTGTGTGTGTGTGTGAGACAGAGACAGAGGTGGCCCTCCAGGGCTAAATGGAGTCTGGTCTTATGACATGAGGTCACAAGGTAGGGGTCGAAGGTCAGCTGGAGGTATTGCATCGTCAACAGAGCAGGAAAACTCCAGCAGTGTGCTCGCACATGTGTGTGTGTTTGTCCTTGATTACAGTTTTTACACATGTCATCACTCATCATCATCTTTCTCCATCTCCTTCCTCTTCTTCTTTTTTCCTTCTTCTCCTCCTTCCTCTTATTATTCTTCTTCTTTGTCTTTCTCGCCCTCTTCTTCATCAGCCATCTATCAATCCAGGCAACTTCTTTTACACAAGTCCCCCTACGTTGCTTACTCTTTCTCTCTCTCTCTCTTTTTCTTAAACACACACACACACACACACATACACACATACACAGAAACAACACACACTGTTTGCCATCCTTCCGATCTACAATAGCAGACAGTGTTGGAGGCTTGGAGCTCCCTCCCAGGGCGCTACAATGAAACCTCTGTCCCTCCAGGTAGGGAAAGAGGGAGTGAAAGAGAGAGAGGAAAGATAGTGAGAGAGAGGAGAGGTAGTGGTAGTTTTCTTTGGGGTGGGGGGGGGTCAAAGGAAAAAGGAGGAGACCATTTGGGTCGAGTTGGGAGAGTTTCAAAGTGCGGGACGAAAGAAAGAGGCCAGCTGGGAGTGTGTGCGCGAGTATCTGTGTGTTGTCATTTATGTGAGAGAATGAGCTTGCATTCGTGTGTGTCTATGTGTGTGCAACGTGTGTGTGTGTTGTGTGTGTGTGTGTGTGTGTGTGTGTGTGTGTCTGGTTTACAGGGGCAGGCCAAGTCGCTGACAGTGAGACAAATGTTGTGACTCCTTTATGGATTGCTTAACAAATGCAGCACAAATAGTGGCCTGGCACAACAATGGAAAAACACTGTCCCCCGTTCAATAAACATTATGCAGCGTCTCCCCCCCCCCTCTCCTCCACTCCATTCCCCGCAAAACACCAGGGGAGCGGGGCCGCCGTCCACCGGATGCACTTTTCCTCTCTCTCTGTCTGTCTCTCTCTTTTCTCTTTTTTTTTTCATCCCTCCCCTCCTCCTCCAACACTGTCCTTCTGCCTCTCCTCTTGCTTTTCTATAGCAGCACTCGAGATTTTCCCACGAGCTGTCTTCACATGACCTGAGGCTGACGCTGACAAACCCACCTAAAGCAGATAGATAGATAGATAGATCAATGGATATAGATAAATACATGGATACATAAGCACAGCAAACTTTCTTCTCTTCCCTTTTCCTTCTTTCCTCCTCTGCCCTCTGTCCTTTCTCCATCCTTTCTTCCATGCTAAAATGTCAGTGACGATCATGTCGTCTGGTGACTCAGTGTAAAGACATAAATAAGGTTTTTTTAAGAGGGGAAGAAAAAGCTGAAAACATGACAAGGAAAGTATGCGGAGCAACGTCTCGCTGGTGACTAAAGCTTTTGGTTGTTGAATGGACAAGAGAGAGAGAGAGAGAGAGAGAGAGAGGGAGAGGGAGAGAGGGAGATGTAGTCCCAGAGGCCACATGAGTTAGCCTACGTCTTTTGCACCCACCCCCTTTGCTCTCCCTACACACATACACAACACATGACTGTCTCTCCTACATGTGTGTGTGCTGTGTGTGTGTGTGTGTGTGTGTGTGTGTGTGTGTGTGTGAGATTAACAGCGGTGACATTAGAGTTGTGTGTTATTGCCTTTTGTGGTTAAGCTGGACAGGAAACACGGTTTGGGCTGCTGGCCGCCGATTTAGGGCACCTCACAGAGGATGCTTTGTGTGTGTGAGGCTGAGTGTGTGTGTGTGTGTGTCTACGCCTTGTGTGTGTGTGTGTGTAAGGGTGTGTCTGTGTGTATAAACAAGCAGGAGCTGTGTTCAGATTTTCTCCCTGTTACACACTGTTTACTTCAGCGGAGAAAGTCGTCAGGCATTTTAGAGAATTTTACATCAGTACTAACAGGCAGGAAATTTCTGCCTAACGATGTTACAGTGCAGTTACAATTCATGTCCAGACATCATTGGAAATAGTTTTACAATTACCATTTTGGCTCTGGACCCTTGAAATTTGTTTGGACTTTCCTTAACACTTGTTTCCTTTATCAGAATGTAGAAGAAGAATGTAAAATTTTGGTCTTTTGTTCTTAAAAGTTCCTGACAAAGGCTCTAAATTCAATTCTTCTCAAGAATATCCAAACCTAACAGAGTCACAACAAGGGAAAATGAATATCATTGACTCCGTCCTCCAGGTCCTCCCTCTGTTAATCTTTATCCCTCCATCTCAGCCTTTCCTCTCTGTTGCTGCCCCACTCTTCCCACTGTTCAAAAGGACAGCCTATAAATAGATATTAGGCAATATCCTTAAGAGTCTGCACAGAGAAGAAGGGAGAGAAGGAGGGAGAGAAGGAGAGAGAGGGAGGGGAGAGGAGGGATGGAGCGACATTCTTACAAACAGCTGATTGTGTAAAGAGGGAACAGTAAGTAAGACAACACCGGGGTGGGGGAGAGAGAGAGAGAGAGGGGGAGTGAGAGAGAGGCAGGAAGACGGAGAGAGGGAAAGAGCAAGAGGACAGACGCTGTTAAAATAAGTTCAGGAGTGTGTGTGACAGAGCGATAGAGACAGAAAGAGAGGGAGAAATCGTTTGGAAAGCTGAGACGAGGCGCAGGGAGTGAAGCGCCGGAGAAGAAGACGGGGGAGAGGAGGAGAGGGGGAGGAGGGGAGGATTAAAAAAAAAAAAAGCGAGGGCAATAAAGCAAGTGATAGCGCGACACAGGGGGAAAAACATTTGTTTAAATTCCCGCCTGAGGTGTCATACGGATGTAAATGTTGCGGTTGGCTCCTCGGAGGCAAAATGCCCTGGGCGCCTTATCTGAAAGGCACATTCCGCTCAACCATTTTGATATGCCCTTCCATTCCCTCAGAGAACAATTTCAAAGATAGCTCGCATTTCCACGCAAATAGCCCCGCACCTGAGTGACAGGCAGGCAGTTCTTAGCAGTCAAAAGGTGGCGGGAAAGGAAAAAAAAAAAAAAAAAAAAAAAAAACACACCACAAATGTCACTTTGACTCTTGACAGCACTTTAGAATTAGCCACCGTGCTTATTTTTTACTGTAGACAACGACTTCAACTGACTGTGCAGCGTGTGTTTGTGTAGTGATCGAAATAATGGGTTGTAATTTAAAGAGAGGCTGAGCACACACACACACACACACGCTCGTGTACACGCACACACACACACACATGCATACGCAGAAGCGCACACACTTCACTGTGGAATTCTCCAGAGGAGGCTCCCACGCTCCCTGAAAGCTTGTTCTGAGTAGAGGAGTTAACAAGAGCAGTTAGCACCATGATAATGTTAGCAGCCAGACACACACAGAGCGAGAGCCGGGCATGTGTGTCTGTGTGTGTGTGTGTGTGTGTGTAAGCCTGTGACACTTCTGCAATTGCTGCTTTGTCTTCCTCTCCCTCTTCAATGAAGCTGCAACAAATCTTTGCCCCCATTTTGCTTAATTCATTTAATTTATGTCATGTGTCTGTCTGTCTCTGTGTGTGTATGTGTATTTGAAGTGTTTAACTTGCGTGTCCATAAGCCTGCTGCCTGTATTTAAACATGCTTGGGTGTGCGTAAAAAGGCGCCGCTGCTGACGTGCCAACATGAAATGGACGCGTTGATCTCAGTGAGCGAAGGCCAGGAGACGGTTAACCACCGCTGATGGCGATTATTCGGCCCGTTAATGGACGTCCGTCGCTGTCCGATTAGTGACTTAGCAGCAGTGGACATATGTGATATGAGAGGGACTTAACTGAGGAGCCGCTAATCATCAAAAAGCCAAGGGGAAGTGGTGCTCTAATCTCAGCTTAGTGCTCTCACCGTGTGCGCACTTTTGTGTGTGTGTGTGTGTGTGTGTGTGTGTGTGGTGGTTCCTGCAAGGGAAATGAGAGTTTAGCGGGTACAAGAGACAAGCCGCAGATTAGAGTTTAATATTAATTTGGTTTGTAAATCTAAAAAACACACCTCAGTACTGTTACACTGGTGATATTTGAAACATTATAAGTGTATTTGTTTGTAAAAAAGCAAAGCCTCTGTGTTTGTGTGTGTGAAGTGTGATAATCACTATGTTTAATGGGAGGTGCTCAGTTTTTCAGTATTGTTGGACTGTTCAGACTTATGCTAATATTCCCTGATTCTGACCCGGACCGTGGCGCCAATTTGTCAATTTAATAAAACCTGATCTTTCTTTAATCCTCCTCATCGCTCTGTACTTTTTTTTTCTTTTTTTTTTTTTTTTTACAAGCGGCTTCCTCCAGGTCTTCTCTTCCGGGTCTCCTCTGGTGTGACAGCCCTGCAAAAACTTTAAAAGAAAGTAGCCAGCGTAACCTGCACACCCGCCTTGCCCAAATGTATAGTAATTCTACTTCAAAGGCAGAACGGGGAGAGGGGGGAGAGGGGTTTTATAGCCGGAGAGGAGCTGTGAACGGCCTCCCCATTCATAGGCATCCACCCTCTGAGGAAGTAGTAGCAGAGTTGGGGTGGGGGTTGGTTGGGTGTGAAGTGGATCTAAAGGAGGGGAAGAAGAAGAGTTACAAAAAAATAAAATAAAAAACAGCAAGTATGATGAAATGTTTACCGCTTAGTTATGCTTTAAAAGAGCGGAGCGCTCATCTGCCCACAGTTTTTGAATGTCTGAGTTGTTTTCTGTGTTAATGTGTAACTGTCCGTGCAGATATGTCAGCGTGGCTACTGTGGCTGCTAATTGATGGATAATAAAATTGTAAAAAAAAAAAAAAAACGAAGCAGAAATCCTCTCATGATCTCCAAAAACGTCGCTGCATCTGAGCTTAAGTGCGAGATTAGCGAGGTGAGAGGGTTCAAAGCTGACCCCAGGTCTGCACACAGGGTTGCGACAAGGCAGAGGTGTGTGCACCGAACACAAGGGGAGGTGTGTGTGTGTGTGTGTGTGTGTGTCTGTCTGAAACAAAAGGCCTCAGTGTGAGAGAGTGAAAGGAGGTAAAGTAAACAGGCAGTGATGAAGACAGACCTGCAGTGTTAGGGGGCTCTGTTCTATGTATGTGTGCATATGTGCGTGTGTGTGTGTGTGTTTTCGTGTGTGTATGTGCGTGCGCCGCGTGACTCAAAGCCCTGTAGTTTGTACAGCTGGACCTGCCGCTCGCGATGGATGGTGCGTGTGGAACAAAACACACACACACACAGACTCGTGAGGGAACACACTCAGGTCTTTTTTTTTTTACCCAGTCATCCTGTCGTGATTATCATAACTGTTATCACAAGTCAATTACAGCCTGATATTAATAGGGTTTAATGACAGCAGCATGCAATTTTATCTCTTAAGTCTTTTGTCATCGAAACAAAGTCTTTTCTCGTCATTTATGGCCTCAGGTTTTGCTGAGCAAGCGTGAAGATAGAGTGTAACAGATAAGAAATCAGCTGCAGATACACATTCCTGTTTTGACTTCTGGAGCTATTTATGTTTTTATGTTTGTCTTATGTTCCTGTGCTCCGCCATAAAAGCAACAATTACAACTTGTTCAGATTAATTGTAACTGATAGAAAGGGATTCAGGGTATTTTAATTTGATAGAAGCATTTTAAAAAAAGTCATTACAATAGTGAGATTGCAGTTGTTGGACAACTTGATTTTAACAGCAGCATTTCTTTGTGGCGATTTGGTCATTTTCTAATTTAACTTTCAGTGAAGGATTACACAGGTTTCTCCACAAGCGGATGAAGTTGTCCAGACTTTAAAAAGCCCTGCAGAGCCCATTGAAACTCAAAAACGCATGCAAAGAAAAACAGAGTTGCTGAAAACTTGACGTTTTAGAGACTAAAAGGTTCTCAGCGATATGCAAATAATAACACCAATTTGTAAATTGGTTGCAATAATGAAATTATCTGTTAGGTTTATGGATCTTACAGGCAAAAAGTTTTCCAAAAACAATTAAAGTAATTACATTTCATCACTATGTTGGAGAGTAAGTTTTTTTCTGTTGTGAGTGGAGAGGAGTTTATTTGATTTTGAGCGTAACCCCTCTCTGCGATGTGATAACGCTGCATGTGTTTCTTAGCGTGGTGTTTTCCCTCTTTTCCCTCTAGTGAGCAGCACTCAATATTGTTTACCTTCCCACTGTCATAAGGTAAATAAGCAATGAATTAGTGGCAGTGGCTGCTCCTAGGAACAATGCCAGATGTACAGTTCAGAGGAAATCCAATGCAGTCAAGAGGGTAATCAGTTTACCGGAGACAAGCAGCAAGAGAGGGGAAGAATTTAAGAGAGAGGCTGCAGCGAATCAGAGACAGAGGAGGTATGGATGGATGGATGGATGGATAGATGGATGGATGGATGGAGGGTGAAGATATGAAGATGTAGGCTTTGACTTTGGTTAAAAAAGAAAGAGAAACCAGAGAAAGAAAAAAGCAAATAAAGAGAAAAGGAAAAAAGAGTTAGACGCCTGTTGCTTATTCATTTCTCACCGCTTACCGCCAAACGCCTCCCCTCCCCTCAAGTTTTCACAGCCCCTCCATCCCTCCATCCACGCCTCCGTGCCTGTCCCACGTTGCCTCTGTGCGACTGAGCGTTAGCAGCCTATTACCCGGGGTCATAGTCGCAGTGGCTTCAAGGCTGACAAGTGCATCTGAAAGCACTCAGGCGATGCTGAGAACCACATTAAATTCTATTATTGCCGCATAGTCACTGCATCCCTATTCAGCTGAAGTACAGGGAGGCAAATTTACCTTGTGAGAGACAGAGTTCACCTAATAGATGTGGCTTTATATCCTTTTCCTTCTTTTCAAGGGAATAAAGCCACAGTAACAAATGCAAACAGCGGGGCCCTCGTGTTGCAAGCTATTTTCCTCCGGTTCCTCTATTGTCCAGAGGTTTTCATAAACACATATTATTGCCAATGTGCATACTGCTCTCACTCTCCATCTCTTTTCTTTCCCTCTCTCTCTCTCTCTCTCTCTCTCTCTCTGAAAGCCTATTGTCAAGACATGGTCATTTCCTCCACAATGCCAGTGCAAGCGGGCTCCATTTGCAGTAATGGCCCCGTCTTTTGGAAAATGTGAGCATTGAATGGCCCCTGTGGTAAACATACTGTAGGTCCTGAGTGCGTGTGTTTGAAGGTCTGCCAAGGAGCTAGGTGCTCACGAACCTACCGGAGGGGGAAATTGTGCGGAGGTGCTCTGCGAGAGCTCTGTCGACTCAATGTGCTGAATGTGTGACACACACACAAAAAAAAAAATACAGATATATAATAATCCAGACAAAAGGAAAGGAAGAGAATTGGTGCAGGTTGGTGGGCTGAATGGGATTTGCTGAATACCTGCTGGAAGGACTTAGAGATGTCTTCATGCAAGCTGTTGTGCAGTAAACACACCGCAGAGTGGGTGAAATTTAAAGTTGGACCAGACCGTCCCGTAGTTTACCGGAACTACTCTCCTCCACAGGAACCTCCAACACTTGCTTTTGCCTCCATCACATCATACTCCAGTTGTCAAACCTATTATATCATCCTTTGAATATTGCTCACTGTTTTCCCTTCTCTCTGTATTTCTATCTCCCTTCTCCCTTTTTTTTTTTTTTCCAGGATGTCTTCCAAGCGACCAGCCTCTCCATATGGGGGGACAGATGGAGAGGTAACCATGGCAACCAGCAGACAGCGAGTGGAGGATGAGGATAGCGAGGGACTGGGCGGTGTCATCCACCTCCCCCTGGCCTCCTACTGCAGCAAGGTGTCCCCTCGCTCGCCCCCCAACCGCAACTTGGACAGCCCCCCCAACATTGTAAGAACAGCTACCAGTTTTTGCATCTAATCTTGCTTTTTGCTTCTCAGGTGTCGGGGGGGGGGGGACAGGTGATGGGGGCCTTGAGTGCTGAGTCAGGGTCACGTTAAGAAGAGGGTTCAACATGTTAAAAAGGTGGTTTTAATTTGTACAGCCCACTGTATGTGGAACTGCTTTATACTTACTTACCTTTAACCTGCTTAGAGAACTTCATCTCTGTTGAAAACTTTGTTCAAAAGTTTCAACATATTATATATGTTAGTTAATAATGACTGATAGAGTCTGTAGAAGAAGTTTCTCCCTTCTTTTTAGTCCTTCTTACAACTAATTACTATTTTCTGTGATGTGAATAAAGAGCATAGGTCTGTCAGTCTGCTTAGAGATCACAGAAGGAAAGAGATGCTTCTCCAGAAATACAAAATTTGCTTTAGAATTATTATATTTTTTTATTTTTTCTACAGTGTCAGAGGGCATAACTTTAACGGTGTCAACTTTCCAAAATGTGAACATTACGTCCCATAAAAAGTGATATAAGAGCTGTCCTCTTAAAGCAAAGAGCATGTTAGTGCTCCGAATTGAGACAAACTCTACTTTTACGAGTGACCGTGCCTGTTAATATTTTTCAGGTTGCTACCTCAGTATATTTTGTTTTACATTTTTTTAAGCTACCTGTGTGCAACCTTGGCTTTGTGGACTGTCCCTAAACAGAAGGGCTGCAGAGTCGACCTGTGTGTGTTTGTGAGGTTCAAGGTTGAAAGTGACCCCTTAGGTCACAGACCCCAGATGAGATTATGTTCATGTTATCCTGAACTCGAGCATTACAGAGTGCAGCCCTTTGTATCTGATACAGGCTTTTAAAGTAAGCTAGAAAAGTAGCTAACCTCTGTGTGACAGTAAATAACAACCTTTGCTAAATTATGTTTTGTTTTTGTCTATGTATTCAGCCAGAGATGAATGTCATTGATCTTGTTTTCTTCTTATTCTCTTAAATGGATACTTAATGTAGATTCAGGGATAAAACCTGTTGAAAATATTTAATTGCGTTTCTTCATGGAATTTCCAGTCGTTTCTAGGCAAAGTAAACAGTAATTTTTCTGCATTTCAAAAGCATAATGAATGCTCACACAGTCTAGATCAGAAGCTCGTCTTTTGTGTGTTGTTTACTTCTTTAATATTGACTGAGTGTCACCTCTTAAACCCCAACACAAAAAAGACCTGCTCAAATTTCAACAACAAGCAAACTAAATGTATGGATGTATCTTTGGTGATTCATGATAGAGATGAAAAGAGTGAGATTTCTAAAGAGGAAGAAATTGACTTTCTCTGTAAAGCTCTTTGCTGCTAGAAGCTTGAGGTTTTGTTTCAAAATGGGGGAGAAATTAGGGTTCAAGGCTACTGTTTGGGTGCACACGTGTTTTCGCTTTTATGTGCGCGCCACCCGCCGTCGCCTTGAGCCCATTTGATGCACAGTTGCGTGACTGCAAAATGTGAGCCATTGCTCTGACTCATTTTCTTCGGGATGAAGTGTGACATTGTGTGGCGGTGCTGCTGCATGTATGGCTCTGTTAAATGTAAGTGCATTTGTGTGTCTGTGTGTGTCTGTGTGTGTTTGTACGGTTTAAATTGAATCTCCTGTGTGATTCAGGCCTCGCAGTATACAGGCTTATCACAAACTTCTGCTGGTTGATGCTCATGTGTGTGTATTTGAGGACGCGGCTACGTTTGCATTTTTAAGATGACTCCGCTTTCCTGCTTGTGACTCACACAACATTCCGTACATGTGGTGTGATTCGCAATGCATGTTCCGTTGTGCGATCATGTGACTCTGTAGGGTATTACCATGAGAAACATGTTAACATTTTAAGGCATCTGTCAGAGGAATTTGTCTTCTGTAAAAAGAGTCTTCAGTGTTCCTACTAAAACTCTTTACAGTGTAGTTTTACAGTGCATGTGCGCGTTGCAGTGTGTGTGCCAGGACACGACGCACTATCTTAGCTTTTACTATGATACACGCCTTGTCATAGCGGCATTCTGATAACGACCGTCGACCTCTCCCTCATACTGATGATAAAAGCTTGCATGCTGTAAAACAATGAAACAGTGCTTAGGAGCTGTAATGGAAAGCTAATTCTGTAATTAGCCTGCTGATTAGCCTGCAGGCCCCACCCATGTTGGACTCATGTGCGGCTGGTGCTGACTGTAAACCAAAGTCCTGGGACCACATACAAGCACACACACACACACACACACATTCCAACTTATTGAAGTTGAGGACAATGTGTAGTTAATTTTTGATTATTTCAAATAGATTTTTCTGTTAAACTTTTGCACTAAATAAAATGCAAAAGCTTTTTTAAGCAAATACACAAATTACTTGGCTCTATAGGTCTTTATAAAGAGACCCCTTAAAGTTCTTTAATACCCTCAAAATGACGGACAGCTGCTTTCTAGTCCCTTATTGACAGCATAAAGGGGACAACATTGATGTGTGTGTGTGCGAGTGTGTTTGGGGGGTTCTCATGCACAGCATAATAGCTGATGTGGCTTATTAAGTGGCAAGCTCGGATATGTGTGTCTAGCGGGTGGGATAGGGGCTTATCCGACAGCCTGCTTGGCATGTTGTAAGATGTGTGGTAAGTTTTTTTTTTTTTTTTTTTTAATAAGGAGGGGGTTGGAAGGGGCATTTAAAGCACCAATCCCTTCGCCGCTGACTGTCGGTGAAGAGTGGATGAAGAGAGAAAAATGAAGAAGGAGAAGGAGATTTGCGGCATGGCGGGGGTGTTTGGTGGGACTGTCTCTCCTGTCTCCTCTCAGGGCAATTGTCAAAAAGTGATGGGGGGGAGGGGGGGAGCGAGTGGCTCATCACCGACCGGTTGACTTGGAAGTGAAGCAGCAGGGAAGAGCGAGAGGAGAGGGAGGAGGTGGAGGTGGCGGGGGGGGATTACAGCTTTATCTTGTCATAGTAAATTAACACAGTGGCGGAGAAGCGCTCGGCTACACGCTGACCTCTTCATCCTGCCCGCCCGCCTGCCTGCCTGCCTGCCTGCCTGCTTGGCTTTGGCCCCAGCCGCTTTACCTGCCTGCTGCAGTGGCACACACAACCACACATACACACACACACACACAGATTATTAACAAAAAAGAAGCACTTACAATGTTTTCAAAAGCTAAAATCTGACAGATCATTTAGTGTTTTTTAAAAATCTATTACTACACAAATCCCAGCTCTAGATACGAAAAAAAAAGGCTGTTCAAGTTAGTTTGCAAACAAATGTAGTTTAACTTAAATGGTGTTAAACTGAATGTGAAGTTCTCACCTTGCTGGTGACGCCTGATTGGCTGAGTGCAGTTCAGTTCAAACTGATGGGGAGGATTTTAGTGGTAGCTCAGTTGAGTCTGTGAATCAATACTGAATCCAGGTATGATGACACTGCAGTTATTAGAATAATTCTGAACTAAAATCCCCCAATAAACAACCAAAATGATGAATTCTGCTAACTGGGTGCCTTTAAGTCGGCAGTGCCAGAACAGATTTAATACCTTTCCTTCTTCCTAGCCTTCTTTAAGGTCTTTTATGTTTGTGTTTTGCAAATCCTTACGGGAAAAAAAAAATGTTTTCACATCAGGCAGAGGCAAGCATCTTCTCTCATAAATGTGTTAATGGACAAACACTAATTATTTCATTACCAGGCGAGATGCTTGCAAACATGATAGAAAACTATAAAGATATTTCATTAGGCATTATTTCTTATTCATTTTGCTCCACAAGCCCTCGCTTTCCCTCCTTTTTTTTTTTTTTTTTGTCTTATTTGTGTGTATAATTATGTGTGTGCGTGCGTGTTCATGAGAATTTGACAGATTTAACACAGTCATTGAGCAGTCTTGAGACACAGTGGTCACACTTAATTTCTCATGCCAGTAATGCACTAATGAATCAACACACGCTTGCCTGTCAACAGCGAGGGGTCGTGGTAAAATATACTGGCTTACATTTTAGCCAAACTGCTATTTAAAATAGAGAAAATACAGCTGCGTGTTTTTCCATAAGGAAAGGCCAAGTGTGTAATTCTCATATGAGAAGAAATAGAATTAGGACATTTAGATGTCAAGCAATTCAGAGGCGATTTCTTTATTTTGCTCTTAATAACCAGTAATATTAATAACTTAAAAGAATCATGTATGGTGTGCATGTTTTATTTAATCGTTATTTCGAGGTTTTTCATGGAAAAGCTCAACCATATTGTCTGAACAGGAGGATAAAAGTAACGTGTGTGTTGGTGTGTTTGCTCGCTTGTCCCAGCCTGAGGGACCACAAAGTCAAAACTGACAGTGTCTGTGTTTAGCCATGGCATGTAAAGGGATTTGCTGCATGTGTGTGCGTATATATATGTGTGTTTGGCAGTGCATTGGAGGTGCGTTAAGTGTATGTCTCGGAGATTGGCGGCTCTGGCGTAGAGCTAAGTCTTCCCCCCCTGCAGGAGTGATCAGTGACATTCTCATGGCGTGTATTTGTGTGTATTTTAGTTGAGCAGCTGTTTCCAGTTCTTCCTACTGCCACATTGTCCATGCCTTGATCCACAACGACGCGCCAAGCATCAAATATTGTTCTCGCATGTACACCTTGCGCAGCCCGTGACATGTCAGGCTACGGTGGAGAGAGGGAGGGAGACAGAGAGGAAGAAAGAGAGAGAGGGTGGCTTCTGTCGGGTAACAGAGAAGGAGGAAGGGAAGAAGACGAAGAAGAAGAAATCAAAAAAAGAACATGAACAGCGGCATCTGTGCTGGCTGTAGGAAAAAAAAAATAGCATTTGGATTTTTTTTTTTAGCCCCCCTCTCTGTTTCTGGCAAGAGTTACGTGTTTTTAAACCAACCTCCCCTCACAGATGAGCTTAAGAAGACAAAAGTTGTTTAATTCGGTTCCATTGCAGAGGCAGTAAAAGGATAAAGAGAGTGAGGCGCAATTTTTACTTTGTTCCAGTCATTTTGGAAGAGAATTGACATCTGCAAACTAAAGGCAGAACCGCCCACACTGCCAGCCTGCCACATCCAGTGCATATAAATACATATATGCAGGCACTCACACATTAACACACACACACACCTACAGGCTATGTGCACTCACAGTGTCACACATATGCATGCAGAAATGGCAAAAACCTGCTCACACACACATGCGCCAAGAGGAGGGCATGAACGTTTTACAGTATCCAGAATTTCTGTTTTTTTTTTTTTCCTACTTATGAATAAATCCATGTTGATGAGAAAAGTTTTGCAACCGGCGTTATTGCGGGGACGTGTCACACAGCACACACAGACGGCGGCTGAGCGACACCGGTTTTATAATAAGGAATCTGTCTTTACTCCTGTCTTTCTGATCCTACCCCCCCTCCTCTTTCTTGGACTTCTGCAAATCGCCAGGGTTAAAAAAAAATGTCAGCAGGGGCACATGGATTATATGCTAGGAGGTTTATTGAGGGTGGTGGGGGGGGGGTGAAAAAAAAAATCATAAGCCATTTAAGTTGCCTTCGGGATAAGGCTGTCTGTCTGACTCCACACATAAATAATGTCATGGGCCCTAATTTACCAGGTCTTTGAAGGAGCCACGGCCCCCCTGCTAATTCCCTTTGATTGGGAAATGACCTTCATTGTTGGACGCGGGGAGATGACATCTCCCTGGCAGATTTTCGACAGAGTTGAGGAGATCTGACAACCCCCCACCCCCACCCCACCCCTCCACCCCATTCATTGACTCCACCTCCCTCTCCATCTCTCTCTCCCTCTCCATCTCTTCTCCGGTATTCTTGTTCTGTTTGTTTTTGTTTGCGCGACATCTTTCTCGAAAAGAAAGAAGTGCGGCTGTTTTAAGTAGGCGCTGGATTAGATAAATGGGATGTGACAGGTGTGACCGCTGCCTTCAAGACGCCTGTCTTCCCCTCTTTCTCTCTCTCTCTCTCCCTCTCTATCTCTCTCTCTCTCTCCTCGTATCTCTATGTCAACTCTCTCTCCCTCGTTTCCTCCAATAACGTCGCCTTTCTCTCTTTCTCTCTTTCGCCTTTTGCTCTTTCCTTTTTTTTCCCTCTGACTTCTACCCACTTGCGCTCCCTCTCCCTCTCCTTGTCTCGTTACGTTTGCATGCCGTGCCTCCGCTGATGCAACTTGTAATCACAAAGCTGTTCATTTGAAGTCTGAATTTCCCTAATCTGAAGAACAGGAGAAGGGTGAAGGAAGAAGCAGAGCAACAAAGAAAGACAGGAGCCGTCACTCGGTCAGGTGGTGAGAGGAGAAGTCTTTCAGCACTTTAAGATCACAGAAAGGAAGCACACCCCCTCTTTAGCCAGAGTGTTAGAGGCCTAAAGGGCCGCTGATGGAAGCCTCATCAGCAGGTCCTGTTATGGCCATATCATTGCTGTCACACTGCCCCCCCCCCTCGTTACAACGCACGTGCAAATAACACAGAGGGGAGAATAAGTGAATTATTGAGCGTGCTGACTTATTCAGAGTGTGGAAACACACAGAGCCTATGAGACAGAGAGAGAGAGAGTCAGTGAAGTGAGGAAAACAGCAAGTGATAATGGTCTGCTGTACCTCTCATACATTGTTTGGTCACTGACAATGAAAGCATCGTCAATATTAAAAGACCTCTGCCTGGATTTATTCTCTCAGTAACAAACAGAGGGACGGTTTGAGACTTTGTCCTCAGTTTCTGTCTTCGCTGCTCACATGGATTCTATTTAAAAAAAACTGCCTACAGGATAGAAACAGAATAGAATCCAGGTTTATGTTGGGTCTAGATGACTTCATCATGGACTGTGATCTGAGTATTAAGTTCCACTTCCACCAGCAGCCTGCGAGTTAATGATTAGAAAGCTATCTCCGGCTTAATATGCTATAATGGCATTCGCACAGCATAGATGTCTCTCTTTCAGTGTCAGTGTCCCCCGTACGTCCGTCTGTCTCCGTCTCCCACACATGCACGCACACCCACACACAGACAAACAGAGGTACTGTGAATGTGTGCCACTGTCCCAGGTGGCGCGCTCCATATTGTAGCTGGATTAGCAAAAGATTAACCCTGTGGACCATTGACCCTCCTGTCTGCAAAGAGCTGAGCTGACGAACTGGCAGGCTGACTGACTGACTGACTCACTTGTGTATGTAATTAAAGAGCGCAACACACACCTTAGGACACCTTTATGCACCTGTGCGTGCATGTGGGAGGATACAAGATGTCCATGTGTGTCTATCCGACGCCGCTCTCCTTCTCTCAGTGTCACTGATAATTGAGCTTAGCCGGCATTAAGTCTATCATGCGGGTTAGCTAAACAAACACAGGTTTTATTGGGTCAAAGATTAAGACAAGTCGCTCACCATCTAGCTGCTGTTGATTTTTTTTCTTACCGTTAATTCAACCCACTAAAGGAAATTTGCTCAAGGTAATAACTTAATGATCCCCTCTAGACATGTTTTAAGACTTTTAA
>JAPZDY010000015.1:4417305-4429054 GCA_029783645.1 Ctenochaetus hawaiiensis | reverse complement strand
CTCTTACTTTTCCTCTCTCTTTCACACACACACACACACACACATTCAAAAAAACAACTTCACGGATACAGACAATTTCCAAATTTACCCATATATCAGCACCAATCAAATAGATCTAAGATTTTATGTAAAGTTTTTAGCAAGAAATGTAAATTTTCAAACCTGGCTGAAGCTTTATTTTGTTTGTTTAACATATGAATCTGGCTCCGATCCTCCATTTGTTTTGCCGCCACATTTTGCCTGTTTACAAATGTTTCCTCAGCCAGATTTATTTTCTTTATTTCAATGAGGCAATAAAGGCAGTGATGGATGTGGCTCGAGCAAACGCTGCTGACTTTCTGCACTCAGGAAAATAAGTCAACATCTGGTTTAACAACCCTGCAGCACACATGCGCCCTTCACCGAACGCACCATCCGCCGTCGTGCCCCCCTCCTATCGTCCAGAGCCCCTAATCAGTCATATATTAGCTTGACCAACAAGTCATGGATAGCTTCACTCTGCTTTGTTGTTCCTTCTTCCTCTGCTTCATGCCTCTGACCTCTAACCTCACCTCCAAAATCCTTTCTGGCCTCCGGATAGCCATGAAAATCTCAAAAGAAGAACACAGCATGACATCCCAGTTTCAGATTTTGTATAATTTCCCACCATGTCTCTATTTTGGGTCTGTTCAGTTCTTTCCTGACAAAACTCTGTATTTTGTGCAACCCTTTAAATCATCTTATTTGTTATTTCTGTGTATTACATGAATAAATATGTAATTAATAGTTTATGACACATTAGTAGTTGTAAGATGTTATATAATTAATGCATTAGTTAAGCGCTCAAATGGATTTAAGTGGAAGCTGGTTTGTAAACAGATCTTGTCTTCGTAAAAAGTTTGCTGACAAATGTTGAACATCAATAAACAAACAACCAGAAAAGCTTATATCCGAGTCCAGCTTTGAGGAAAAAAAAAAGAACTTTCCCTTTAAAAGATGAAAGACGTTTCATAGCGTAACCTCAACCGAGTCTTACACTTTTCTTCAAAGTACTACTATTTCACCTTTGACCCCTCTTCCTTCCCCTCTCCGTCTCTTACCCTAGGTACCCCAGACAGCCTGGCGGAGAAAGAGCGCCAGCTCATGGGCATGATTGGCCAGTTAAGCAGCCTGAGGGAGCAGCTCCTGGCGGCCCATGAGGAGCAGAAGAAGCTGGCCGCCTCGCAGATGGAGAAGCAGAGGCAGCAGATGGAGCTGGCCAAGCAGCAGCAGGACCAGGTACGGGAGCACGCTGCATGTGAAGGGCATCATTTAGGAATGTTGTGTACTGTATGTCTACACTGCAAAAACAAATCAATCCTAACAAAAACATTTGGTTTGGCTTTAAATTAGAAATCATCACCTGAAGTGTTTGTTTAATCTCAAGATTCTTTAGATATCCAGCATATTTTAAAATATAAACTTTACATTAATTGTGCCTGATCATGATTGGATACTGATTTGGAATCACAGGTCATGTGGCACATATTATTATTTGCCGGCACACAAGTACACACTTCTACATCATAAAACATCCATAAGGAGTCCTCATTTAGATTTTAAGGTTTATAACAAAGGGTAGACTCTTATGTCTTGTTAGAAAGCAACGAATCACACAGGATTTTCTTTCCTCAGCAGTCACACACACACACACACACACGTCTCATACTGTATAGTGTTCACACAGCCAGAGACATGCGCCTTTGGCAGCATGAACACAGGGACATTGCACAGGAATGAGCTGAGGGTATGTAATGTTGGAGCGGATGTAGCAGAGACATACACACTCATCTACACACACACACACACACACACACACTCCAAGCTCCCAGGCGAGAGTCTGCCAGGTATTTGCATAGAGAAGGGTTTCCCTCTTTGTTGTGTTTTTTAGCTTCTGGAAAGCTTGGGTTTTACAGACAGACCAACACACAGACTCACACACACACACACACACCCACACTCTCACTCACAGAAACACGCCTGTAAGGACAAATCACCTGTGACAAACACAATGCCTTACTGTGCCCCATGGCTGCGTCCTGCATGAGTACGCTCTCAGTCTGGCTGTGTGTGAACGTACTGTATGTGGAAAATGTTCCCTTGTTTCCATTTCATTGTATGAGCCACTGGGAAGTTTCTGTGCAGAAGTTATTTACATTTTAGGCTTTAAAAGTGGTTGCTTTCACGCAGAAGGAGGAACAATGAACGCAGAAAAGCATTACAAGCAAATAAACTATACAAATATGTAAAACTGAGGAAATGCCTTCAAATTTATAACCAGTAGATCATAAAAAAAAGGAAAAGCTGATGGACTCACAGATGCAAAGTGTGTCGGTGTGACTGCGTTGCCCATTTGGCAGAGTCCAGATGAGATGAGCTCTTTAATATTTCATACCAGGGCATCGACCCTCTGTCGTGCAACTGGGGCCTCGGAGACCTGCAGATGTGTCGCATCTCCCACAGGCCCTGCACACACACACCAAAACATGCACGCACATTAGTACGCAAACACACACAAACACTCAGACACACACATATAATGCATATACATGCTAATAATGTGTTGTGTGCTCCGTCCTCAGATTGCCCGGCAACAGCAGCAGCTTCTGCAGCAGCAACACAAAATCAACCTCCTGCAGCAACAAATCCAGGTGAGGCCAGTTTGCGTATGTGTGCGTGTTTGTTAGTGTGTGTGTCCATCCACATGTGTATTTATCTTTTAAAGTGAATGTGTGTGTGTGTGTGTGTGTGTGTGTGTGTGTGTGTGTGTGTGTGTGTGTGTGTGTGTTTAAGTACCAGGATGTGTGTGTGCATGGTCCACAAAGGCAATTTTGTGATTGTGATTGTTGAGCTTTTCTTTGCTCAGCCATCAACATTTAGAGCCGGAATCAGCACTGACTTATAAAAACCCATCCTGCTCCAACAAACACACTTATGCGCACACACACACACAAACCACACATACATACATACAACAAGTGTAATCACTTAGTGGTCAGTCTGCTTGAGAAAATCAGAAAGTACAGTATGTACAAGTAGAGTCTTTATTACATAAATCAAAGTTTAAACATCAGACTGTAAGTGAAGTACACCTCTCTGATGTCCATTCTGTTTGACTGTTTGACTGATTATAAAGGTGATTTTCACAGACAGGGCCGGTCAAGCAACTAGGCAACAGTCAAGACTAAGCAACTTAGCCCAAGAAGCAGCCAAGAAGAGGCCAAGAAGCTCCATACAGAAAGCTGACAATTGACCTTGTAGCTAATACAATGTGAGAATTAGCCCCAAAATGATAATTATGGCAACCACAAGCAGACTACATCCAAATAGAACAGAGGTTTTTGAGTGCTGATAGTGAGTCTGCTTGGGTGCACTTAGGTATTAGACATACTTACACATTGACCAGAGACCTGAGACCAAAGACCGTAAATGAGACCCCTGCAGAACTCAGTTATTCAGAATATCATTGGACCCAGCCTGACTGATGTCTGGGGCTGGATTTTATTTTTTATATACATTTAACAACTTGTCCTCAACCTTTCTTTGCCACCAGACTTCGTATTTAAGAGATAAGCTGACAAAAACTAAAATAAATTTAGACCTTTCTTGGCTGTTGGGTCTGCACACATTAAAGATAGTATCAGACTGTCTTCCTCCTTCTCAAGGAAAGACTACGAAGCACAGACTTCATTTGCATCTTATTTGTGTGTTATTGTGTTATTTAAAGACAGCACTGAATAACCTTAAATAGACACAAGATTCAACAAAGTAAATCAACTAAAATAAGTCTCTTTGGATGGGACTTTGTGTCTTAGGCTCCCAGGAAAATGGGTGGGTATATATGAAACACTTGAAAATGGAAGTATTGTCCTTTTGGGTGCTACACTGGAGCCTCTATGTTGCTCCAGGTGGCTTGGAACGAATAGCCCAGGCCTTTGTAAAAGCAGATGACACTGAATTTTGAGCTGAGAAAGCCAGGCTTTGTATCATAAAGAGACACCCTGTCTAAGAGGGAAAACACACACACACACACACACTCGTTCCCTCTCCCCCCGAGAGGTTAGCCATACATAGTTTGTGTGATAAGAGACCTTGTGATAGCATGTGTGTGGGACGTGTGTCTATGTGTGTCTTCGATTCTGTGCAAAGCAGCTGTGTTTATTTGCTTTGCGCGAGTCAAATTCTGAATTGTTCGCGTTTTGTCTCTTTCACACAAAAAAAAAAATCCCAAAAAGAATGCACATGTTTGTTTCTGAAGATTTCTCTGTGCATTCTCCAGCATCCATTTCTTCATCTGTGCATATGTGCGTGTGCGTGTGTGCCGCAGCTGTGTGTGTTAAGCCATAAACACGTCCGCTCATGATTCACTCCCTCACGACCCCGTCGAGACAAAGCTCCCTTTTCCCATGACTTTGCAACCTTTTCCCAAACAAGCGTCTCTCCATTGAACGGGCCCAACAATAGTTTCTCACAAGCAGGGGCAGCTGTAGGCAGCCTCGTTAAGAGAGAGGGACACAATCAACAGGGGCTCATCGCAGGAGCGCAAAAAACACACACACATTCATCCACGTATACATCGCGCACATCAAAGCGAGCACAAACACGGATAAACATATGAAAATATAGCCCCTTCTCTCGCTCGCTTGCTCACTTGCACACACACACATATATCGGAAGCGGCCGTAGAGAGCGTCGCGCACTCGCCTGATGATCAAACACACACTCATCATCAAAGACTTGGTTGAGAAATACACTGCTTAATCATTCATGAAGAGATTGTCCACACAATCCCACAATACAATGGCCTGCCAGAGAGAGGGCACCAGGTTCAATCTGTGTGTGTGTGTGTGTGTGTGTGTGTGTTTTGTGTCTGTATGATAAACCCCTTGTGATTGCATTTCCCCCTAACGAGGCTGAGTTCAGCTGTCCCTTCGTGTGTGTGTGTGTGTGTGTGTGTGTTTGTGTGAGTGTGTCTGCGTCCTTGGCTTTGTTAGGCCCGAACCCCCAAAGGCCTGTGAAGAATGCTTTCAACCGTCCACTTGGAAGAGGTGATGAAATGAAACGAATAATCAAGCTCATGAAAAAGAGAGGAGAGTGACACACATCCCTCATGAAAGGAGGACAAATTATTTATTGTCCTCGCGTCCGGTTTCCTATTTTTTCTCACCCTGAAACCCCAAATCAGGCTGCCGATATGCGTGTTAGCGTCCACTATTTAGGCCAACGGCACTCGCCGAATGTGTGTACGGGCTGACAAACAAGCGAGTTCATTTACAGAGGCAGGCATAACAGCAACACAAGCTAATGACATACAGTATGAACAGGACACACACATACTCACACACATACTCACACCATTCATTAGTGTTAAGAAGTCAGTGATTGGCTGCTTTCTCATTCTGACTAATTGATTCTACCTGGAATTATCCATGAATTAGCATCAATTATGATCCATTCATTTTAGTCCCCATACACACACATAAGTGAGGTTTTCACACACACATCCAGGCTGTTGTTGTTGTTGTTTTATTGAGGGAGCTCTTCTGAATGTAATTCTAGCTTAACCTATGATCTGTTCTTTAGTCTAAGTCCTTAACTTGACCTTTATCCTGCTCAAACTCTAACTATAACCCTTTAAATGATGGGACACTAAATTATAATCAAACTTAATTCAACTAACTTAATCCAGAAATTAATCTCAAACCCAAACATATCCTCTGAGTAAGTTAAAACCAAGAAACATGACCCTTACTTTGAAGAGCTGTGCACAATCTGAGGGTATAACAGAACTTGCTCTCAACAGAATTTCAAAACAAGAACATGTATGCACATAAAGACATACACACACACACACACACACACACACACACACACATGCACAAACACGCATGCGGTCCGACCCCCTGCTAGGGGCCCTCTTGTTAAGCTCAAAGGGGTGAGCACATTTCCTCACACTTGCCTTTGCTTTCCCTCTCGTCTCCTCTCATTCTAATTAAACGACTTGTCTCTGAGGCTCCCTCCGGTGTTGCCGGGGACGACTGTCGCTGGCGCACAGGGGGAAGCGCGACGGGGATGAAAGGAGCTCACCTGCCGAGCGGCTCAGGGCTTACCTTGAGAACACACACACTTTTTTATTTTATTTTATTTTTTATTTTTTTTGCAGAACAGAGGCATCACACACTAACAATATATACAGTATATTTGAAACAGAGGGATGAGGGGACACAAGTGTGTCCTGCCTAATGAATCAAAACTCACCCAACCAAAACACACACATACACACACACAGAGCCATGTGTGTGTCTACCTCTCTACCCCTCTCAGCTGTCTTGCTGCTCATCAAGCGCCAGTGCTGCTGTTTAAACAGTAATGCAGACAGACAAGAAGAGAAAGTGAGATGCAATCAGACAATGAGTAAAGCCACCTGATGCTTTGACTAGTTTAAGAGAGACCAGACGGCGACAGCAGCTAACAAGCTCTCTATTAAGGTTAACCTCAATTGGTAACTCAATCAGACAGAAACACACACACAGACACACATCCCTTCCACAAAGTGTAATAACACCTGATGCAGTCACAAACACTGCCTCTGTCCATGTTGGACATCTTTCATTCTTTGGGAAGAAAAGAAGTATAAAACAACAGAAAACACCATTAAAAGCTGTTCATTCTTTTTTACACATACACACACAGTTACTGCATACATGCACACACACACCAGCACCTCTGTACCTTGTGCATAGGAGCGTTTAACCCAATTGCCTGCGTAATTGTTTAATCACTCCCATTACACTGCAACCAGTGTAATTTGTGTTTTCCTTATGTGTCGACATGCACACGCATACAAACACACACAGAGACACACACGCACACACACACACACATATGCACACACTCTTAAACTCACAAACTGAACCACAACCAACCGGCCATTCCCACCGGGACCCACCCTTCCTCATGTGCTTTATCTCAAATGAATCCACACACCTAACTTTTACACTTGTGTGCGTGTGTGTGTGTGTGTGTGCATCCTAGCCATTGTGACATGACCTGTGCCCCCTTACACTCACAGCAGGCTGCCCTCTGATAGCCCTCACACATAGAAAGTTAATGGACTAATATTGAAAGCCAGCTATCTCTCCCTCTCTCCATCTTTCTCTCTCTCTCCCTCCAAATTAATTATTGGTTCTATTGCTCGCACGTCCCTTCTTTAGCAATAGGTCATCCAGGTCTTGCATTAATTGCTGGAGCATATGGTCGCCAACAGATTTTAGCTGTGGGACTCGCACTTTAGCGGGGGCTATTTTTTTCGCGCGCTCAGATGCAAGCCATATTGTGCGGCGCTGGCAGCTATTGTTCAGCGCATTAACTTCATAGAGCTAATTACTCCCCAATAATAACTTTACCTTGGAGTTTTCAGCACGCGGCGTGCCAACCAACCTGTTTCGCACCCCATATGTTAATTAGCGGCCACATCTTCATTATGCCGCAGCGGCGCTTTAAGTTCAAGCTGTGCCGCCTGGCGCGTAGTGAACGCAGCCTCGACTCGCTGCCAATTATCCAACTCTTGCTCCCCTCTCCGTCTCTCTTCCTCTTTCTCCCTCTCTTGTTCATTCTGTTCCGTCTATCTGCTGTTTATTTCCCGAGAAGTTCTCTCGCCAGGGTGAATTGTCGACTTCTCTCTTTCTTTTCTGTCCTCTTCGCCCCTGCGAAAGTTCCCAAGAAAAAGTTTCACGCGTTTTTTTTTCTTTATATGTACATGTGGTTCTTCTCCCGTTCAGAGTAGTTTTTATGTGTTTTGCATTCAGTTATCGCTGATTAGAGGATTTTTTTTTTTTTTTTTTTCGGATGAGTTCCAGTTTTGTTTGTTTCAGGTTTCTTTTGTGGAGGGAGTAAGGAGGGGGTTTTCCGGATAAAAAGAGGAACCCCTTTTTCTCCGCGTCGTCGGCAGCCTACAGTAGCAGCAGTGTGATGTTTTGTCTCTGTGTGTTGTAGGTTTTTATGTTCACTTTGGGCCTGATGTGAAAGAGAAGCCGAGGAGTGCGTTATTCCCCAAAGCGCCTGCTGTTTCAGATGTGTCTTTTCCTTTATGTGGGATCTGGAGATTGTCTGATAGATGAAGCCTCGCTCTCACTTTCCCTCTGTGTTTCTCTCACCCTCACTTTCTCTCGCAGGCTTTTCTTTCCTTCTGTCAATGCATCTCTTTGTCTCTGATTCTCATTCTCTGATTTGGGAGAGCTCTCTCCCCCTCTCCTTTCTTCCGCTCGGTTTTCAAAGTTTACACTGTGATCACGAGGCTGAGGCACAGAGCTCATAATCCACTTTAAGGTATTGCATTATTGTATAACCAATATTAGGAGAAACATCAGATTAAGTCATTTTGCAGATGGCACAGGAATGTAAATAGGAAGGAATGTACAGGGGGCCATGATGAGGGAGACTGATCTGCCCCAATATCATATGATCATCCAGTGGATAAATCCTTAGGTTTTTTTTTCCTTTAACTTGCTCTAACCCATCTTTCTGCCTCCTGTGTGTGTGTGTGTCTGTTTGTGGAGGTCAGAAGTGAGTGTTTTTCAGTAACCTATGCTGGTGGTGCTGCTCATCAGCACAGCAGCTGCTACACACATATACAACTCAACTATTGTAACAGCAACATATGGGAGAGCACAGTTCTCCATAAAGCATTCTGCGTTACACTCTCTGTATATCTGTCTGGTTTTTTTTCTTGTTCTTTTGTGTCTTATTCTTTTCTTTTCCTCGCCATTTTGTTCATATCTTCTGTCGCTTGATCTTCTTATCCCATTGTGGAGACTCGCATGTATTGTGTAACAGTTCTATAGGCTGATTAATGTCTTCCCATTGTATGCGGGCTTTTTGTCATGATAGGAAAAGAGAGTGGGAAAACCTCTTATTTTCATTTTGCATTGAAAGAAAGCAAAGCCATGTGCACACACAGGCATCATACAGGCAGTATATGTGCCAGTGTGTCTATGTACAGTATGTATGTATTACAGCTGCCACAGACTTCCCTCTCTTCTCTCTTTTCCTTTCCTTTACCCTCCTCTCCTCCCCTGTTCTCCCTAGTCATCTCATCTCTTCTCCTTTTTTTGCTTTTCTTCCTTCCTCTCCTGTACTGTCCTCCACTTCTATCTGCTTTCCTTTCCTTTCCTTTTATTCCCTTTCCTTTCCTTTCCTTTCCTTTCCTTTCCTCTTAGCTCACCTCCTATCCTGTCCTCTCCTCTTTCCTCCTCTCCTCTTCTCCTTTTCTTTCCTTTCCTCTTCTTTCCTTTCCTCTTCCCTTCTCTTTCCCTCCTCTTGGCAGTTATCTCATCTCCTCTCCTTTTTTGTTTTACATCCTTTCTCTCCTTTTCTCTCCTCTCCTTTACTCTACTCCCATCTGTACTTCTTTCCTTTCCTTTACTTCCCTTTCCTTTCCTTTCCTTTCCTCTTAGCTCCCCTCCTATTCCGTCCTCTCCTCTTTTCTCCTCCTTTCTCTTCCTTTCCTTCTTTTTCCTTTCCTCTCCTCTCCTCTCCTCCTCCCTACGGTACATTACAGTATTGCTAGCCAGCTCCACTCCAGCATATGTCCAATTAGGCCTGAAAGGCAAAGCGGAACTGTTCTGTCTGTGATTCGTCCCCGCGGGGGTCCTGTCCGAGCATCGCGCTGGAACGCCTCTCCCTTCTGATCGCACAGGCGGCACGGCGGTTTATGGTTTACCAAAATGGTGGAGTAATTATTGTTTTTGGTGTAAGGGGGGAAACAGGAGCCGCTTGAAGAGAGCGCTATTCCCCCTGCGCAGTGATAGTTTGATTACAGTGCTGCTGGCTGCTGCATGCCGACACACAGGAGCAGGAGGAAGGAGGAGGGGGAGGAGACACAGACAGAAACACACACACACACACACATAGGTGTTTGTAGTACGGGAGCACACATACACACAGGGAAACTTGAGTATATACACACACAGTGCAGGGAAAGCGCTGTAAGCACTGAGAGACTGTCTCAAGCACCAGCCACCTCAAGTGTCCATATCACTAAGATATTGCCTGATTGCTCCGTGGCTCCGCTGCTTCCTCATGATTGTGCAGCCATTTTCAGCCATTTTCGTCATTCCAGATCAATTTTCCACATCAAACAGATTTTACCTGCCCATTATCCTATGCAGCTATTACCTCGCTGCCCTCCTGGCAAAATGAGAAAGACAGAAAAGAGGAGGACCAGAGAGGAGATGAGCTGTGACGAGGGGAACAAAGTGTTTTGCAACCAGTAGTTCAGGTCAAAGAGCCAAAGACCCTATTAAGGATTTGATTTTAAAGGGACACTCAGCCAATTTTATAAAAGTGCATAATAGGAAATGTTGCACCCAGAGTGTTTGAGTCAGGACATATGGAAAGGGCTAAAAATCTGAATTTTTCTGTCTGTTCTGCATTCTTTTTTTCTAATCCGACGCTCACAGGCATCCCACTTTAATGGAATTGCCATTCTATTTTGCTAGCATACAACTTTAACTTATTTTTTTTTTTGCTTGTTTGCTTTAATAAGCCGTCCAGCCCTCAGTCTTATTGTAGGCCAGTTTAAAAAAAATCTTGATTTTAGTTCAGCATAACTTGGTCAGATATTCTGTAGAGACCAAATATTTGGCCAGAATCAATTATTCATCTGTCTCCGCTAATGCACAAGAGTGAAAAGAATGAAGAGTTTGGCTTCTTTTTCCAGACATAACCAGAGAGATTAACAAAAAGAACCTGCGCACTGATTATAAAGGTTGAATCTTGTCAAATATATAGAGACAGCACAGGCTGACTGTCAAAAGTTAGTTTCCCTGAGTCTGTTTTTGTGGCATTTTTGACATAACAGTCATATGTGGGACCTAAAAATCTGAAAAAAGGCCTGATTAAAAAAAAAAAACATCTGCAGTTTATGAGCTATACAAATCATTATATTGGTGAAGAGAAGAAGCACAGGAGTGATGAAACTGATCAGTTAAATAAGTGATCACATTGCGGGACTTTTCCTTGTCTTCTTTTTTATTTTTATGTTATTTTCATACAGTGTAGGCGCAGCATTGTTATTTTGTTTCCATGGCCAAAGATTCAGAAACACAATGTGCGGCCAATGAAAACACTGCATGTTTGAACAAAAGCTACTTGACTGATGAAAATAACATAAATGACATGATGTACCTGAGTTACTGGGGCTCTGTTAAGCATGTTGCATCCAAAATATGGCCAAGTAGTTTATGGAAAGCCGTCGATTTTCTTGTTCTAACTTTTTTGGAAAAATGCTGGAAATTTGCACAGAACTTGGCTTGAGTTCCTTCCCTCTCTTCATATTTATGGCTTCAACATCATACAGGCATTACACCTCACTTTCCTCCTTGTCTCACCTTTTTCCGCTCTCCCCCTTCTCCCTACTTCCTCTCCTCATCTTCTCCCATCTCTCCTCTCAAACTGTCAGTCAGTCCATCACACGCGAGTCTTTGTGTGTTGTTTTTGGCAGAACGCTGTTTAGTGCAACCATCTGTCTCCTACTTCTCTCTCTTTCTGTCTCCCCATCTCTCCTTCTCTCTCTCTTTCTCTCTCTCTCTCCCTCCCTCTCTCTCTCTCTCTCTCTCTCTCTCTCTCTCCCTCTCCTGCCGTCCCTGCCAAAGCCACCCATCGGAGGAGCTTTTTTCTGCTTCTCCTTTTAAAATCCTGGAAACCTTGTGAAGTCGTATGGCTCTTTGCC
>JAPZDY010000015.1:4384099-4417146 GCA_029783645.1 Ctenochaetus hawaiiensis | reverse complement strand
TTTTGTGATCTGTCCTCGTGACTTGCTTTTTGTCTCAGATTAAGTGATCTGTTAAGAGTGTGTGTGTGTGTGTGTGTGTGTGTGTGTGTGTGTGTGTGTGTGTGTGTGTGTGCACATGGGACATCACTGAAGTCTTTTAGACTACTGTGTTATGTGTAATGTGTGTTCCATATGTATTACATGAATAAATGTATATGAGCCTGAATGCAGGATTCTGAGGAATTATAATGATGTAATTCAGATGTAACTGTCTCCAGAATAGCACTTAAGGCTGTTCTGGGATCAGTTGCACACATACACGGTGCTATTTTAAGCATTATTGTTGGCATTGTTTTTAGTGCATGTCTACGGGTGGTCAAGTGAGAAGCCAAAGGTGCTCATGTTTTCTTCTCCCTCTTTCCCCTTCCTTGTCCTCCTCCTCTTTTTTTCCCGTCTCCCCCCCTCCCCCACTCCTCTCCCCCCTTCCTCAGCAGGTCCAGGGCCAACTCCCTCCGCTGATGATTCCCGTCTTTCCTCCTGACCAGAGGACTCTGGCGGCGGCTGCGGCCCAGCAGGGCTTCCTCATGCCCCCTGGCTTCAACTACAAGCCTGGCTGCAGTGAGTACCATCCACACACACACACACACACACACCAATTCATAAATAGGTGTAACTTTCAGTGTAAAAGTACATTGGATGTGTGATGTCGCAAATGTTTTTCAGCAGGCAAGGTAGAGTCTGAGCGTTTTCCCACACAGGGAGTCGGATTGTTTCCCAAAAGACGCGCTCGCCCCTACAACAACATCTCTCTCTTAATAGAAAAACCAGTCCAAATACACCCTTCCTGTTTACACTCTCAATCTCTCTCTCTCCCTCTCTCGCTCAGTCCTTTTGGCTCCTTCTTTTTGTCTTGTCTATTTTTTGATGTATAAAAGCAACAAAATACAGGCGTCCTGCAGGACATGTTTTTTTTTTCTTTTTTTTTCTTTTTTTTTTTTTGGCTATCACGCTCCGGCTGTGTGGCAATGTGTTGTTTACCATGATAGAGAGAGAGAGACCGAGACAGAAAGAAAGAGAGAGAAAGAGTGGTAGGTGCTTGCCAGGGGATGCTGGGAATAAATGCACGGTGGGGGGGGTTAACAGAGGGGAGGGTGGGGAGTGTGGTAATGTGACCTGCCCCAGGTTCTCCTCACATTAACACAGGACGCAGCCAGAACATGTTTCCAACACAGCCCACACACACACACCACCACACATATTACACACACACACACACAAGCATCCAGGCAGCCAGAGATTTGCTTTGTGATATCACAAACATACACACACACACAAAAATACAAAACAAAATACTTCGACGGAGATGTGAGCGCGCACACAAACACAAGCATGTGCACACTTTGTGCCCCCCCCCCCAAAAAAAAACTTCCCCCACCCCCTTAGAGTTTCACAGCTTCCCAAACAAGTCCATTCCATTTTAATTAGTGCCATCTTCACCCACGCCCACTGCCCACGTAAATACCCTGTCAAGTGGTGGGCTTGTCTTTTCACTGCCTCCGCCAACTCCAACCGGATCGGCATGCTGCGCCAGGCTGGGCCGCCCCTGAGAAAACTCTTTGGCAACTTTCAAAGTTGTTGTGAGTTGATGTAGTTTGGTGCGGCGGCTCTAAATAGGACATGTGTAGCATTGTTCTCTGACATATTCTCACAGCGCTTCGTAGCTTTGAAGGAATGAATAGGTCTCGTCTGCGCAGTATGGACTTCTGTGCTCCGAGCGTCTGTCTTGTGTGAACACTTGTTGAACAGGAACACAATTTTTCTATTGTCCAAGCCATTGACACAACATGTTAAAGCTAAAATGTTAAAGCTCTTTAGAATATATTATAAATACCATGAATAAGAAATGCATGTTCAGTTTATAACATGCACATTTTTTTCTTAAAATCCTTTATTTAAAGCTGATTTTCACTTTTTCCTAAAATCCCCAAAACTTGAATGTTTGAATAAGCAGATACATTTTTGTAAATGCTGTTGCTGCTCTTTAAACTTTTCAGTATTAAAAAACATACAAACATAATGTGTTAAATCACATCTGACCTCTACAATACCAAAGTTTTTTTGATTTATGTGTTACATTGATTTTCAAATACTTTAGAGGTGACACTGAAATACATTTAAAGGGGCATTTTGGTGTTTTAATGTTGCACTTTCATAAATCTGTGAGACGAAAGCAAAGCAGCAGAGCCGAAGATATTCTGAATTATTGCTTATATTTGAGGCCATAGTCTCTAACACTGGTCAAACTCCAAAAACTGAAACCTACATTTCCCAAAATGCATTTCAAAGCATCTTTTTTAAGGCAATCCCTGCCTGAAATGTCCCCATCTTTTAAACTCTATTTCCCGCCTTTATAACAAGCCTGTTTATTTTAAATTTTGAGCCTCACTTCCAGTTTAATGACACCTGGATGACATCATTATGACATCCAGGTGCACTGCCCCTTTAGAAATAACAACAAAGGGATATCAATTAAGTTGTTGCATCTCCGTCCCTCCAATTTTCTCCCTTTTTCCTCTGTTTGACAGTGAGAAATTAAATTTTCGCCCGCCGAGGTCGCTGTCATCAAGCCAAAAGCAACATGTTTGCCTTCCTCTGTCCTTCTCCCCTTTTGTTACAGCGACCCCCAGGAGGAGCATAAATATCCACCCAGCTCATGTTTGTCCAGGGAGTGAGGAGAAAAGACCCATCTCCTAGAATACACAGTCCTGAAATAATTCTTTAATCCCTCCTGCCTCCCTTTCCCGCTGGAGAAAAGAATGTCTCCGCTTTTTTTTTTTTTTTTTTTTTTTTTTAAGAACCGAATTATATGGGAAAATATGTCAGAAGGAAAAGTCTTGGCTTATGCCAAGCGCACACACACATTTAAACTGGCACACACATGCACAGTGAAAGGTCCTGATACAGCCAAGAGGCTGACCACTGTGCTGAAGGTTCAGGTCAGAAATGCAAGGTCAAGCCCCGAGAACATTCCCAAGTTTTTTTCCATGAAGAGCCGAGTCTCCTCAGTGTGACACCAGCGTGCGAGTCTGACCTCAGTGTGCTGCATTTTGGTTAGTGGGCATGTCCACATGCAAATCAGAGCTGTCAACAGGCACATTTTATTCAATATGAAGATGATTAAATACAGTATTCCTCCTCTCCTCTGCCTATCTGCCCTTCTTCACCCTCCACCTCCTCCTCCCCTCATCTCTGACCTTTCTCTCCCCCTCTTTTGTCTCTCTCCCTCTCCTGTTCTCCCGAAGTAATTACAGCGCGGCCTATCTGCACCTGGTCACTAATAATCCGCACTCGTCCCTTTTCTCTCTCTGCACTTCTGTCATCTCCTCCACCCTGTTTTCTCATCCATCACTTGATTTATGATTCCTGACAGAGGGAGAAGGAATGGATGTAGTTGGAGAGGAACTTGTGAAGAGAGAAAGATGACAACAAGAAGGACACGAGGAGGGAGAAAGTGGAAGAGGGGAGAGAGAGAGATAGAGAGACTGAGAGCAGCAGCCCTCTCCCAACAAAGCAGGAGAACAGACAGTTGAGAGGAAAAAAGAGAAAGAGAGAGAGAGAGAGGAGAGAGCAGCAATCGGCAGTGGCGGCTCTTAATTACGGCGCTGGGGCCAGCTTTATCAGAATCCCCTCACCTCGCTGCTCTTTGTCAGGGGGTATTAAGGAGGAGGACACACAATCAGGCTTTTCATTAAGGCCCTACCGGCAGCACACACAAAGGACGGCTTTAACAGCTGCAGAGGGGGACTCAGGTGGCGGTGGTGGTGGGGAGGGAGGGGGTTAGCTGGGGCGATGACGGTGGGATGAGAGGGAGAGAAAAAACGAGAGGATGAGGGGAAATGGAGGGGGGATGCAGAGAGGGTTGAGGATGAGTGAGAGGTAAGGGAGCTGAGGCCCGGGATGGGTAAGGAAGAGAGGGATGCTAACCCAACCGCTTATTCTGTTTCAATATTTGCATAATGTGTTAAAAGTGTGTTCTTCTCTGTTATTCTTCAGGTGACCCCTACCCTCTCCAGCTCATCCCCACAACGATGGCTGCTGCTGCTGCTGCCACACCAGGCCTGGGACCCCTACAGCTCCAGGTAAGATTACAACATCTACACATGACTTCTCGAAAGCAGAATTAAAGACCAGAAACCACAACAAGTAGTCTTTAAGTATCAAAAATTAAAATCTTCAATAAAAACCTTCAGTTTTCCTTTACATCTGGGTGGTCCCATGGGGAATAAACCCCTTAACCTCGACTGTGTTCACACCACATACTACCCACTGAGCTGTACAGCTGTCACTTTCAGGCAAAACATAGACAGTGAAGTGATCCTGTTAAAACATGATCTTCATGATCAGAGCTCAAAAGTCGCACAAAAACTGACAAGTGTAACCCAAGCCCCCTGGCTTTGTCCTGCAAGAGGAGGCGCAAGACACAAATATTCAGATCGACTGTCAAAGCTCATCTGTGAGTGAATCTCTTTTAACAGCAAAGATACACCCATAAGGGTTTTAATTATGCTCCTTTATATGTGTATCCTCAATTCACACAGCACACACAAAAAGGGAAATGCTACTGACTTTAAATGTGCGTCATAAACTGCCATTTAAATTATGGGGAAAAACATCTGTTAATATAAACTGCATCCCTATCAGAAAGTTTGCAAAGTAAAGCTGCAAGCCAGAGGGCATAAACTTTACGGCCGAGACTTTGTCTTGTTATGTTCTGTGTGATGAGAAACAGAGTTTTAGGGTTTTATAGTGATTTATGTTTTGATTGGACGCTGGAAATAATCTGACAGTTTGGAGCAATCAGATTTACACATGTACATCATCAAGTCGAAGAAAGAGGTCTGTTTGTTTGCTCCGTTACTACGTCGTAAATTTGGAGGCAAACTTTAAGCAGGAAAGAGAACGACAGAGTCTGACAGAAAGGAAACCTCAGGGAAGGAAAACTGTAAAACAAATGAGTCAACATCTGTTATCTCACTTGCGTTTGAGGAGGATGAGTCTGACTTTGTCTTTTCCTTGTCTGCATATTGAGAATAAGTGGCCTATCGCTTAGTAATCCCTCCCAACACTGCTCACACACTCACCCCCACACAGACAAACACACACGACTAGGACCTTACATACTTCCACTCAGATCCTCGTGGGTTTTTGGGGGCCCCCCTCTCCCATGGGTTAAGAGGCTGCACGGGGGTCCCACCCCCTCCCTGGCCTCCTGTCTGAAACACATTAACCTCCAGTGTTGTGCTCAGATCGCCGCTTACATGCATATGAATATCTGAAAGAAACAGCTGCATTGACACACATATATATTGTCTCCTGTGAATCTTTTTCGCCTACTGTTCACACACTTTGGGCATGATGGGAAAATATGGGTTAAAGGTTAGGCAGAGTGTGTGTAATACATTTGCACCTGTCAGCCAAACGTGCTGCCCCATATGCTAGACACTACAGGGAGAAGAGAGTAGCTGTGTAATTCTCTCATGGAGAACAGACCCCGCTGTCCTCGCTGATTTCATTATTACTGGTGTGTGAGTGTGTGTGTGTGTGTGTGTGTGCGTGTGCTTGTGTGTGTGTGAGAGAGCACATTTGTGTGTTTAGCCTGAGAATAATGTCCTCTGCGGTGTTATCACCGCTTCAATCTAGCTGTCCATATGTTCGACTGTGTTCAGACTCACTCAATCTCCAGTTGAACGGCTTTGTCCACCTTGCAATTGGATTTTTTTTTTTTGTTTTTTTGTTTTTTTTTGTGCTGTTAACCAGCAGGGAGGGGTGAGAGGACAAACAAGTGCAAAAAAACATCTCACTAGCAGATTTCTTTCTTACAATCCTCCCAGAAAAACACACACGCACATTCTTGTGCACACACACACACACACACACACACACACACACACACAGAGTTGCAAACTGAGATTAAGGCTTGTCGGAAAGAAAGGGATTTGCCCGGGCTAACACAAGTACAGATGTCTCAATGTGGATGGATTTCCTTTGGGATGGTCTCTGCGCCCTCATTTGATAAGGAGCTGTTTCTGTCGCCCAGACGAGACATGACAGTTAGCTGGGGCCTCGGGTCGCCACGGCAACACAGTGGATTTTGTCGGAGAGGACACAGGTGAACCCACTTAGCTGAGAGAGACACACAAACAGAGAGAGAAAATGAAGGATTTTTTTCCCAGATTGGGCACACAATAAACTTCCCAGTTGCATTCAGGAGAGAACATGCTGATTTATGTGGACACTTAAACTACACACATATATTCCTTCCTTTACACTTATGTTTAGCATTAATTTTTACGTACATCTCATGTATGTCCCAATATGAGTTTCCCCCCTTATACCTATAAAATACATTAACATATTGATTGGTAATCTGAGTACACAATTCAAGGAAATATATAACATAGACATGGTTGCTTATAGACCTTTTTTCATGGAAATGTTACATATTTTAAGTTGAAAATCCATATACTCTTTATTTCTATGGCCAGTTGGTTAGAAAAAGGTGCTATAAGTCCAAAATGAGTCCATTATGTTAGTTCACAATGGAACAATATAATCCTGAAAGAAAAAAAGAATATGGAAATTACTAGTATGGGAGTTTTGATGGTATGCAACACACACGTGACAGCAGGTCTGTTATTTCAGGTTATGGGGGGGCTGGATTTTAATCTGGTCTGGGTCGTGACCTTTGGTGCCTCAGTTCTTTCAACAGACTTCAATAGACTCACTTGTAAAGATGGTACAATGGTACTAATGTATGCAGCCCACACCGCGTGCATGTCTCAACACACACCTGGTCATATCAAAGCTGCAGAGGACACCTTGCAAGTGTCCACAAATAGTTACTGTGCAACTTTTTACATTTTGACCATTTTAATGGCCAGATGTTATGTAATGGTCTTTGTCTTCCTCTGAAGAACATGCTTGGTAATTTATTTTGCCATTCCATTGGAATTTTTATTCATGCATTGCTAACTTGTAGGATTTAAAAAAAACTGGATTAAAGGGCACTACAGCAGTTTATTATTGTACATTTTTGAGGCTGGGGCCCATACTGCTGATTGATTTCCTGTGCAAATCATCAAAACAAAAAGCAGCAGAGTCTGAGACACTGACATTTGATCTTGATTTATTGGTTAATATCTATTAACCTTTATCTCTGAAAAACTGAATTGTACATTTCCAATAATGCAACTCAATAGCATTTAATGTTTGTGTGTCCCTGATGAGTACACACTCATGTCTTACAAACATTTGCCCCCAAGCTGTGACACAGCACTTTCTGACAAAATCTGAGGACCCCGAAGCCATCAGAAATAACCCTGGTGACATCACTGGCAACTATGAGGACAGCCATACTTGTAGTTTAAAGTCAATATAGTTTAAAACCAATTTTATGATCTTGGTATTAAAAACCTGAATTAAAGTAAGAAAAAAAATGTTGAGCAGTTGCTTTTAGAATACAGTGTGTAAAAACTGTGCACATAGAAAGAAGACAGATTTGAAAAACTCAAAAGCACAGCTTTGAGTTAAGTGCAGTTCTTGGAAAAATGTATTAATCTCGCAATGATCTAAAGCTCTTTCTATGTTTAAAACACCCCTGCATAGATTTCAACAGAGTAGCACTTATAGTCCATGAGAGCTTAACACAGAATCCTCCACAGACACTTTTCAAGGCAACAGAGGCTTTGGAGTGGACAAGTTTGGCATTTAGTATCTTAATCTGAGGGATGAGTGTGACATTGTGCATTAGAGCATTTTAATCTGGCTCCCTATTGACCCTTGATATCATTGATATTATCTATATCACATAAATGGACTGAGAATGACAGAAAAAGAGCTGAGAAATGAAAGCAAAATGCACTTATCCAGGAAAGAGAGGGGGGGAGAAGGAGAGAAAGAGGGGTGATAAAGGTGAAAAGGAGGAAGTACCAGGGAGGTATATAGAGGGATGATCAGTTAAAAGGATAAACAGAGAAAAAAGGAGATGGGGGGATGAAGGTAAATGGAGAAGAAAAGTGTGGATGTGTGTGAGATGAAATGCTTCTGTGTATGTGTGTGTGTGTGTGTGTGTGTGTGTGTGTGTGTGTGCGTGTGCAGCGTGGTATAAAGAGGGTCAATGGTGTGGTTCAGGCATCATATGGAGAGGCAGATGTTGGAACATATTGTCCTGGATTACCGCACTGTACACCGGAGAGATGGACGGAGGAAACAACGGACAGGCAGTTGGAGGGAAGGGAGGAAAGGAAAAAAAAAAAAAAGTCAGGGACAGATGACAGACCGTAAATGAGAAATCAATCGTGCAACTCGTCTCTCTGCAAAACCTTATCTGGAAGAGAGAAAGAGCGAAGCAAAAAGCGTTTTCACAGATGTGAAAATTGCCTCAGCGCTGATATCTTCCTCTTGGCCCTTGGGGCTTGTTGGAGTTTCAGGAAATGCCATTTTGCGATAGCAGCATGGGATCAATGTGAAATCAATAGGCTGAAGAGATAGGTGACAGTAGTTAGGGAGATTCCACCTTATTACTTCTGAACCTATAATGAGTAAAAGAAAAAGGATTTTTCAGTGTACTTATAAACAATTCTATATAATCCTCTTCAATTATTGCTGTGAAATCCTTGTTAATTGCTTTATTGACAGTTGTGATGAATTTCTAAAGCACTTGTTAAGGTTTTATATACAGTTGCAGCGCTTTGCTTAAGTGCAACTAACTTCTCTCTTCCACTTAAGGAAGCACGGAAAGAAAATAACCCAAATACTTAAGTTGTTTGTTGTCAGAGAAAATGCCACAGACTTTATGCTGTTTGTATTTGTCCTTGAGGCTTTGCCCATAATGGCATAAGAAAGGCATTTTTTTCATCATTTTATTTAAACTTGACCACTGTATTCATCTCTCAGCTTCAGCTGTTTTTATTTTATTTCTTGCGAAGTTCAATCACAGATACATTTCAATTACGAACACGAGAACAAAGACTCAAAAGGCAACAAAGAAATCAGTCCAAGTTTGCTTTTTTTTAATGTGCGTTTCAGGACCAAAACACGCGGCAACTGGAACAAAACACAGACAGACAGACAGGAAGTCAGACAGACTGACAGACAAGAATCCATTAAGATCCATACAGCTGTCCTCAGTGTCCATGTAAACAATAGAGCTCAGGCTGCTCTGAAGCGCCGCTAACTCTGACAACAAAGAGCAGGCGAGCTGGTAATCTGACTAAAGCTGCAGATTATTGACCACGATTTACACACACACACACACACACACACACACACACACGAAGATGACAGGAGAAACACAATGGACAGAGATTGGACACAGCCTGGTGTGTGTACATGAGCGCACAAACACGCACACACACAATCTCACACACACACACAGAGTCAATAGCGCTAATACCAAACAATCAACCCCATGTCTTCACTCAGAGGAACACCAATAGTCACACGTCACCTTTTCACCTCTTGTCAATAGAGCTCAGGCTACACATTCTTCTGCACACACACACACACATACAAACACACACGGCCGGGGTGTCATGTGACAAGCACACGCTGACCACTGACTCACGTGCACAGACACACACATGCACTTAACAAAAATGCAGATGTATTGGCGCTGGTTTCACAATTTGGGATGAGGAGACAGAGAGAGTATGGAGCAGGTCTGAACAGTTCAAATGCACACACACACACACACACACACACACACACACACACAGGCGCACACACACGCACACACAAAGCTCAGCTCAGCATGAACGCCTGGCTAGTGAGTGACTTTTCAAATTCCTTAGTCTCATCCTGCAACTATGACCCCCTCCCTTCACTCATTGTGTTGCTCTGTGTGTTTGTGTGTCTGGGCCTGTCTGTGCGTGTGTGTGTGTGTGGGTATGTGTGTGTGTGTGTTCGCTCCTCCGGTCACCCCAGGGGGCTCTGTGCTGTCACTTCCTGTTTGTTGACATGCATGTCGTTGTGGCGACGCTCTGGGCGCGCTCCACACTGCCTCTGCCCTCTGTACTGTGTATGTGTGTGAGCCTGAGAGCTTGTGTGCGTTTGTCTGTGTGTGTGTGTGTGTGTGTGTGTGTGTGTGTCACTGCATGCCGGCCCATAGAAGGCTTTGAGTGACGGGAGCTGGCCTTGTAATGGAACTCAATTCACTCCGCAAATAAAGAGGCCTTTGAACCACTGGTCCGAATATGGCAGGACACACACATACACACACACACACACACACACACGCACATACATATAGACACACACACCGCCTGTGGTCCACTCGCTAGGGGGCTTGGCTGGTAGGGAGGGAAAGGAAGGGGTGGTGGTGAGGGGTGTTCATGCTCGGCTGCGTCCCCCTCACCCCCTCGCCCCCTCCGCTCCCCCCCCTCCTCCTCACCCGCTCTTCCAGGAGCCACAGTGCAGCTAATTGAAGAGAAATGAGCGAGCGGAGGCTGATCTGATCTGGAGGAGCTGTTCTTCCTCCGCACGACCTTCGTGAGGCTCGCCAGAGCATGACCGATGTCCCGCTGATTTCCACATCAGCAGCAGCAGCAGCGGCAGCACCCAGTCTACTGCATGCGCCGCAATTATCATTGTTCTCCTTCTCCGGGTGCAGGTTCCTCCTTGAAAAACTGAGACAAGCAGCAGCAAAGGGTTTGATGAAACTGTCTGATACCCGGACGAGATGATGATGTTCTGTCCTTTTTTATTTTTAAGATTGTGACAAAACGCAAGGGTGCAAGAGGGCTCAGAAACATTAAATAAAGAGCGAAGAAGACTCTGAATCGTCACTGAAACACGTGAAGCTGCTTAAAACGCAATATGATGCAATATGTCTTCAACGTAATGTATTTAGTCCCTAAAAGAGTTAGTCAGGGAAGAAGTTACTCAGGATCCTGCTAGTCTGCCTCAGAATATTTCATCATTTTTGGAATGACAGGTATCTCACTTAAGGGAAAAGTTTTGTGAATTCAATAAAAAGCAATAGAAAACATCAAGTATTGTAACAGAAAACATCGCTGTAGCAGAGTTTGGACGGTGAATATTGTTGTTACCACATGTGAGTGACAGTCAGGCGGAAATTATTTCAAATTCAAATATGAGTTTCTTCCAAATAGTACTTCTTTGTGTGAGTGTTTATGTGCTGCCAGTTTGAATGTCTCATTTTTCCCCCCCCTTGTTTGTACAAAAAGAGATAAATGTCTTTATTTAAGATAGCAGAAGAGAGACGGAGCTAATGTGGCTGTCAAGAGAGATAGAGAGAGTTACAAACAGACAGAGAGAGAGAGAGAGCGATAGCAGTGACAGCATCTCTTCCTTGTCCATTTGCATAAATCAGCCTTTGTTTGACGCCGGTGGCCGGCAGCCAAGCACCAACAGAAGGACGGAAGTTAAACTCAGAAAAAAAAAAAAAAAGGATGGTCGTCTTCCAGAAAAATCCTCCACCAGAAATAAATAATAACAATTATAACTATTGAAAAAAAACAACACATCAGTTACTTCTCGCTAAACAACCGTTGTGTTGCTCTTCAGAAGAGGGAATAACTATTCTGAGAAAACAAAACGCCGTCTTGGAGATTTGTATTAGCCGACATGAAAGTAAGCGAGCTTCGCAGGATGATTTTGAGGAGGACGACAGAGAGACAGAAAGAAGTGTTTATGAATACTGAAGCTCCTTCCAAGTTGTGAATATTATGCTGTGTCTGTTGCTGTGGAAATACCGGCCAGAGACTGTTTTGTGTGATACAATGGTATTGCATAAATATTCCCGAGTATGTTCACACCATAGCAGCTCAAGCCATAATGCTTTTATTTAATTGGAAATTAATTAAATACATAAATAAGAGAAGGGAAACCCTGTTTTTTTTTTTTTTGTTTTTTTTTTTTTAATTTCCCACAGCAGTTATTGAAACAATTTATTTTAATTTTAGGCTATTTAATAGCACTTCTGCATGTTTTTGTGTCTTATTGTCAGCGGAGTGAAAACATCGCAGGGGCACAACACACTTTTGGCATGTCCCATCTGGCGTGAGGCTTCACAATTTTTCCCTCTCTCTCTCCTCTCTCTTCTCTCTTTTCCTTCTCAGTCATCACTTTTTTCACCTTGAGCGAGAGCCGGGCTCTCCGGCGTGACCTCGATAGCCAGAATGTTTTCCCTTTCTCCCACGATGCACCTGGAGGGGACATGGCCATCTCTGGGCCTGTCAGAGAGGCTGTTAGCGCTTCTCCCATGGGGTGAGGGAGGGGGCTGACAGTGGAGATGTCCCTCTCTATCTCTCTCTGTCACACAAACAGAGGCCGGGCCACTAATGGCCTCTTCTCCCAGAGCTTTTTAGCCGGCGTCTTCTTTTTTGTTTGTGCGCTCTCGAGTATTCATTTATTCATGTCGCCCTTTTCTTCTCCTTTTTTTTCTCTCTCTCTCTCCCCTCCTCCTACCTTCTCCTTTCCTCTTCTTCTTTTCTTACTATCCCTGCCCCTCCGCCACCCCACCCCCTGCCCTGATCAAACCCCCCCCTGCTGTCTCTCTACCTGTCTCTCTGACCTTGCAGCAGTTGTATGCGGCTCAGCTGGCGGCCATGCAGGTGTCCCCAGGGGCCAAGCAGCACGGAGGAAGCCTGCCCCCACAAGCCAACCTGGGCACACACTCCCCACCCACCAACACACACCCACAGAGCGACAAGGGCCGCAGCTCCCCGCCATCAAACAAGACCAAGGTAGGGGGAGAAAAAGAAGTGTGTGTGTGTGTGTGCATGTCTGTGTGTTGAATACTAGAAATGCCAGTGGATTTGTGAGTTGGCTCACAAAGTTCTGGGCTAGTGTTCTTACAGTTTTTGTTTTTTCAAATGAACAGGTAGAAAATAACACAAAAGGACAATAAGATTAAAAAAATATTTGAGAAATTTTATGAGAAGAGATTTGTTGAGAAAATTCTCTTTTGACAAATGGCAAATTAGTGTTTTCTCGTTTTATCAGCACTGATTCTCAAGTCTTTCTTCTTGAAATAAGCAAAAATATCTCTGTATCTACCTGTTTTTTGATACAAATCAATTTCATACACATACTTTTCAAAAAAAAGTTTTTTTCTCCCCTTTCTTTTTGTATAGCGACACTATTTTTTAAAGAAATTCTTAAAGCAAGTGGATATTGTTGAAAATAAGTTCAAACATTTTTACTGCTTTTTCAAAATCTTTCACTTTTCTTAAATTACAAATGTTTTTAGGGGGAATTTTATTTTTTCCAGGCAAACTTGAGCTGTTGTGTCTTTTCACTTCGGCCTTTCTGGTATTACAACAGTGTCTGAAAGAGTGAATGTGAGGTTGTGTCTCATTGCTGTGCATGAGCTGAAAATGTGCATCAAAGCTTGTTTGAAGGCTGAATTGCATCCCGAATCTTGTCCTGTCTCTCTCTTTTATTTTTTTTTCAATCAAACAAGTGTCCTGAGCAACAGTCAGCTCCACGTAATAAAAATGCTCGTCTCGGTACAAACTTGGTCCCTGACAGCACTCGCGGTCAACTCTGCAAATCAAACACCTCAAGTTTTATCAGCAAACTCCAGCCGGTGCACGGTGGCGGTGGGTGTGAGGATGTGTTGGTGTCTGTGTGCCGTTTTCTCGGCTGGCTGCACAGTGGAGGCGAGGGAAAGCCATGTGTCCATCCAAGTGGAATTCTATGAATATCTGGTCATCCATTGGGACCCTGACCACTTCCCCCCACCCCCATGCCCCCCTGCCACCCCCTGTCCACCCTAAGACCCCCCACAAGTGTAGTGGTCAGTCACAAATGGACACACACGGATATTGACACACACAGGGGAACAGACTCCTTCAGAGTTTGACAATTTGATTTAAGTTCATCTTTAATTTTGTCTCACAGGTTGAAAGTTTTTCCAAATTCTTTTCTTTTCATGTTTCTTTGCTTTTTTCTTTTCTTTTTAAATTTTCATTGCTTTCTTTCCTCACCTCTTTTGTCCATTTCCTCTTCTCACCTCTTCTTTTTTTCCCCCTCGCATCAGTTTTCCTCTCCTTTTCCTTCTTCTCATCACTTTTCCTGCTTCATTTCCTCCTCGGATTTCCCTTCTGTTCCTCTCCCTTTCCTGAATTTTCCTTATTTCCCTTCTTCTCTTCTTGTCTTTCTTCCTTTACTTTTCTCTCCTATTTTCCTCTCCTCTTCCCTTTCTCTTCTCCTCCTTTACTTTGTCTTCAACCTATTCCAACTCCAGTTTCCACGCAAACACACACTCACATGCGCTCACACATGCAGGACTCCAGCTCATGGCACAGATTAAAGCTCCAGCTTGACCCCAGAGCTTGCACCCCTGCCTCCATGTCCATCAGCCCCACCCTACAGCTCCATCTCTCACACAAACACACACTACCGCCATCCTGCCCCACATACACACTTGTCTTATTACCATATATATGGAGTTGGGCTGACAGGCAAGTGCTGCAGCCTGTGGTGGAGGGGAAGTGGGGAGCCATAATGGCCTCCACAGTCCAGCAGGAGGGGCAGACTGGGGAGTGGACCCTCATGGCACCCCGACAGCCCCCATGGAGCCAAACCGCTGTGTTGGTGTTACTCCCCCTGTGCACTCACACTGTTTCTGAGCATCAAGGGACAAACTTTAGATAAGTGCTCTGTGGTGTTTCATAGATATTTGTTTTTCTTTCGTTTTCATTCCCTCTTTTTCTGCTTTTCTCAATCTTTCAGTCTCATTTTCTTCTGTAGCTTCTCTCATTCAGGCTGACCACTGCAGCACTCTCTCTCTCCCATACTCTCTCTCTCTCTCTCTCTCTCTCTCTCGCTCTCTGGGTGAGTGACATGTATATTTCAGAGGTGTGCTTCCCTTGTGGGCTTTATCTCAGGTCTCTAGTCATTTAGAGACGTGCTGTCTGCCTCTGCTCACAGCTGTTTGGACTCAGGCACACACCGCTTAAGTGCTTTACCCTCGGGTGAAACATGGACACACACACACACACACACACACAGATGTTAAAGAAGACACCATGCCAACTAGAAACCATGCAACCCCTTTATACACACACACACACACATACCTGTGCACAAAATCACTGCAGCACACATGCAGCTCTCTGATACGCAAGAGTGGGTCTTTAGATGTAGGCAGGCATGCATACAGACCCATACAATAGTGAGATTCAAATTATGCACCGTATGAATCCTATTCGCTGACATGCATCTCACACACACACACGCACTGACCAAAAGGAACTAAGTGCATGTAATCAAGTGCTGTGCTCAACTAAAATTTTGATGTACTTATACAGTTCAAATGTATAAGTGCATCTAAAATTCTGTTTCTCCAATTTGGAATCTAATCAAGTGAGGGAATCATTGGCAGCAGCCAGCTGAAGTCTGTTCATATGGAACACTGTGTCAATATCCTGGAAATCAGTCAACGGCCTATAATTTGCTGAAATGACCGTAAATGTATAATGTTTCCAAGATTTTCCAATGCAAAGTTATCAAGAGCATTTAGAACATCACATTAAAAAGTTTCACAAGTAAGAATTTACTGGAAGATAAATAATTCTTTCAATTAAATGAGTAACAACAAATTTAATGTTGAGACAACAAAATAAAGCAAACAAATCAATTTGGACTGTCAAGGTAAAGTCGTGTTCATACGCTGTTTTCTCCAGATTCTTTTGAGTAAAAAAATTTCATTTAAAGAGTTAGTGTTTTAAATTGGTGTAAAAAGCCACCGTAAAAAGCAGTGTTATATCTGCCTCTCCTGTGTTTTTTTTGCTTTCTGACAGTATAATTAATATCCAAATAGTCATTTATAGCTGGACAGAAAGGAGGAGAGGAGCAAAACAGAGATAAAAAGAAAGAAGCACGTGTAAAAGTCTTGACATGGACACTGTGGCACATTTACCTAAACACAACACACACCCACACTCAGACACACATAAACCTGCCCAGGGTAAACGGTAGTGGCACACACACTTGTCCTGTTAATTGAACCGTCAGCTCCCGTGATAAGATGCAGAACCCTGATGTCGCTTGCACATGTCAGCATCCACAGAAGTGAAATACAGCCCACACACACACACACACACACACACACGCACGCATTATCTCTCCCCGCCTGCTTCCTCTCTGTCCCTCTGGCTCTCGTTGTCACTCTACATGTTTTTGGTCTCAAAGCTGGAGACTGTTTCATCAGCCAAGAGAGACACAAAAGCAATTGTATTAATTCAAGATTCCAAAGCCTTTCAGAGGCTTTAGAGGCCTCACACACACACACACACACACACACACATTCACTGTCATGAGATTTAAAGCTTGTTGAACAATGTCTCGCAATGACACATTCACACACACACACACACTCGCACACGCACACAAACAAGTCGGTCCAAGCCTCTCAGCTCCACTGTCTAAACTAATTCCTCCACACTGGCATAATGCAGGTTGGCCACCTTCCCACCATAGGATTTGGCTTGGCGCAGAGGGGAGACTCCCCCATCCACTGTACGAGAGGCGGATGTATTATCTATTTGTAATAAATATTCAAACACGTTCCCAGCCAAAGCCCACCATAATATGGGTCAGGATTGAGAAGATCCCTCTCAGTTTTTCTCTTCTGCTTTTTTCTCCTCTTCTTCTTCACCCCATTGTCTCACTGAAGGCATCTTTGGGGGTCCTCCGTCTATTTAGAAAGACCCCCCTAATGAAGGACAATCCGGTTAGGCCTCATCACACACGCACACACGCACGCGCAAAGTGGTGATCTCAGACACAAATATAGACACACACATGTAGGGGCTTAATTGGAAGGGCTTAATTGAGTTGTGAGGGGCTCGTAAGGCTTAGAACGTCTCAAGGAGTGGGAATCAGGGAAAGTCGGCCTTAATGAGTGGATATACTACACATACACACACACACACACATACACACACATACTTTCTCCCTTTTTGGATCTCACTGTATGCTGGAATCTGCTCTGCCTAAGCAGCAATTAGACTAATGACCAGAAAATAAAGAAAAATAATGTCTCCATTCTGTGGTTTAAATCAAGTTACAATCCGACCACACCTGTAATAAATAGACTTCCTTTTAATTTGGTTTTATAAAATGTTCACCCAAGAATAATTAATGTCTTACCATACTAAAACAAAATAAACAAAATGCACACTGTATTTCATTGACACTATCGTTGTGCATCTTTTCCAGAGGGCCCATGTTGTGTCTACCTTTTAATTGCAGAGTTTTCATTACACAAAGCGGCCGGTGTACATCTGGCCCATCAGCAAACTTATCCCCTCCTTCCTGTCATGTGACCCTACGAGTCTGCCCCTGATTGGATTAGGTTATCAGCAGGGGTGGTGTTGCCATGGCAATTAATGCGATAACAGCCCCCGGCGTCGTGGGGTGGTCCACATGCCGATTCATTTAAGGGCCACATGTCTGTCACATGTACCGGGGTCCAAATGAACGTCTGAATCTGATGATACAGACGTATTGATACTGAGTCCTGTTGTTCACTGCAATACTTCAATATACTGCCATCTTCAACATCATGGGCCTCAAAAAGGAAGCTACTTCAAAACCTATTGATTGGTTGCTGGGACTGTGTGTGTGTTTGTGTCTTTGAGGCTCAAAGTGCTGCTTTGCTGTTTCCTTCACACACTTCTATGTTCACAGCCATGAAGGTCCCTTGTTTCTAATGGAGCAAGTGCACATTGAAGTGGCACACAGTCCTGTGTTCTTTTTGCTGTTTGATGCACTGAGACGTCACTGTGTCTTCAGACTCTTTGCAGCTGCAAAGACAGTCTCCGGGAGGTGTTATTCTTTGTGAAAGACAAAGAGAAAGACAGAGGGAACCATCCACTGTAGTTTTCAAGGCGTTTCTTCTCCTCAGGTGTTTGATTGTTGCTCATCCTGCTGGCCTTGTTTGGAGCATGTTGAGGAGCAGCATTTCAGTGCATGTGTGCAGGAGCCTGCATGTGGAGTGTGCACATGCATGAGCATGAATCGTCGCTGTGACAGGAAGTCGGCTATGTTGCATGTGAATGTCAGTGGTTTGCACCAAAATGTGTCAGTATTTAACTGGTCTGTGCTGTTAGCTGTTTCTTTTATGATAAGTTGTTTGGTATACGGGCAGTGGCATGCACCTTGTCATTTGTCCCATCAGGCTTGCCTTAGATCGCTCTGCATGGGCTCCCGTTTAATTGGTACGTGTCAAAGCCTCAATTGTGAGTGCTCTCTGTGAGGGAGGGGGAGGGGTGTTCCTCCTCACCCCGCCTCCCGCTTCCAAATTCCTACGGTGGTCACAGCAGGCGAAACTGTGCTGTTTTGGTTTTTGCAGGACAGTGAGGGTGCACAGCCACTGAACCTGTCGGCCAAGCCTAAGGCATCCGAGAGCAAGTCACCCAACTCCCCCCCAACTTCCCCACAGGTCCCTGCTGCCGCTGCTGCCGCCACCAAGCTGGGCCATGCCGGCTCCATGAAGCACAGCGCCACCCCATCCAGCATCGGAGGGCCACCGACCAGAGTCAGCTCAATAGGTAAGTGGACTAAAGTATCCATCACACCCCCACACACACACACTCCAGAGAAAAAAATTGGAGAATAATAAGGTTTTTTTGTATTTTTGACCATCAGTTGTTATATCATGGTATAACCACAAAGGATCTGAGAACCTGATACTACCAGACCATATAATCTCCACACATCAATCAAATCAGTGGCTGCCTCTCATCCAAAATTGAACTGATCAGAGCTTTTTAGACATAACTGTGAATGGAAACTTCTGCCAACAAGGCTAGCTAGCTAGCTAACTTCATCCATGAAATATTGAGACAAAAAAGTGGCCTACAAAGGTGGAATTAGGAGTCATTTGTAGTTCCACCTCATAGCCAATAAAGGAGGAATAAATGGGGCAAAATCAATGTCTATGTAAAAAGCAGAACCAGCACTTCAGGACAGGATTGGAACTTTTTGATGATGTGATAGGTGTAAGATCCACTAGTGGGAGACAAAAAAACCCCCATCAAGCAGCAGTTAGCAGATGATTTAAAAAAGAAGAGCAGTCACTGGAAATATCTGCAAATATAGGAGAGACAACAGGTCTGGGAGCTCTTTTCAAAGGGCCAAATAACAGATAGTGAATGACTATTATTGCCATGTTATGCCATCATTTTTGTACAGACAGCACTGCCTGACACGTGTTTTCCCACACTTTTATGTTACATGTCATGCCCATAGTGGTGTAATGTGGTGCAAAGATTGGACTTTCTGCAGCAATATTGCAAGATTGCAGTGTGTAAAGGGCTCATGTTTACTGAAGAAGATGTTAGTATTTAAGATGCATCACCCACTGCTGTTTGATCAAGGCAACATTAAAACAACCCAACCTACCAACAAGAAATCTGCTAACATGCTAACAATGTGAAGCAGAGTGAATTAAGTGTAAAAATGGAAATTTCAGTCTGATTATCATCACTTGTGTTGCTACGAAACAGTTGGAAAGGGGTCAGAAACTGACTCTCCTGTCAGTGAGATGATTGGACAACAAAAGTGTTACCTGTTGTCAGTGATACATGTGGTAAAAAAAAAAAAAACTGATACAAAAGATGTCCGAATGAAATGCAAAAATATCATCAGTCTTAATAAATAGTAATTTCCCTGTAAATGCACCTAAACTCATACACATCATACCCAAACAAACACATATAAATGCATAAATATTCTTCACATACAGTGTAAGTGTTTTTAAACTCCAATACACTTTTATGAGAAGCGTTTCCTATTATGACAATGTACGTCTTTAGGGAAAACAGTAATAGCCTCGTTGGTAGAGGGGATGATAAGAATAGCATTTTTCCTCGTAGTGCTGCCATTGTTGCCAGTGCCAGTACCATAATCATACCCGACCATATGCAAACATACATAAAATATGACATAAATGAATCACCATTTTGTACTTTTAATCCATTTTTCACGCAACACTGATAGTTCAAATATTACACATATGTAACAGGCTATAATTAGTGTGTTTGTGTTTTTCCCTCCGTGTCGCTATTTGCCTCTGGGCTGTTTCATTGTTATGTGTTTATTAGTGACTGAAAGAGACAGAGAGACATAGAAGTGAAGGGAAAGAGAGAGAGAGAGAGATGGGGATTAGCACTTTTTTTTTTCCCGAGCGATGAAGCGGGGGAATAATAAAGAGAGGAGTGCATGACAGACAGGAGGTATCACCAATGAGATTAGACAAGCCTCTTACATGAGCCAGGACAGCGCAAACACCCAGCATTAATGACACAATGACAGCACACACACTCAAGCACACACTCAAACACACACAAAAGCTCACAATCCCACCTCCTCCTCCTATGCAATAGGCAGTTAGTCATTTTTTTTTTCTGACTTCTTGGCTAATCTCACTGTTTTTCAACAAATCGGCGGATTTAATATCAGATTAGTGGATTTGCGGTCCCAGATGTTTTTTGTTCAGAAAAATGGATTACAGTGTTTAAAGTTTGTGTGTGATCCCTGCTGAATTATTTGTGTGGAGGGACCAGCGTGTTTTGTGTTGCAGATCCCAGTTCTGTTGTAGCTCATGGTCCCATCTGTTGCCACTGAATTTAGCTGCTCAACAGCACATTTGTTATTACAGTTCATAGTCGTATTAGGATTCCTGTTACAAGTTCAGAGGGGATAGAGGGGGCAGACAAATTGGAAAAGAGTCTAGAGGCGGTCGTTTTGATGTGGGAGTGAGTGTGTGTGTGTGTGTGTTGATGTATGTGTGGGTGGTACAGAGTATGAATGTGTGTTAAGGTTATTTAAATTCAGACAGGAACAAAAACAGAAACACATGTAGTGGAGATTAAAAAGGTGGCAAAGTCAAGTAATTTAGTGTCCTGCAATGCACACAGAGCTCAGGAAACTAATCACACTTATTTTATTTTTCCACTTAAAGACTAATACACATTTTTCTGTATTTTTATTTTTGGAATGGGACATAGGTGTGCATGTCAGAGTGACTGATAGAGTGTTAAAAGTTTTTATGTTTCACTTTGAATTTACAGGTTTGTAATTTAATTAGCAGAGGTTCTACAACACTTAATACATTTACTCTGGTGCTGTACTCAAGTACAATTTAAGGTAACTGAATTTTGCGTGAGAATTTCCATTAAAATTCTTGTTTATGCTACTTGATTTTACCCACAAAACATATGAAAACATATGATGCATTTTTTAAAAAACTACCTAAACTGATTTGAAGTGCATAAAACTACCTCAGCCAACTACAACATTAAATTGCAGTTTAGGTGTTTATGCATCTGTTATAAAAATCCAATATGCAGATGTATAAAAACTTAACACTCAGAAAGATTGCATTTAAAATAAAAAGTACTCAAACTTTTTTTCTAGTTTTACCTCAGTACAACCACTAAATATTTATTTTGTACAAAATTGTTAGATTTTGCTAATTAACATGCTCTTCAACATTTCAACCTTAAAATAATCTGTCTTTTAACATACATTACATGTTTTATTATGAGGCTCAGTACTGTATAAATTTGTGTCTTAAAGATTTATGACTGGAACAAAGTGCAGAAACAAGCTTATAAAAATTAGGTGCAAAGATCTGTTTTTTTATGCAGTTACAGTGTTTCTGCTCACTAAGGCCTTTAGAGTATCTGGGTCATTTCTGCAGGTGAAAAAACAATTAAACTAAGTTTATTTTCGGTAGTTTCCCCCTCCTTTATGCCTCTGTGTATATGCATCCAGATGAATTTCAGTTTTTCCGTCTCTGCTAACTTCTCCAAAGTGCACCTCTCCTTCATTTTTGACACCTCCTGAGCCAAAGGCCTGTTTCTCTTCTTCGTGCTTCATCTGTCCATCCATCCATCTACCCATCTCAAACCAAACTGAAGGCCTGTCAGCGCCTGTAACTTTTTCCATGATCACACATTTGTCTTTGTCTCTGTCATGAAACACTGCAGTTCCCCCCCGCCGACCTCCCTGCCGGAGTGTTTTTGCGGTCAAAAATGTATTGCGCCTGTCTGTAGGGATTTGGCGCTCAGAGAGAGACAAAACTTGTGTGTGCAGAGTGAAACAGGGAGTGAGAGAGAGAAACCCTCCTCCCCTTCTCTATCTGGGTCACATTCACTTGTCTGGATGGTTGGCATCGCTGTCAGTTTAGGCGAGACTCGCACACAAACATTCGTGAGTGCAAGAATATCTATTTGCCGTCCCCCTCCCTCTCATTTGACTCCAGATTAAAATTGACTGCCACCCGATTCCATCGCCCTCTCTGCTCTCATTCCTCTGCTGCTCCCACTCGACACCCACCGCCACTGCCGCCCCCCTCCGTTTTTTTTTTTTTTTGGCCCTGCTCACATCCAGATTTTCCGGTTATGACTTCTGAAAGAGTTCACGGCTCTGTCATTACCAATCTGAAGCTGGTAATCTGGCCTGAGATGGCATTAGCGGTGCGGATTAGCGCTGATAAAGGCCCCATAAGCCAGCCGCGGCTCTTTGTTAAGAGCTAACCCGACTGATAGAGTGAGGCGATAGCGGTGCACACAACCTCACACACACACACACACACACACTCACTAAGAGCAGATGCCTCATCGGCGGCTAAGCTGCGGAAATAATACAAATAATAGGCGGCGAGGTGGAGCGGGGAGATGTGGTGTGTGTGAGGTGGCGGGACAGATGTTCTCAGCTGGGGAAATTAGCAGATCCTTTTAGTTGTAATAAGAGTCATCTGGACACCTCGCTGTAAAACGGAACAATGTGGGTTCAGAAGAAGAAAGATGCTCTGTAGTTAGTTGTTTTAACAGGATTTACAGGAGATGTTGGAGTTTGTGTGTGTGTGTGTGCATGTGTGTGTGTGTGTGTCTGTGTTTGTAGTCTGTTTTTGTCTGTCTGTTTACGGCTGAGGGCAGGTGGGGAGGTGATGGGCAGCTTGTTGCAAGGCTAGCCAGGGGCAGCCTCTGACTCACACGCCCAGCTAGACAGTCAAGTGGTCAGTGTGTGAGTGTGAGTCTGACAGAGAGGGGCACACACACACATACACACACTCGCACACACACACAGATGCCCTGGCGAACTCCCCTCATCAAGTGTATGTTAATGTCTTTACCTCATGGTTCAAGGGAAGATTTTTTTCTGGATGAAAACCTCCTGCCTGCTTCCCAAACACACACACACACACACACACACACACACACATATTTATTTACTCTCCAAAGCCCAACTGTAAATGCAGGTCCAAATTTTCATTTATTCTTTCTAAATCCACAAATAAAGTAGATAAAAATACTCATCTTGAATCAGTTCAACAGTTTTACTCACTGCTATTGCACAAGTAAATTAAACTGCTGTGTCTCTCCGTCTCTTCCGTGTGTCTGTCTGTGTCTCAGCAGACTTGTTGTCGTCGCTGTCCTCCACAGCCTACCTGAACGACCACGAAGCGGTGACTAAGGCCTTCGCCGAGGCCCGGCAGATGAAGGAGCAGCTGAAGAGGGAGCAGCAAGTCCTGGACGCCAAGGTCGCCGCCGTCAGCAACCTCAGCCTCAACAATGGACGCTCAGACAAGGTAAGGCAACTTTGAAATCACACCAACATGGCAGCACATGGTGGCAGAATGTGCAGTAGTCTTAGCAACAAGCGACAAAGTGTGACAACTGCTCCAAAGGATTAAAGGCCAGAAAATCAAGAGGCTTTTTTTTGGTATTTCTCACTTTGCTGAGGATAACAACACATGATGTTTTCTCCACATCAAAACCTGGAACATACGCAGCTTATTTGCCACAAGCAACCTGAGTATATTTGTTTTCATCACATATTACGGTCAAAGAGCAACCACAACTCAAAACAGCAGAAATTCAAAATAGCTGCTGTCACTTTAAATGATGTGACATGATATAGTATTATTTCATTATGTTAACATATTATATATTTAAATGTCCACATTAGTACCCTTAAAGAACACTTATTTCAGAGTCTCTATTCATGTTTGTTCAGTGTACACAGCTTCATTTGATATATTTCTTTCTACCTTCTGTTAGAAAACAAATTATGATATTATAATTTCTAGAACTGTCATTTCTGCCCATCAGCAGTATCAAAAACTAAAGGGAAATGAATGTATCTTCTAATTAATTTAAGAATTTTATCTCAAGAGACAAATTACAACTAATTCCAGAGGTCTGTATTCATAAAAAAAAAAATGCAGGGAAAAATGTCTCCAGAGTCTCCACTGGCTCTGCCGTCTTATTGTCAGTGTGTAATAATTTGTCTTGCCATATGTCATCTGCACTGCACTATGTAGGAGGTAAATCGGTGTACAATGCGCTCGCTGAAATGTGTTGAAGCTAAACAGGGCCAGATAAGGTAAAACCAGAGGCGTCTCAGAGGTAATGAGTGTGTCTGTAAGGCGCACTGCAGGGTGTGTGTGTGCGTGTGTGAGAGAGAGAGTGTGTGTTAGTGCATATGTGTGTGGCAGAGCGAGCGCCGGGGAGACGGTAATGTGAAGTGACGGCGCCGGCTCCTCGGCAGCGTGGCTAAATTGTGGTTATTTGTTAAACACATTGGGAGTCAGCTGGTGCACGTACACACACACACACATACACACACTCTTACACACACACAGAGAGCAGCAGTGTGCTTGAAGCATCTGCACCGCTGACATTCAACAGCTCTATCTGTCTCTTTTTTCCTTTTTTTTCCCTCTCATGTGTTTTCAACAGTTAAACCCACAATGATCGATGTTTTCGACGCAGGGTTTTTTCTGTACATATTAAGACAGAGTGTAAATGTGTAATATACTGCAGATACAGTATAAAGGCTTTAGTTTAACAGCCAATTAGAGTCACACCAGGGGAAGTAAGGGAAGATGGAGAATTCTGCTGGAAAAGTGAGGGAACATCGGGGTGTTTTTCAGGCACGCACTTGTTTGTTTCACACATTTATTGCATCAGATGGAGGCATTTAGCTGTTTTACTCCACTGCAGGGGATTATAAAATACTACGCTTAATTTTATTATACAGTTTTTTCCAATTTTTTTTGCTAAATTGGTGTTTGTTATCATCTAATAATTCAATGAAATTAGGTTTTTAAAAAAAGTAAGACTTTCTTTTTATTCTGACTTATCCTCTCATACCAGTTATAAAGGTGGAAATGATGAAGTATTTAGAATTTTATCAGCCCTGCTCGTATATATATTTTACCATAAAATCTTTTTTTTTCATCCAGAACTCTAAAAAGAAAAGATGTTTTGATTCTTTGTAGAGCAATGTTATATTTTTAATATAAAAAAAGAGTTCTTTTATTGAAAATCCTTGAATTTTTGGACACTTTTTTGGGAAAATCTTTGACCCTTTCTCAGCCTCCGAAGCCACTGCGGCTCACGTTGACTCCTGTTTCCCCGGTCCTTCGGCTTTGTGCTGCGCGAGTGTGAAACGGGCGAGCTCTCGGGGTTCAAATACAACAGTGTCATATCTGACACACTCAGAGGATTAGTTTTGTCGCTACTTTATGTCTTGGCTCTAGTGTCAGCCATTCAATCCACTTTCCTCATGTAATGTACTGGGGCTTAATGTCGGACTAGCCTGTCATCCACTCTGTCTCCCTGTTCATCTCCATCTCTGTCTCACACACACACACTCACATACACACACACACACACACGGCAAAAGCCCTTTGTAACAGCACATTGAAGCTTAAAATCTCAAAGGGGTGAGAAACATTTTTCCTTGAACAAGATTTGAATGAGGCTGATCATTTGTGTGAAATGAGGGAAATTCCTAAAATATTTCTGGTTTACATGTAAAATGACAGAACCATCACGACCCCGTGGCGGATTATTTTTTTATATATTAAATGATAATACATTCAAAATAAACTTTTTAAATTACTTGCAAATAAAGCACACGCACACACACAAAAAAAAAATCGCATTTCAGCAGTGTGCGGCTGCCTTTTATTCTCCCTCTTTTAAGCCATATTTATTCCAATCTGGGGGGGAAATTATCTCTAACAATTAAACTCTGTTGGACTAAAAACAGAGAAAATGCATTTCATTATAATTCTGCCCTCCCTCCATCCAGCCAGCCAGCCTGCAGGGTCACATGTAAATGGAGAGGGACACTTTTTGGAAGGTTGTTTTAGAAGACGACAGTGTTTTGGGTACCGCTCCTAATCGTATAATTAAACTGTAAAACGCTGGCGCTGCTGTGTGTATGTGTAAGTGTGTGTGTGTGTGAGAGTGTGTGTGTGTGTGTGTTTGTCCACAGTCAGGTTCCAGCGTAGAGTGTGCCGGCTGCTTGCATTAAGCATGTAAATGCTCAGTAAATCAGCCTTTTATTGGTTGTAATAAATACCCAGGGGGCCGTGCGGCGTGGCCTCGCTCTCGTCCGCGCTGCTCTCTCTCGTTCTCTCTCTCTCTAATGCGTCGACCCTCGAGGGCCTCTGCAAGAGAGAGGCAAGCCGCCGCACTCCACTCTCGCAGGTGGCTGCCAGGAGTGGCTACACATACACACACGCACACACACACTCCCTCATGTACGCACACACACACACACACACACACATATAATATACAGTATACACACAAAACAGTAAACATCCAAACAGGACTAAATGTAATCAGCATTCTTGCACATGCAAACATGTACGCAGATGTGTGTTCAAGCATGCAGGCGTGCAGCACTCTAACAATTTGATGTTGACATTAACATTTCCGCAGATTTACATAGAAACAAACCAAAACATAAACTGTCTGCTGACATGGCTGCTGTTATTTGTCTGGTTTCTGTCTGTTCGGATCCGTTTATGAAGCCAATAAAAAAAAAAATCTTATCGACTGATTTATTTCAGAGCCACAGGAGATTATGACTGAGATTCATTAATTAATTTGTTACATCTGTGAAGGAGTTTATACAGCTTCACAATTGATTTTCTTATCGACATATTCAGACCAACTGGGAACTCAGGAATTTTTTTATTGTAAATACGATTTTCTAAGGTTAAATTAAAAAAAGTTATTTTGAGCTGTAAATTAGAAATAAATAGTGCGAGAAATAAAAAAAATAGAAAAACTTGAAAGCAACAAATCTATAAAAACTCAATTCTAAGAATGATGTGTTTGGGTTGACAAGTTAATCGGACGACTGTTGACTGACTGACTCATTTACAGACTGCAACTGTGAAACTGTTTGTGTTGTTCAGGACAAGGCCGCCTTGGAGAGTCTGAGTCAACAGCTGAAGCAGCAGGCTGAGGACAAGTTCAGCCACGCCATGCTGGACTTCACCATGAGCGGAGACTCTGACGGTAGGGACACACACACACACACACACACACAACACACACACATATATGCAGGTGGGAAAGTTTGCTTTGTCATTTTAAATTTTCTTAGTTGCTCTAAAAAAGGATTGGAAAATGTGATCATTTTGCTTTTAGCAGTTTGGAGTTCTATATTCTCATCACAATGACACTGTAATGAGAATATATAATAATGTATAGGTTGTATATTACAGTTAGAGGAACCTTTTTGGCTTTATGATAAAACATTTTTAAAATACTTTAAAGGGTTTCATTATCTTTTATTTAAATTAAGTGGAAAAGAAAAACTGAGTTTACTTTTGAAACATTTAAAAATCTGAGATCGTGAAGTTATTTTTTCATCACTACACATTCTGTCATAGGAATTTTTTGTGTTTGACTTTTTGTCCTCCTCTTCTCACCTCCTCCTCCTCCTCCACCTCCTCCTCAGGCTCCCCCAGCGTGTCAGAGTCGAGAATATTCCGGGAGGCTCGGGGACGCAGCAGCAACGAGCCGCACATCAAGCGGCCGATGAACGCCTTCATGGTTTGGGCAAAGGACGAGAGGAGAAAGATTCTCCAGGCCTTCCCCGACATGCACAACTCCAACATCAGCAAGATCCTCGGTAAAAACACGCACACACAATTTCATGCACACAAACGCATACACGAACACACACACACGACCCGCTTTGACTGATGTGTGTATTTACCAGCCATGTAACCCAACCCCCTACAAAGCAAACCAAAGTGAAGGGAAGATGCATACACAGTAGGTTCCTTTTCCCACTTTCTCAAACACACAAACACACACACACACAGTGATTTCATTACAAGCGGTGGCATCGTGTAAGCGGCTGTTAATGAACGGCTGGGGAGAGCACGGCTCCGACAAATGATGATATAATTCATTATGCATTAAACAAGCAGCGCGAGGCCGCCTGACATTTCCCCCGGACCGCCGGGATCGGCCCTGACATTTTAAAGAGCTCCTAAGCGTTTTATAACACAGGGAAATCTGGTTTTAATAAGCCCCCCACTCTCTCTCTCTCTCTTTCTCTCTCTCTCTCTCTCTCTCTCTCTCTGTCTCTTTCTCGATTGCTAACAGATCGCAGAACAGAGAGAAAGACAGCGAGCGAGAGAGAACAGCCAAGTGCTGACAGCTTTTACCCATTAAACATACAGTAGTCAAGTGCAAATTCAGACCAGATATGAAACACACAGGGGAAGACATGCTCAAGATAACTCCTACACACACACACTCACACACACACGTAGGGGTCTGATACTACAAAGCTCTGAGCAGAGAGTGAGCTGAGCAGGATGACGGCAGGTTAAGTGAAGTCCTCATTAGTTGAGATGAGTACCTGTCGTCCTCGCCGCTCGCCTCATTAACCCTGTCTTCTGTCTTCCTGGGTGCAACTACCACCGTGTGTGTTTCTGCGTGTGCGTGTGAGTTTGTCAGTGTCGCTCATATGCCGTCACACATGTCGGTACGAACATGTGATACAGGGTCACGTGTGCCACGCAGATGGTTGTTCCTCACACTACATGGAATTGATCTTTAAGCCGACGAACATGCTTCTTCAAATTGATTTGTATCATTTTTAATGGTTTATTTTTATGTTCACTGCTTGTCTGTTATTTCCCACTATTTCCAATTCCATCAGTAATCTTGTGTAAAGGTCTTTGTAGCCACTTTCCAAATAGATTCAACGCATTATGGAGCTGATCATTACTTCAACGCCCCTCTCTCTCCAGGCTCACGCTGGAAAGCCATGACCAACCTGGAGAAGCAGCCCTACTACGAGGAGCAGGCTCGCCTCAGCAAGCAGCACCTGGAAAAATACCCAGACTACAAGTACAAGCCGCGGCCCAAACGCACCTGCCTGGTGGACGGCAAGAAGCTGCGCATCGGCGAGTATAAGGCCATCATGAGGTCCCGCAGGCAGGAAATGAGACAATACTTCAGTGTGGGGTAAAAAATACTGAAGAGAGGAGCCAACTTTGTTTGTTGCATCATAAAGGAGCAGATTTTTATACATTGTTTGAATTTTTTGTTAATTTTTATAGTCCAATTTAGCACATAATTAGAATTTTTTTGTTTTCTTAGGATTTTTTTTGTTGGTAGAGCTGGTATCACATTTTATGATCAATGTCACTCTGAAGCAAAAATGAGTGAAGTACTTTGAGCTCGAATGTGTATTTGCTTTTATATTGTTGCCATAAATGTGCAGTCAATTAACACCAACCGCAACCACATTTTTTAAGTCCCTCTTGTTGTAATTTACTTTTATTTTAAACTTCCGAGTTTCCCCAATTAAACCTTTTTATGATGTATCTCATGTTGTAAACCTTTCTCTTATGAAGCCGGGCTTGCTAACAGAAACTTAAAAACACGGGTTTCCATTCTGCCCTCCACTAAGAGGGAATAACCACCTGTAAAATTGTAGCATGACTTTTTTTTACACTTCAGCTTGTTTTTGAAAGGTTAAAAAGAAGAGATAACTTCTTAATTTAATTAGCTGCAGAGTGTGGTGGTGTTTGACAGATTTTGCTTTGTTAAAAAAGAGCTGCAGTAGTTTGTTAATCCGAACTATCAGCTGACTGCAGCGTCATATTTGTAGTAAAAACATGAGAGTGATATTGATTTTCCTATCTGAGTCTTGACAAGAAATGGTTTCTTTAAAGGTTCATGATTGAAAAAGTAGGGAAGGCATCTAAGCATGAATTTTAAATGCATCTTAGAAGAGAGAGTTGAACTGTCACTGTATCTTAAATGTTGTCTTTCATGTGCTGAATTTCTTCTTCTGTGTGTGTTACAGGCAGCAGGGCCAGTTGCCCCTGTCCTCTGCAGGCGTGGTTTACCCAGGTGCCCTGTCCATGGCAGGCATGCCCTCACCCCAGATGCCCTCAGAGCACTCGAGCATGTCCAGCAGCCCGGAGCCCAACGCCAACCACCACCAGAACCCCCACCTGCCAAGCCTGAAGGGGGACGAGCCACGAATCAAGGAGGAGGAGCTACGGCTGGACGACAGCAACGGCGACGTATACGACGACTTCGACTACGAGGACGAAGAGGCCGATTACGCCAGCGATAATGACAACCATATCACCCAATAGGACGGCGCAAAAGCCGCCTTTTTTTCCCCTTTTTTTTTTTTTTTTTTTTTTTAAAAAGCCAATCGCAGATGGTTTGTCCCACACAATCCCACCAATCAGGAAGAAAACTCTCTCTTTTGCCAATCACCTTGAGTCCCAATCACACAATGCCCTTCCCTCGCTCCCCCCACCACCTCCTGACTAACATGGACTCTTTTAACAGAGCCAGACCCCCCCCCCCCACTGGAGTCCTGATACCAGCATCTGATCAATCAACTGAAGCACAGGACCTGTCACTCACACTGACTGTTACACAAACTGGAGTCTGGGAGGAAGAGAGGACCAAGCCAGCTGCAAAAAGCTCGCTGAGGAATATTCAAGTACTACTGCAAGAGTTCGAGTGTAATGCCACGAGTGAGGAGAAATACAAATCACACTCAGAAAGCAACCTTTTAGACCCCGTTTGTAGAAAAAAGGAGACATTTTAAAATGAGAGACGGAGCAGTGGACCTGTCAAAGGCTAACAGATGACACTTTAAGATGGCGGACCTGTTTATTATCAAGAGACACTTTTAAAAAAAAAAAAACAGCTTTTTTTGTTCTTTGGTTCTATAATATTCTCACTCAGGTACACGGTGCCAATAAGTGGCTTGTGAATGTGATTTGTTGTTTTTGTGCTACAAGTTTGAATAATAATAGAAAAAAGAGACATTTCTTTTTTTCTCCTTTTGTTGTAAAGCACCTGAAAGACATCAGACATGTTTATTTTTAACAAGAACATATCTTTTCTTCGACCTCGCAGTGTGCTGTCAGCGGTTCGCCCCCCCCCTCCCCTCCCCTTTTTTTCTGTGTTTTTGTGACTGCCCGCTCCCCCCTATTTTTGGAATCCGATTGGGACGGTCCAGCCAGGACTGACCAGTGCAGCGTGGACTGTCCCACTTTGAGGGGGGCGAGGGGGGAGTCTCTCTGGCGTCACGGAGCAGAAACGAAAGCACTGTGTTGTAAGACAATCCACCAGTTTTTCTTCTGGCTCCGTCCCTTATATCTTGATCTCGTCTGGGACAAAACATCAGTATGACTTAGCTTGAAACATCTGACAGTGTGAGTGCGTGTGCATCGGTGTGTGTGTGTGTGTGTGTGTGTACTGCGTGTACACACTTTTTTGGGGGGCGTTTATGTCAAATCTAGCTCCTCAAAAGGCTAAAAAACAGAAGGACAAACTTTACTGCTGCTGTTACTTACTGTACCACACACACACACACACACACACGTACGCTCACACACACAAATACACACAACTGTTGTTCTGTCCCTCGGTGTTTTCCTGCTCCCTCCAATCAACATCGTCCTGCTGTTCCCCCCCAGTGGGCGGAGCCGAGGTGAAGTCAGCCAGTCAGTGTTTCTGTTTGTATTTGAATACTGTATTTTATTATTTCTCTTCAAACTGCCTCTAGTCTAATAATATTATTAACAATAATTATAAGGATGGTCAGCGTTTCCTAAGTTTAGTAAGTTATGTACAGTATAATTTATTTTTCTCCTCTTTATCGGGTTTTTATGACCATATGAAACTATGACAGTCAATGAAACATTATTCTATTTAGCTGGTAGGTATTTAGATCTAAACAAAAGTTGTCATTTTACCTTGCTTTGTTTTGCATTCTTATGGTTCCCTTCTTTTTTGACGCGTTTGTTTTTTGTATTAATCCTCCGGATGGGTGGGCGGGTGGAGTTAGGACAGTGAGCTGGACGGACAGACTCGACGCCAGCCCTCCCCCGAGCTGAAGACATAACCTTTAATGTCCGAACCCATTTCTAAAAAGCACTCAGACTCTGTGCAGTCAGAGAAGAAGAACATGATTTTTATTATTGTTATTATAATTTTATTTGTAATGGTTATTATAATGTATAATGTGAAGTTTCCTCTTTTTTTTTTGCTTTGTTTTGTTTTTTTTTTTTAATCAGTTTTATCACTTTTGGAAACTGTTTTCTGTGAAGAAAGAGTCCCGTCCCCGTTTACTAAGTCCGGCCGCCTCACCGAGACACAGTGGAGCATCTTGGCTTGGATCCACACACACACACACATACACACACATACACAATAACACAAACATATTTATACATGCACAAACACAATCACTAGCACACACTTACGCACACACATTTTAAATGAAGAGATTATCATTAAACCAAACAATTCCTATGCTGTCAATTTCTGTTTCTTGAAATCTAGAATTCTAGATTTAAAATCCTGTACATATATTTTGTTTGGTGGTTGTTTTTTTTTTTGTTTGTTTTTTTAAATCATAGGAAAGCAGTGTTTACTGTGATCCACCAAGGTTTGCTCCACTGGCTGTGTGTGTGTGAGGCGACCAGGCGTATCTACAGTATCTTTAAAGTCACTTCTCATCAGGAGCCCTTTGCTTTGTTTTAGCTCCACGCGACGCTACAGGAGCCATGACTACTCTTCAGGTGCCCTGCCACATAGTGATCTCCCCCCCACAATCATTCTCGCTGTAGATGTTCGCTACATGCCACATAATGAGCCTCTGGGTCTTAATTTTGCTGTACAGTCACCCCTGTTATCACACCATGGTTCAACCCA
>JAPZDY010000015.1:4371590-4383999 GCA_029783645.1 Ctenochaetus hawaiiensis | reverse complement strand
AATGCTGGAGAGAGGGGACGAGGTGGATCAATCCATTTTTATGGGTATCAGGTGGGTGGGTGGGGCATTAAGACGTCAATCATCCCTGCTGGCAAGGTCTGTCCCCATATCAAGACAATGAAAATGATGATGATGATGATGATGATATTATTTAAGACAATCAAAGTCATGAGTGGAGCTCAAAACAAAGTAAGAATTATTACAAGTAAAAAAAAAAATATCTTACCATCTCAACTTGAAAAATCAAGAAAGATAATTATGTAAATATAACATAGAGTTATAGATTTATATTTTGTTCATAACACAGTGTAATATAAGTTGTATATTTCTTTTTTCTCTCCCTACTGTCTTTTATTGATGTTATCCATGCCACAGAAAAGCAGGAGTCGCAGTACTCTCACACAAAAAAATGAAGAAAAATATCAAAGAAATAAAGAAAAACAGGAAAAAAAAAAAAAAGCCGTGGGCTGCCACCACCATCTGTTCTAAGTTCACTTTTTTTTCAGTATTACTGCCAGACAAGGCTCTAATAAAGACAGCAATGTGTTCGGTAAAAACTTGTGCTGGTCCTGGTCACTTCTTTCTTCCACACATACATTCACACAATGGCTTTACAGTTCCAACATATTCACATGACCATACAAATATACCCTGCCATGTGCTTCTTTTTTTAAAAGATGCAGCAGAACTTGCAGGAAAAAAAAAAAAAACATCCATAAAGAGGACAGTGAATGCATCCACACTTGTTTATGTTATAATAATAAAACTGGAGAGATAAATAAATGAGTAGATATGTATAAAGTGTTAAAAATGAAATGATTTTAACCAGTTTTTTCACAGCATGAACAGGCGATTTATATATTTGGTTTTTATGTTTTTTTTACCTAATAATCCCAATATCTCCTTTATGATCTCCTTCCGTCCTCTGCTCAGCAGCACAACATGAGCCATGACGGTGGTGGCACTGCCCGTGTGTCGCCGAACAATTTAATCATCTCCATAACAACGTGTTAATTATGCTAAGTCCACCTTCTTGCCCCTCCAATCAGAGGGCCAGCTGGGAGATGTGGAGCCGAATCACGGCCCGTTAGCAACCTGATAACCTAATTAAGCACAACAAGGGACATGGGAGGAGAAGGGAGGGTGGGGGTGAGTGATGAAATGTCTGTCTGTGTGTGTGCGTGTATGTGTGTGTTGTACATGTGTGAGTTGTAAATATAAAAAAAAAAAAAAAAAAAGGAAAGGCTGTGTACTCTGACCGCCTCTCAAAGCACCGGATGCCAGCCGCCTGTGCTCCTGTCGCCAGTTTAAAAGCAAATCTTTAATTGATGCCCGCTTAAGGATGTTGACGATGTCCATGCCTCCACTTTCAAGGGTTAAAAACACAAAACCCCACTCAGTGCGCCCATTAAAACCAAGTCCCCATCTGTGTCCATATGTTCCAGCAATCAACCCCACCGCCAGCTCCTGACGCTTTTACGTATGAAAACAGTTAAATGCACTCCGAGGAGATGATTTTACGCGCTTTGCTAATTACCATAGCTTCACACAAAATAAAAAAAGCCCTTTTGATGCAATAAAGAGGCACGGTGGGGGCAGATCCACAACTCCTACGGTAAGTGAAGGACTTAGTTGTTCTCTGGGCGTTGTGAATTTTTCAGAGCCAGCCTGGAGGTAAAAACCTGAGAAAAGGTTTATGTGTGAATAGTTGAGGAGCAAGCAAACGATGGCTAGACTCACAGATTAAATCACATACACACACAGATATACACCCTAAGGTGTATTGTAGGAGTTAGCTCAGCTTAAACCACAATTATCCACTGGCTATTCCAAACACAATAGTTGAGACAAAAGAGAGAAAACTATTACAGATTTGCATTTGAATGCCTGTAGGTATTTTGCTCTGCATATTCTCAATATGATTTAATTTGCTCTAACTTTTTTTCTGCTTGTGTAAATCCAATATAGCTCAGAGAAAAAAAACTTGAATCATGTGCACTTGTATGTTTGTCTAACCCTCTTCCTCTCCTGCACGCATGCGTCTTGTCGACAGTGCGACTCTGAACTCGGCCCTCTCTCCGCTCCGGCTCAGTGAAATATGCAGTTTTCGACCGTGGGTGTTTGGAAATTGAGTGAAAACGATGTCACATTAATGATTTAAAGTCGGTAATAGGATGTGCTGTGACGCTGAGCCGGCAGCTAAGCTGAGTTTAAGGCTCCCGCGTTAATGTATTCATGAGGAGGGGGGATTATACAGAGACAAGAGCAGTTAGAGAGCTGAGTGCAGCAGAGCAGCCAGGGCCAACAGGCCTGCTAGATATTATATATAACTGCATTTATAGTGCGTGAGCACACGTTTCACAATGCAGGAGGTAGGACTCAACACACACATGCAGAATATTGTAAAAATATGAATTCAATTTGACTGTATTGCAACATTTTATTTCTATTTATGTTGATTAGTCTAATTTTCTGAATGAATTTAAATACAACATAAATATGTTTCTACTGCAGAGATAATGCATGAGACAAACACAGTTTAAACACTAGTTCATTGTCAGTTATCAATTGTGTTGTGCACAAATTCAAAAGAAGTTATTAAACATGGTTTAAATATGAGTTTTTGGTTTAAAACAATAAAAGCCTGAGGATCATTATTCTCTGTATTAATAAATAATTGTCTAAATGATGTAATTAACAAATATAATTCCATAAAGCTTACAATTAGATATTAATTTAAGTCCATAGACCATGTATTTTTTTACAAATACCTGCTTTTCTGGTTGGGCTGTATCTTCTTCTTTTATCTCTGATTCTGGCTGCCCAGATAATCCCCTGTCATCCATACTAATGTATATGCAAACTGCAGCATCATTAAAACAGAAAAAGGCCACCATAAACGTCTCATAAAAATGATTTCAGCAAAGTACTTAAGCTGCAAAATTTTTCAAATATTTCATCAGTCGTCTCTCATTCTCCATAATGCTAAAAAAAGCAAGAAGAGGCCCCGTGCCTGGCCATTAATATTAGGTGGCTGATGCATTAAGAGTCCATAAAGTAATCCCATATCAGACAGCGCCTGCACTCAAACCATAAAAATAAAGTAAGAAGATGCTGAGATGCAAAATAAAATAGAGATATGCAAGCATATGGTATATGAAATATCTATTTTTTTTTTTTTCAGTTTGGCTGATGGCCACGTGGTTACTTTCTTTTCGGTGATTTAAGTGTAAGTAGTTTGACATGTAGGATTAACGCGTAACAGTTCACATGAAGCACATATCACATTATAACATGGCAGCACTTCTCAGGCCTTGAATCACAAACATGACAAATTCAGTTCGATCTGTTGTATCTGGCATCTGTCCTTTCTGGGGGGGGAGAAGGACTGACTCAACCTGAGAAAAAACTCTGATATGATTGGTGAAAACGGCGCTGATGACCAAGCAGATATTAGCTTTATTTCCGGGTGTGACTTCCTCTGCACAACTTCATCCTCTTCCTTCAGTCGGGTTTTGAAGAGCAAAGTAATCAGCGTGACACGAGACAAACAATCACCAAGCGCCATCAGTGTTTGAGCGACGGCCCTAATTTGACAGATCTGAGAGCGGCGGTGTGTGAGGGACAGGCGTGGCACACAGCAGAACAGCGAGGCCTGTGGGCTGATCCCCAATCAAGACTGGGAAACTGGCTCGACGCCCCTGACACGTCGCCCCTCTGCTCAGCCGACACTTTCTACATGAAACACTCACCGGATCTATCAGCAGCAGCGGCAGCGGCAGCAGCTGGCCTACTTTCACCTTTTCCTGTCTGTCTACATCAAAACATATGAATTAGTTTATTTCCCTTTTTGCTCGGGCCATGATTGCCAGTCGTCCGTCTCTTCCTCAATGATATGTGCCTTACTTTCTTCTTTTCATTCACAAGCCTTCCAGTCTGGTTGCATTGTTACTCTCCTCTCTTTTCCCTTTTCTTCTAAATCGACCTCAGTGATCAACAATTTCTGAGCAAATGTGAGTCAGATAAATGATCCAAGCTCTGTTTTTTTTTCTCTTTTATTGTACTGTAGTGCATCACTAAAGTGGCAAAAAGACTGACATTCATTTAACAGTTTGATCAAAACATAATCATGATATAACAAATTAGAAGAGTGGAAATGATCATCACAGATGTTAGCGTGTAGGTGGGCCAATCACACAAGAGCCGCACAACTTTTCACAGCAAACTTGAAAACATGATGTTGCTCGCTGAGCAGCAGTATCAAAGCGAGATAAAGAAGCCCGTGGGCGCTTTTACGTCATTCCATGAAAAATATATATTTTTTTGAGACAAGGAAAAAAACCTGTAAAACTGTTATTTTCTCTCCCCATCAACACCCTAATGCACACATGCAAATATTATGCTAATGGTATGTTAATTGGTGGAGTAGCTGCAAAGCAGCCCTGCTGTTCAAATGACTGGTGAGAAAATAGGTGGGGTCAGTCGCAAGCTGTAAAAGCAGCTCCAACACAAATAAACAAAACCCTCGGGGATTAACAGAACAAGGGCCAGTGATAAACGGATGAGAAGAGAGACAGGGAATACAACAGGCTGTAAGCGAGGGGACAAGGGAATCAGCTCAGGGATATGGAAATACACGGAGGCAGAGGGACAAGGGTAAAAGGAATAAGGAGGGGAAAGAGGGGTAAGAAGGGTTTATGAAGTAGACAGGGATTAAAAAGGGACACACTAAAGGGAATAAGACAGGACAGAGGTAAAACAAGTATGAGCAAAAAAGGCTGCACGGAGGAACATTAAAAGGAAAGGGGTTAAGAGAGGTTGTAAATAAAAGGATAAAGCTATAAGCAATGTGAAAGGAATTACGTCTAAGAAAAGAAAAGACTAAGAGGACAGAGGTGAAGACAGATTAAGTATATCAGCATGGAGGGTAAGGTAAGGGAAACTAAAGGCAAAATAAAGTGGTTTCAGTTCAAAAGCATGACAGAAAAACAAGAGACCTGAAGTCTAAATTCAGTAAATAAGTAAGTGTACTGTAAGTGCATGATGGGAAAATGATGCAAGGTTGAAAAGCTGAGATGGAAAAAAACAACACGAAATATTATCATCATCGTACTTTCTGAGAAAAAAAAAAGACCTCACCCAAATATACATTTCAGTGGTACAATGCAACAAGCTCCTGATAACAGGATTTATGCAGGGATCAGATTACACACTATATTTCAAAAAGAAGAGGCTATAAATTGACTGAAAAGAATAAGGACGTCAGAGAATCTGAATTTAAGTTCCCCACCATTCAAAAATGCATTTTTCTTTCGTTTATGTCTCCTAAAAAGTCATATCTTGACTATATTGTCTTATATCTGCACCGTCACATTTCTAAGGCTGTGAAAAACTTATTCCAACATGGAGCCCACTGCTCAATTCCTCCAGATGAAACTGTGATCGTGACTTAAGCAGGTTTGCACAAGGGGATAGTCCTCCCGGCTGAATTTTCACTAAACTTCTGCAAAGGTCAGTGTCAGATTTGCACAGTGGGAGCAATTCTTGCCAAGACTTGGCAGAGAGATACAGCGGATTAGACCTCGGCCCGTTGCCAATCATAATGTGCTGCCCCTACAGCTTTTACACAGGTAATTGTGTGGGGGTCATCTTCACTGTTACTCCTGACACTAAGCCTAATTGTTTCCATTAATAAACAAGGTTTTATGAATGAAAATGAACCTGGAATCATTCATTGTCACTCTGCAGTGTAGGGAGACTTTACCTTTTTCTTTACCAGTCACTCTAGAAAAAGTGTGAATGTGTGGGCGCCCAGCACAAATCTAGGCCCCTGCTATGAGCACATGATCTCTATCTGGATAATGAGAATCAACCTACGCCCTGTTCATTTACTCCTGGTATTAATAGGTGTTTGTCTGAGCTCGATTCTGCTAAGAAGTGATTGATTGTGGGCATACAAATGAAGAAGGGCTGGTGGACACAGGTTGAAGGATGCAGTCGACCACTTTCGGCTGTGGTTTAGTCTCATCCAAACACGTTCCGACCACAATGCATTCTGCAGGCAGTTACACCTGCATTAAAATGTGATTTCCACATTTAAATATGATATCCAAATACAGATTGTATGTTAAAAGGGGGTTCTAAACTGCAGAGAAACACCTACAGGTGCAAAAACACCTTCATTATGTAAACAGTGTAATGATCATTATGCAATACCAAAAAGATTGCAGCCATTACCACAGGATCGTGCAATGGTGTGGAAGAGTAGGCCTATTTGCAAATGCGACCTAAAGTTTGGCTTTGTCTGATTGGCTGTTCAAGTTTACTTTGTCTCAGCCTTAGGGTTGGGGGGTTGGGGGAACTAGGGTTAGGCTTTTTGGTTCCTGCAAAAACACGTAGGACACTCTATAATCCACCCCTACTGCAGACTAAACAGACTAACCACATTACAATGAATAGAAGAAGTTGCATTTTCACTGCAATGCCTGCTTTGGTCTGAATGAGGCCTTGTAATGTAGACAGACAGAAATTCTTCAACCCAATTACCAAGAGGTTCAGTAAGTCTGTTTTCTATCAGGAATTATACTCTCCGTACCCCATGTTGCACCATATAATTGTTTGGAGTATTGAGAGTTGTGAAACATTACAGTACAAACACCCTAAATAAATAAGGCACCCTATCGTTTTCTTATGAATCTGTCAGGGGCTTCGTAGCGCCAGGCCTCGAGTGCCTCTGGTCTTTTCCTGTGTGTAGCGTAATGTGTAAGAGCTCAGCGGGCTCTGGCAGGAACATCGCTATTTGGAAACTGTCAGTGTTTGCTCCATGCCAACCAGCCACAAGATACCCCCCCACCACCACCACCACCACCATCCCCAACCCCCCCCCGCTCCTCCTCCTCCTGAAACACATCCCCTCTGGAACCCCGATGGCTGCCAGTTTCTCAGACAGCCCACCGCTGACCCCTTCAGGCCAGGAAACTGTTGTCCAGCCAAGGAGCCAAAGAGCCCAGGGGCCTCGATTTTGCCCCCCCCCCCGCCCCCCATTCATTCCCAGACTCAACGATGGCTGTGTTGGCGGCTTACTGAGGCCTGGGGAAAGAAAAGGCAGAGAGACATAGAAAGAGAGTGAGGTGGCGAGCAGGGTGGGGGGGAGAGAAAGAAAGCTCTCAAGTTTGCATTTTTAATTCGATCGCCTCGTCACTTCATTTTGCTCCAAGATTAAATAGCCCACTTACTTTGCTTTGGACTTTCTTTTAATATGACAAGGATTTCCCCAGCATGCGTGCTCTCCAGACGGCGATGCAGACGCCACAAGCCATGCAGCAGACAGCCATGTGTCCTGACAGTTGACTTTGAATCAGAGTTGAGATTAACTTGAATTTGCCGGCTTAGTTTTTTCTCTATTTATTTTATTTATTTATTTGAGTTATTTATTTAGGGGGAGAGGTTGCGAAAGGTTGCGTGAAAGACACACTGCCCCCTCGGTTGTCGTCACGTATTTGCCCCCCCCCCCACCCCCCCTCTGCTTTTGTGTCCTCTCTTATTGCAACCAAATGTGACCAGTTGGCTCTGTCTCCCTGCCTCTGGGCCCTGTGTGGAATTGTTAAGACTTTTTTTTCCGATTGGGACGAATGAGGACGATCCAGCCACAGTCTGTTACAGAGAGGAGGGAGGGGAAAAAAAAAAAAAACACAGGAAAGACAGAGACTGGAAGAGACGTGACAGCAGAGGGATTGTCGGTTTAAAGTTTAAACTTCGGACAGCTGTTGTATCATGTGGGTTAGAGGGATTTCCTGGATGGAGGTGTCCTAATGGCTCTGTGTTAATATGAATTCATAGACGACCCATTAGTGCTTGTCTCTAACCCACCTCCTCCTCTTCCTCAGTCCCACCATAATGGCCCTGGCTCTGGCCGCTAGTCTGCATGTAGCGGATATAGCCTGGATTTATTCTGATGTTCCCAGGGATTACACCCTCAGTGAGCTGTGTATTATGAGTAGATTTAGTCCCATAACTCCTGAAGATAAGGGGGGATTGGGGCGATTGTTTAAACGGCATGTGTTAGCCATCATCGCCGGGACATGGGGCCGACTTTGCGTGCGTGTGTGAGTGTGTATATGAGTGAGTGTATATTAGAGAAAGATTCAGGGAAATTAAACGGTCAGAGCATTGATGTTCATTGAAATTCCAATCAAGTCCCATTCACAATACAAACAGTATTCTGAACAGATTTAAATGAATTCTAAAGAAATGCTCTATGTCACCAAAATGCTTTTTTGGATAATGAAAAGCTTTTGCTTGCATTAATCAAAAGGGAAATTCCAATGATTATGCACAATAGCTGGAATTCATTTTCACTTCATCACTTTGGTAGAGTTTCATTCAAACCATTTTATAAAACAGAAATGATTACACAGTAATAGGTAGCACAATTAAAAAAGCTAATGAGGATTCTTTTTTTTTTTGGGAGCAAAATAAGTTGTTTTGAAGATTAACAGCGCTTTGTAGCAACGGATCTGTGGAACCTTTGCTTCTTTGAGCATAACTGGGTAACAGAAATCTGAATAAAAACACATTAAAAGTGAATCTGACCCCATCTGACCCAAGTCTGACTGAATCCAAGCTGCTCTCCCCTCCAAGAAGCTCATAACAAATGTTTTTTAATGAAGATCAATTATAACACAAAACTAGAACAACTTTTCTAAGTCCAAAACTAGACTTTCAGCCCTCTCATGTCCCGTCATGTCCTGAACATAAATTTGGATCTCCGACACGCTGCTGCTCGACAGATGTGTGAGTTCTGGTATTGTGGTCGGGGCGCAGTGTGGCTGAGCAGCCCTGTGGTGAGGCTCTTTACAAGGCCTCAGGGACAAGCGAGAGACCACACTGACCACGAAACACAGCTCCATAAACACAGAGCCGAGGACTGGAGGTCTGTAGATACTTCTCTGAAGAAGATGAAGTTCCACACTGACATGGCAGAGTTTTTAGTCTGTGACACAAGCATTAAGGTTTGTATGTATATTGCTTTACCTACTTAGCCTGTTTGCCAAGTTAAATAACTGACATTAGGGGGGAAATTCTCACTTCATAGTGAAAGTGATGCATCCAAACTTGCTAAACAAAATAATTGTTTGTACAGCTTTGACATGTAGGCACGATGAACATGATGTCCTGTGTTATCTGTAAATGCACTTAATGCTTCTCCAACTTTCTCAGCGTCTGCAAAAAGTATACACTGCTGCATGAACTTTAGTGCTGCACTTTGGTGGCCCCGAATGGGAGCAGCGGAACCTTTTTTTGACAGATTGAGAGATTAATTATCCTGAAACTACATGCTGGTGTGTCAATAAACTGCATAGGGTTTTTTTTACTGCATTTTTACTCGGGTCACTTCATTATGAAACTTAGGAATTCCAACTCCGGACAAACAACAGATGAGTTTGTGTGGTGTTTTTCTCAAAATACAGACCTTTTGATTAGTTGAAAATGGTCAAACATGTCAGGACTCAATCAGTGCTCTTAAAATGGCACCAGTGGTTTCATGATTTATGTTGGAAAAGAACAAGTTGTCTTTAATTAAACACAGAATTAAGGCATTTTATTTAATAGTCATGACATCGAATCCATAGGTTTTGTGTAACTGGACATCATCCCAATTTGCTCCATGTTTCTTTGAGTCAGTGAAACATTACATTTATGAACTGTGCAGGTGTCACATTGAGGTGGCTTAGGGTGGATGACTTGCACAATTCTATGTATATATTTTAAATAAAGTTTAAACAATGAAGCAATAAATACTTTTGGGAGTTTGCATTTTTCATTGTTAGCTGCTTTGTGCTCTGCACTTGTGCCAACCTGAGACTGGATGTGCACACTGTTATTTTTTTTATTGCTCTCACTATTTATGACGTCCTGTGTGTGGACAGGTAAAAGTAGAACACTATTTTACCTTTCACTTTGATTTCTTTTGTCTTTTTCACCCCCTATGAAATCATCAGTGTAGTTTAATATTTATAAAAAAAAAATTATAGATGATTAAAAAGTCGTGAGAAAGAACAGTTGCCAAGTTGTAGAGAATCCTTTTGTTCGGTGCACATGTTCTTCTGAACAGCTTGTACTGTAAGGTTTTGGGAGGGCAGGGCAATCTGATTTCAACAGCAAATTCCAAACACAAAGGCAATTCAAAACACTTTCAATGAGGTAAAGCAATGTATTAAAATAATATAATTAAAAAACACAAAATCAAGGTAAAATGCATGCATGGTGCAATTACAGCAGATTTAAAAGCTTTTATGTTGTAAATTATTAAGAAAAACATTTAAAAAACAACTTTTGACAGGTTGTAACAATACCATACAGCTTTATTATCATCTGCTTTTTTTCCTTCAGGTTGCTTTCTTACCAGAAGACTTTTCCATCAGACCATTTACCTTCTTTAGGAGGTGCAGGGAATCCACACCATACCTCATCTCAACATGACACTAACAACTACAAATTGATGCAATATTAGATGACTATTAATGACTTACTCAGATTTATAACTTCAGACTTGATGCATTAGACTATTAGAAAGTTACTTTGTCATACTGATTCTACCTCCACTTGAGTAAAATGTCATCCGTGTACAGTAATAGTCCTAATCACTGGGATATTTTTCTTTCTCCATCCTTGCCAATCAATCAGTCTTGAAATGAAGCAGCGGTCCAGTGAGCTTTTTCCCTTCAGTATTGAGCCAAGCTGTCAATTTACAGACAGAAGTATGCCGGCTCTAAAATGTTCCAATAAATAAACATTACTGTGCAAGAGGACAGCTCTGCGTGCATGCATACGCGTGTGTGTTAGTGCGTGTGTGTGTGTTCGTAAAGTGCGCTGCCAGATCCACAGCCTACATTCAGACAGCGACAGACAGACATTATGTAGCTGTGTCACACACAGAGAGAGGGAGAGAGGAGCGGGTAGAGAACGAACATCCCTGCTTGTTATTCAGCTTATGGATTATGTTCTGTTTAAATGACATCTCTTCAGCGCCGCAAAAACAACTTTAAAGCCCCCTTTTTTTTTTTGTCGTGTAACATATTTCATCAAAGTTCTTCCAAAAATAAACGCGGCCACAATGAACATGCTCAGATGTGGACGTGCAGAAATTGAGCTGGACTTGAACCAGCGGACAGGAAGTCTATTAATCCTCTCTAACCGGAGGTCAAAGGTTAACCCTCCTGCTTTTGAAGTTAAAGAGGAGAAGCCGGTAGATGAAAAAAATATCATTATTTTGTTTTTAGTGTTTTCATATGACAATTGTTTGCTTTCATCTTGTTCTTTTACTTTTTTTTTTTTTCTGTGCTCTCAGATACACACACACCCAGAGAAATGCCCCAGACGGGTGTAATTGGTGTGTAGGGACGGCTGCCGCAAATAACTGTAATTACCAGAAATGACTTGTTTCATGAAAACAGTCACGCGTGTCATTTTATGTTTGAGTGTGGGGGGTCAGATGCCAGCGGAACTTTGGGTAACAGCACTTTGCAACTCATTTTTAACACATTACAGCTCATTGTTTTCAGTCACGCTGCGGCTCCTGCTGAACTCTTCACGCGCTGGTGTGAAATGAACTTCTGAGTGTTTTTACTGCCGCAAAGCCGGTAGAAAGAGGGGTCAGCTGCCCCCCTTTGATAATGATAATGCACAACACACGCGAGCATACGGATACACATAACAAGCAGTCGCGCGGAGGACAACAAGCGTGCATGCGGAAGCACTTGTCAACAGAGAGGCGTAAACACACACACACACACACACACACAAAAACACACACAAAAACTCGCTCAGCGTTTCAGTTGTGCCCTTTGAAGTCCTCAAATATCATGAAGCATTTACAATCTAATTATGTGCGTTTCTTTTTTTTTTCCCCCCCTCTTTTACTCTTTCTCTGTTTTCTCCCCTTCTCGGATCCCAGCTGTGAATTGACGGGGAGAGGAGGAAAAAAAAAACAAAAAAACACATCAACAAACCAGGAAAAAGAGCGAAAGCATGACGATGAGACCACACGGAGAGAAACAAACAAGAGGGAAGGAGGGACGGAGGGAGAGGAGGAAGCGGATGTGTGCTGACAGTTGGTATGTCCGCCACTCTTTGGGTCATTAGGAAAGAGATACCCCCGCTACCCATAACCCCCTCTCTGCAACATTGATCCTGCAGGGGAGTTTGAACCAGGCCCAAGACTCATCATCCAGGCCAACCTGTCCCACCAGGGTGAGCTCAAGCTGGGATACAACGCCTGTGAGCGGCCCTTGAAGCTCCATGAGGATGACCGGCGGTGCTTTGTCAGTGTTTAAGTTGGACTCCGTAAATTTATGTGCAAATGAAAAAGCAGCCTCGGGGGGGGGGGGGGGGGGGGGCACAGGGCCAC
>JAPZDY010000015.1:4340469-4365647 GCA_029783645.1 Ctenochaetus hawaiiensis | reverse complement strand
ATTAGTATTAATTTAAAATAACACAAAACGGCGGGGGGCACAACCCCACCATCACTTGAGAATATTGTGTCTACAAGCTTATTTCATCTGTGCAATGAGACAGTTTTCATGCATAATTGATTGTCTGGTCAGAAATAAAATCTAAGCTTATTTCTAACCTGTTTTTTTTTTCTTTTTGAAAATTAAGTTGAAGCTGTCTTCCTGTTCATTATGATGATACTAATTTAGTCAAATATTCACAAACCTTGCACTCTTGCATTCCTGTTTGCATTGTTCCAGGAGGTCCAGTAAGAGAAAATGTCCTTGATAACAACATGATGTGTAACTTGCATAGTGATTCAGTGCCATGTAAAACCTATCATTTTCCGTGTTCGCCATTCAAATTTGAGAGGGTTTGTTTTCTCTCAAGACTTTCTGCGCTTTGTCTCTAGTGGTGCTTTTAATAATAGCCATAGTATGAGAACATATGAGAAATACTAGTTTTGAACTGCCGGTGGCAAAAAATAGAATATGTAAATCTGCCAAGTCCTAATATAAAGCTGTGTTTTCAGTGTCCACTCCTTTTAGAGCACGTCGCATGAAATTACTTTTCTCACTCACTTATTTTTTTGATTGTAGTCTCTCTCGTCTTCTGTCTCCTGTGTGTATGACTGTTTGTATTTCACTCACTGACTGAAGAAACCATGCTTAGCAGAACGCACAGATAAAATGAACCAGACTTGAAAGCCAGCAGATCACTTTGGGTCTGTTTTGGTGGGTGTTTACTTTTAAGGTCTGCCTGTCACCTGCTGTCACCAACTTTAATATCTAGGCATGTTTTATTTTTCTTTTTTTGCCAAAAACTATCTTTTGCTTACAGTACCTTCCACAGTACAACTCCCTCACCTGTCTAGTAGTCCCTAGACCTTCAACTGAACCCAGCCATCCTACCACCATCACCTCCTCAACCCCAACCTGCCCCTCCGACTGACATCTTACCCTGCTGACGACCCCCCACAACCTCGCCGACTTATTTCATACCTCTGCTGTTTGCCGCCCACGCAGGCCTCTTCCTCGCTTGCTTTCCTCCGCCAAGTCACAAGGGGCCCCCGCCAATGCCCGAGGCTCCACAGCGCTCTATCTTCCTCACACACACACACACGCACACACACACACACACACGCCCTGGCCATCAGCACCTCAGCAGCACCAGGCCATCTGTAGAGTCTCGGAGCGGCAAGCCAAGTCACCTTGCTGCTAAACAACTACTTTAACAACCTTTCACATGAGCTACACCTCAATTAGCTACACAGGCAGTGACAATGTGGGCTTTGTGTGTGTGCGTGTTTGTGTGGAGGTAGGAGGCTTTTGCTACATGTGTGCCAGTGTGGAAGTGTGTTTGTGCATCTGAAGGAGATACTGTAGCAGAAGAGCGCAAACACAAGAGGCCGATGTGATTTCAGTCCATCTATTGAATTGGTGTAATTGGGAGCATGACCGACAACGTAACGGCTGGAAGGCTATATGTCAGATCCACTGCTTTTAGTGGCATCCCTCCCTCCCTTTTCTCTCTTGTTCACACACACACATGCACTCTTTCATCTCTTACCATCGCTTTACATTGCCTATTCTCACCTCCCACCTCTCCATCCATGTGTCTCTCCTGAATGGGATGGAGGCTCATTCTTTTCACAGCCGAACCGCCTTGCCGAGACTCAGCCGAGAGGCCTTAAAGAATGTAGCGTATGTGCAGGGGTTGCACCTCTCACACCGACCCGACCTGCCCCGAAAGGAGGAAAAACAGCAGGTCTTTGTAATGGCTCGTAAGCAGGATCTGAAGTTTCTCCCACTCAGCGACGCAGAGAGACCTTGACTTCGACCCCTTGTTATATCTAGTGTTGCAAAATGGGAGCCGTAAATGCAGAATAGTTTTTCATTGAATAGAAAGCCGGGCCGAAAGATGTTGATCGCCAAATAGGCCAAATTGTCTGAAAACACTTCTTCTGTGAGGTGTTTGTTCACATTCTTACACTGTTATTTTATTAGAAAGCCTGCTTCTTGAAAAGTGGTGATAATGCTACAGGCCTGTGAAAAATTAGACCTTTCAGAGAGGTAGCTCAGTGATGATTACCACCTAATCCACTTAGACACCCTGCCCCTGAGTCTTTCTCCATTTTTCTTTTCTTATTTCTTGTTTACCTCAAATACCTCTCTCGCTAACTCAGATCTGCTTCACTTTTTATGTTTTTTTCCCCCCCTTCTCTTTTCTCTCTTTCCATTTCTCTTTTCTCTCAGATCTGCGACAGATAGAAAGAGGACTACAGAGGCCACGGAGCGGAGGCTGTGAAAATCTCACCAGACTTTTAATGACTTTTAATGAGATTCATAAAACATGCAGAAACTTGCAGAAAAGGGGAGAGAGAGAGAGAGAGAGAGAGAGAGAGAGAGAAAGAAACAGAGGGAGGGACTGAGAGCGAGAGACGGAGAGAAAGCAGCACCGCCCGCCACCAAGCTGACAGCGAGCAGGCTTGACATTTGGCCTCTCGTAATTAGGGAAGTGCCAGATTTCGTCCCACTAAATCTCAGCTCAAAATCATTATTCTCGACGGTGTTGACTCCGCAATGTCCGACCCGCTTAAGCCCTCCTCTGTGCTTTTTTGTCTCCCCCCTCAACCACCACCGCCGCCACCACCACCATCCTTTCTCCCCCGTAAATATCGCAGCCAAAATTACATTACAGTTTTGCGCTTGCCTCCCCCTTAATTGCTTGCCCTCCAAACACAATCTGCTTTGGCAATACATAAGATGGTATGTGAGTTAACAGCGACAGTGAGTTGGCAGCGAGGCAGCTGAGCGGCGGTCTGTGAAAAAAGGGAGCACTAAGACGAGGAGATAAAGTGTGGAGGAGAGCTGGAGAGGAGCTGATCACACACAGACAAGCTGGGGAGCAGCAGACAGATGCCATGAGAGCACGGCTGTCATCCGCACAGCCAGGATGGAGGGAGGAGAGGCTAGGATGGAGAGAGAGATGGAGGAAAAAAAAGAGAGGCACAGGGAGAGAGGAGGAGTGGAGAAGGACAGGAAAGTAGAGGAGGCTCTCGTAATGCGATGAATAAAAAGTGAAAAGGTGTGAGTTCACAGAATTGGATGAAGGGAAGGAGAAAAAGGAAGGTACAAAAAGAGGAAGAAACTTAGAGTTTAGAAAGAAAGTACAGAAAAAGGCACAGCTTCGACGTGACTGTTGGAGTTTGGCTGAGGAAGTGTGTTGCATGAAATGTGTCATTTTCTCTTTTCCTGTTTCATCCTGTTCCATATAAATAAACCCTTTTAAATAATGCTCATTTGTTAACAATATATCCAATGGACAAACAGCACATATTGCATGTCACTGTGTTGTCTGTGTAAACTTTGTTTGTGTGCCATGAGTTTGTTGAAATTAAATACTTAAAACTCATCTCTAAAATATACTGTTTCCTTAATATGTAAAAAAACAGGGAGAGAAACAGCTCTTCCTTTTAAATGTTGGTAAAAATAATGTTTTCCTGATGATACAGCCCCATTTCAAATTTTGTAAATAGCAATACTGAATTTGGTTCATAGTTTCACTTTGAGCCTTGATTCCACTAGTCAAAGCACTAACATTATAGATTTTTTATAGAGATCTGTGCAATGTAGACTCTCATTACAGTCTTCAGACATAAGTCTTTGAGTTGGAATTAATGACTATTTTAACACATATGGAACATTTTTAAAGTTTATTTTCAGATTTCACTGAACTAAGGCTGTAAATTAATGCAAATTCTTTATGGAGGAAAAGAAAATACAAAAATAGAAATAAATTCACTATCAAATATGAAGCCTCTCAAATTCCTGCTTAAGTTCTTTCATTTACAGTTGACAAAGTCATGAAATCACAGAAGAGTGGTTTTATAATGTTCTCCTACATTATTACAAAATTCTCTTTTTTACTTAAGGGTAGGTGGCACACATTTTAACCTTTTAATGCTTCAGCATTACCAGCCTGAATATTGTTTTCTGTCAATCAGTTCAAATCAAATCAATTAAAATAGCAACTAACCCTCTGCTGTCTGACCTCTGAGTAACCTCTGTGCTCCTGAGGAGATCATAACTAACACAAAATCTTAATTCGATACAGTGCAGCATCAGTAACAGTGCAGCTGCTACGGTAAATAATCTGCATTTATCTCTTGTACACTTATTTTACTTCTCAAACATGGATTCAAAGGAATCTCTCTCTAACCATTAAAATAGGTTAATAAATGAGAGCAAAAAGAAAGCCAATAAATTACTAAAATGATTTTAAAAAGATTTGATCTTGTATAAAGGGCAGGAGAGTATCATTACTTGTTACAATTATATTCTTCTAAATCTGCACCATTGATCTTGTGTAACATTTCTTAGCCAATCACTTTAATAGGAGGGATGAGAGACGAGCTGGAGCAGTTTCTGACCTTGACTTTTATTTTGAAATGTTACACCAAAGCACATGAGGTTTACTAGTCTATATCCATCTTAGTTCAACATTCAGTATCTGTTAAATCCTGATTCAGACAGTGTCATCTTAAAAAAAAACAGTACTACGATTTGTTTTAAGCCCTTGCAGTCAATCATTTTGTATAAAAAATAATAATTCAAATGTGCTATAATCACAAGTTAAACCCCCCAGCATGCACCATCATCCCATCGCACGCACACAAAAAGCATCGCCACAAGCTCCTTTTTTTCGCCACTTTATGTGAAGTTTAGACAAAGTTCCCTCCTTTTCCTCACATTCGGAGGCTTGTGTCTTGCAGAGAGAGCCCATCACAAAGCGTCAGCTAATCTGGGAGATGGCACCGAGGGGACATGGGTTTGACAGGGGCTCGCTTACGCCATAAGCCTGCCATTAACGCTAATCCTCATGGGTGATGAGCAGAGGAGGGGCAGTGGCGAGCGGGGAGGGACGAGACAGCCTGTAAATATCAATAACAAATAGGAGATGTGGTGGTATTAGCCCCCCCCCGATACAGTTCCACCACCGCCACCGAGCCCCCTCATCCCAGCCCAGTTTGGCCCCCGTGTCTGTAGTCTTTATCTTCCTGGGATTGGGCTGAAGTTAATCTCTCCAGCCGTTATGACAGTCAATTAGCAGAGAAGAATATAGCTGGACTCATGATTGCTTGAAAGTGAATATATGGGGGGGGGGGGTTCAGGGGGTGCGTGTGTGTGTGTGTGTGTGTGTGTGTCGGTGAGTTTGATATCGAGGGGTTTATGTGTGTGTCTGTGGAGAGATGTTCCACAATGACAACTATCTCTCTGTCCGCCCCCCTGGAGAGCAGATGGGATATGAGCCTGCCAATGAGACAAGAAGAAAGAGTGGTGTGTGTCTGTGTGTTTGTGTGTGTGTTGGTGTGCAAGTGTGTGTGTGTGTGTGTGTCAGTCATGCATATGCACGCACACATGCATAAGGGCGCTGTGGTTGTGTGTGTGTGTGTGTGTGGCTGTTTTTCTGTGCATGCAGTGCAACAGTGTTTTCCCATAGTTGCAGAGTTTCACAGAGCTGATGAGAGCAGCTTATAGTTACTGAAGCTGCTGCCTTGAGATCATCAACATGACTTACAGGAGCCCAAAAAAAAAAAATCAAGAATCAGAGTTTTCTTTTTTGAACTCTTTTTGTTTACTTTTTCCCACATAGATTTGCTTTTTCAGATTTTCAAAGTTTCTATCATCGGTCAGTTGAGAAAATACAAAACTACATTGTTAAATCACTGTTTTTAAAATGCTGTGTGATGCTTGATTGTTTAAAGTGCAGTCTCACTAATCTGACTGATCAAGCTGTTTTGGGCATTTTTCATGTAAGGAATCATGTATGATGCAATCCTAACTCTCTTTTAAAAAAACACTGCTGGAAAGTAATCAAGTATATTTACTCATATAGTGTATTTAAGTACAGTTTAAGGTGCTTGTACTCACTGAGTATTTTCATATAATTTTACCTCACTACAATTAGGAGGTAAATGTACTTTCTACTGCACTCAGTTTTTGGAAAACTGAAGTCACTAGTTACTAGAAACTTGTGTCACTTTATATAATCAATAAAATTAATTATCAAATTAAATTAGTTAACACATTAGTGCATATGTGGCAATTCAGTGATATATAGTTTCATTATCATTCTCATTTTGCATGATGAGTGCTTTTTATTTTTGATACTTTGTGCGTTCTGTAACACTTTTGTTTTTATTGTGTGAGTTAAAATTGTCATGCACTACTTATACTTTACCATTATTTCCACTGTGGCATTGCTACTTTTGCTTGAGCACAAGATCTGAGTTCTTGTTGAAAACAGGAAAAAGTGTTTCTTGAAACAGTAATACTTATTCAACACAATTTGACAAGTTTTGACATTTTGTACAAGTTTGAACAAACTCAATTCTCAAACCTCCCCAGACTTGGCTGGGAATTTAAGATAGGTTGCAGTTTAGCTTCAGGGCTGCTGCGATTTCTTCGTTTCCCACACGTTCGAGGTAATGTTGTAATCAATAGCAGCAGCAGAGGGAATGATCTCACAGCAACAGATGGGTGGTTTGGTGTCTGTGTTTTCAATATTTAAGAGAAACATTTGCCAACAGGGCCAACGCTTGGAAACTTGGTGTAGACTTTTGATTAGACCTTTTTCTCTTAATACAACCGAGTTTTTATTTAAAAAAATACAGCATGTGTCAATCTTGTTTGAAAATGTTTTATAACATGCAGATATGACAGTAAGGGTATGTACATATAAGAGTGCTTTTGACAGGATGTTTCATTACGTTGGTATTTTTTAAATAAATAAAATCTTGTTCTATGCAATGTCAAAAGGAAGAAACAAATCATTTCAAAGTCTGAAGTGACATTATGAAATATCTTGTTGTAACTGACCAACAGTCCAAAACCAAATTATATTTAGTTTACTATCCTAAGTTGCCATGAAGAACAGCAAATATTCCATTTGAGAAGCTGAATTCAGAGAATATTTGTCATATTTTTGGCTTTAAAAAAATCCTCAATGTGATTAAAATATGATCAGAATAGTTTATAGTAACAGTTTTTCTGTTAAGGAGTTATTTTATGGGTAAAACAGCTGTGAATAGATTAAAGGCTAAAAACAGCAATTAAATAGTTTTGCAAGTTTCGAAGCTTGGTCCTTTTAAATATGAAAGCCTTCTTTTAATTTTTTTTTTCAGGCAAATTAAAAGAAAACAGACTTAAGGGGAAGAAAGTAACATTGACATCCATCAAATTAAATCTTAAATCAAAAACAAAAACAAAAACAAAAAAAAAAACATTTCTGGGGAAAAAGCTAAAAGCATCATTGTAAGCTTGTTTACCTTCAAGGATGCTTATGAAACAAACTGGCGGCGGTGGTGGAGCCCGTCGCGGTCCCGGCCTCCAGGGAGAGGTTAGGGCAGCCACCCAGGTGACCTGAACCAGAATGAGGGGCTAAACTGGGCCGCATGATGCCCCTGGTCCCTTGAATGCTTCTCCCAGGGCTGAGAGGATCCGTTGGCCAGTTCAACATGGTCAAAAACTGAGCCCAAGTCAGCCCAGGGGACCAGGACAATATCCAAGACTGTGTTCATATGGTAATGCAATCAACATCAAATCTAACTAGAACAGATTTGGGGTTCTCTGTTTATTTATGGTGCTTTTTTTTTTTTTTTTAAAGTTATGAAGGCGTGCACACTCTCATGCCCATAAACCATGCTGAACTGTGGGTAAACATAGCCATATACACACACACACACACACATAAGCAGGCTTACACACACAGATGAGAAAACATACAGGAGCAGCAGCAGTAGCAGCTGCACAAGTCTTCTGGTGAGTGCACATCTGTTAGACCGGCTTAGAACAGTGAAACTGGCTGTTGACAGCAAATGTTTTCACTAAAGCCCACATTGTGAGTTATTGTATATGGTGGCTGCTGTGCAGGGAAAAGGACAAATTCTTTCTTTTTTTTTTTTTTTTGCTTTCTCTCTCCGTAGATGTCATTCTTCTGTTTCTCATGCAAACTCTATCGCTCTCCCTCCGGCTTTTCCTTTTATCTGCTGCCTGTTCAAGGCGCACTGGTCAGCAAGTTAAATCAATTATACCTCTAGCAGTTGAAATATTTGCAGCCATTTGAAATAAATGCTTTGCCCAGGTATCTCTTGAAAAACCCCCCATTTCCAGAGGGCAGACGGCAGGTCGAGGCCACATAACTCCGCCAATCTGTCAGCGTTGGCTGTAATAGCCTCCTCTTCCTTGTAATATCAGAGTGAATGGTTGCAATGATAGAAAGGCATGTTTTCATGTACCTAAACTGTGGATAGATGTGATTGTATGATTGATTCGAAAACCCAGTGTTCTTTCCTGTGAGTCAGAGTATTTGTGTGTAGGCAGCAAATGAAAAATACCAGCATGTAGTGATTGGAACAAAACGATCTGACCCTCAACCTTCCAGTTTTTTTAAGCCGTTTCCATTCAGAGGTAGCTTTCAGTGCGTTGACATTCAATGGTATGATTACTCAGATGCAGCATGGTGTGTGTGTGTATGAGTATGTGTGTGAGTGTGTGTGTGCGAGGGGGGTTGAGGGATATGCGTGGGTGTGGTTGTCGATGGGTAGGTGTGGAAGTTTTTCTGTGTGTTTGCATGTGGTAATCACCTTTAGGCGGCTGGTCAGAGGGTGTTTGTGTTGAGGGCACCAAACAGGCCTTTAGAGTGAGGTTGAGTGAGCAGCAGAGTCACACACACACACACACACACACACACACACACATGTGCACACACACACCCACGTTGCAGCCAAGTCCAAGCAAGAGCTGAGCCAAGACTCTGTGTTTAGAACAAGAAAAACACTTTGTTTACGCTTTAGGGCCCTTCACTGCTCAACCAGCGAAAGAGGGAAATCAACTCATCCCTGGTTCCCTAGCCACCGCCGCGTCGTCAACAGATGAAGTCAGCATCTCGCACCCAACAGATGGGGCGCAGGGAACAGCAGCCTACTTTACCAAATGGACTTTTCTCTTCCCTGTTTCCCAATCTACTAATCAATGCTCGTCATCTGCGAGATGGCACCCGGAGCAGCAGGCAGACGGTTAGGAAGTTGTTGGTTTAAAGCAAAAGAGTGATTATCCAAGGTGAGTGTCAGAGCTTGTCATAGATTCAAATTCAGTGACATCAAACTGGATGAAAAAGAAATGAAATGATATTTATTGTTGAAAAGGAAATGTCTCTCTTTTGGATATAATCCTGCAGGGTTTGGTGGAAGTGCATCTGTGGCAGGGGATGTTTTAATATCAGATGCTGTTTATTTGAAATTGTCTTGCTTTGGTGAGATCAGAGCATCCAGATGATAAGGACACGCCCACCTAAACGCCCTCAATCAGATTGAACAAACAACTCTGGCTCCAGAGGAAAAAAAAAAAAAAAAAGCACACACACACATACAATCTATTTATTTATTTTTTATCATTTATCCTTTAAGTCGTCTGGTTTTTTGTCCGTATAATTCCTTTATTCTTCACACCCAAATCAAGTGCCTCTGTGCGCAGCAGATAAATAGGAATTCCAAACTCCAATGGTTCATTTGTCATGGTGTGAATTCCAAGAGTGGAATCTAGAAATAGCTCGAGTGTTCAAGCGCGGTTGTTGCCTGGGGCTCGGTGGCATGTAGGAGGCTTTGGTGATATTTGCTTTTTGCATATTTTCTACTAGGGGGCTTTTTTGGAAGGGAGATATGCACTTTTTCCATTGCAAACATTGCAAAAAAAAAAAAAAAAACAGAGAAAAGATTTTTTTGTGTGTTCTGAGCTGCACGTTGTAGGAGGCTTTGCCCATTATTTTGGTATGACATTACAGTTTTAATTGAATTGAATGCAATTTATTCTTAAGAAAACTTTTAATTAAGTGCCATATGGACAGATTGTGGAGTGGTGGCCTCCATGATATCCCCTTGGGGACATTTGCCGCATAATTAAGAATATGAACTGTAATGACAAAGTGAGATTTAATGGAAACTTGCAGTCTAAATAGGTAACGTTGGAAAGCCATTATTATCCAGCACGAGAGGGCTCAGTAGGGTTCTCAGGGGACTATGGGCTCCCCAGAGTGGAACCCTGGGAATATAAAAAAAAACCCTAGAGAAGAGGAAGGAAAGGGGAAAAGGATGGATAAAAGGAAGGAAATAAGGATGTAAGACTTTTGTTTTTACAATCCTCCTGTCCTGAAAGTGAAGGGATACTTCAGATTTTTGAAATATTAGATATCATACACACTGATATCTATATGTTGTTGTTGACCTTCAAAGCTTTTTCATATCTTAAGGTGCATTTAGGCTGAATGTGAGGCAAATATCTGCCACATTTTTTCTACATACAAATTTGACTGCCAGGTCTGACTTCTTGTTCATATCATCACCGACTCCAAACAGCCGATGTAGTAACTATACAGATGTTAATTGTTTTTAGCTAGCACTGTACAAACCAACTGAAGTACTGTTTATATGTTTTCAAAGTAGAGTCATACCACATCAAAAATTAGCCTCTTGTTCTGACTTACGGAAGCTAAGATAGTTGTAGCTACAAGTAATTAACTCAATATTTTTACATTAACCAAAGAAACTTGTGGATTTAAATGCACAATATGAAATGTGTGCCACCAGATGTCTCTCTAGCAAATAAATAAACACAACAGATTTAGTCTGAAGATGCTGTTAAGTAGCACTGGATCATGGGGTTTGTATTTCATTGTTACACAGCCATCATTTCAAATCAAAATCTGTACAACAGCAGGCAGAATGTTCATGAATGAGGTCATTTATTTAACTTATTCTCTCTGACAGGTGTCTGCCTGAAAATAGTAGCAGGCAACAAAATGTAATTATTAAAGTTTAGATTTACATTATTTACATTTTTGCACTAAAAGTTATTTCTTTCTTGTTCATGAAGAAAAGGAGCATCCTTGTCTAATGCTAAGGATGCTGGTTAACTGTTGCATCTTTGATATTATGCACATCTTGTTTGGTAGGATATTATGCAAAGTTCATAATGGCCTGTTTTAAAGTACGATTTGGTTATTATTATAGAGAGTAGTGGTTTCATCTGGTTCTTATTGGCACTTTTGGAAAATATTAAAACTAAGACTAGATATAGATATAGACTAATACTTGAGGTTTCAACTTATGTTTAAACCTCAGAACAATTCATTCTTAAGAACATACCTCATGTGGACTCAGTTGTGTCGATCATGTGTGCGTGTGTTTATTCTTCTGTTACTTTTTTTCATGAATGTAGTTAGCTTGCTATCAAGCTATGTAGGTAAATGATGTCATTCTGCTGCCTGTTGGGCTCTGATTGGTCAGAGTGAGTATAAGGCTGTCAGTGGGCATAAAACAGACATATTTAAATTAAGCTGAAGTGATGATTCAGAGGCCTGGAACAAAGGTTACGCTTTTATTTCATGCATTATTCCTGTCAGGGTGCTTTGGCTTTTATATTTCGACTCATGCTTTTACTAATTATAGTTATCGTGCAGTCACTGCAACTTTCTCTGGAGAATAAATTTTAGTTGGATTATTTAAACAACTACATGAGGACAAAAGTCATCATGGAAGTACAGAAGTTAGCCTGTGTGAAAATCTAAATATTTAAAACTTTTTTGGTATCTCAACATTTTTTTTCCTGGATAAACTGTCATCATATGACAGATAGAGTGTGTTAAACCACCTGCCTATACTGTACAAGAGCTGATTGATGTCCTTTTTGGCATTTATGTTGTTGTAACACTGTAAAGTGTGTTTCTCTTACTGTTCAGGCAGCCATTTTGTAATTGTATCAGGACTTATTATGGGCCATAGAAAGCTCCTTGTTCACCACCTTTTGATTTCAATGGAAAAAAATAACTTTCACAGCTACTTCTGAAAACTTGGACTTCACAATGGCTGTGAGCTTAAATAGTTGTGGAGCACTAATAACAGTCAGAGAAGAATACAGCAGAATGAGGCTGCTGAAGTCAAGGTAAACTATTTGTGAACAACGCGCAGCAAAAATAAGAGAATTCTTCTGTTGTTAGCGCTCAGTGAGCAAACAAAACAAAGAAAGGGAACAACGAGTAAAGCAAAGATGTAAAAAGCCCGCTGCGCCCAAGAATGTGGAACTGAGAGAAAAGAGAGGAAGAAAGATTGAGAAGAGAGAGAGTGAAAGAGAGGGCGTCGAGAGAGCCAAGGAGAGGGTAAATATGGAGGCCAGATAACAAGAAAACAAAGGCAAAGAGAAGAAAATCAAAAAGTGTGTGTGTGTGTGTGAAAATGAGAGAGAAATGAAAGGAAGGAAAGACACAGTTAGCCGCCCGCAGAACAGAACAAACTCATTTACAGAGCAGTGCCAGACTTGAAAACAATTATCTGCCATCTCCGTTGCCTCTGTAGAAGAGTGGCCCGTTTTGTGGGGTTCTTTGTTTTTCTCAAGGACATATTCATTATTTCAGATGAGACCCATTTGAGTCTAAATAAAGACTTTCTCTCCTCTCTGTCAGATTCACTGGTGCTGTGATGTTGCATCTGAGGGGATGTGAAAACACGTTTGAAAGGGAGTCTGATGAAAGCACTTCTGTGCCACTAATGCATGTTCATTAAGTTCAAATTCTCTTTTATTTCCACCTCCCTTTTCACATTTGAGTCTGGGTGCTAATATTTGTGTTTTTGTGTTTTTCTGTGTTCGCGCGGTGCACAAGTTCTCTTGAAAAACGGAACGTTAGAGCAATCGGTGACATCTTTTTCTTTCGCTCGCCGCCCACGACAATAGTCTTCTGTCCAAACGGGCTCTTTGAAAGCAGGCCGCATCTTCTCCTGTGCATGCAAGGAAGAGGAAAAGGCTGGCACTAATCACATCCAGACAAAAGACACCTCTGACAAACAGTAAACAAGGAGCCAGAAGTCTTTTATGACTCACAGGGAACACACACGCACATTTACAGAAAGTGTTATTCCTCTCCGGATGAGGAGAGATTTTGACATCGCGAGAAATAATTTGCTGTTGGGTTTTGTCGGCCTCCTCGTTCCCTCATCGGGTCACGATGGCAAACACAGATGGAATCAAACTGACATGAAGTACAGTGCTGAAAAATAACCAGGTGGGTTTCAGGTCCCATCTTACCTGCTCGGGAGGTTGTCTTGTCTCCGTTGAAAGACCTCTTGTGTTTGGAAATGCAAGAGGAGGGTACGGAGACAAACAAACACACACACGCACACAAACACACATGGACATGCAAACACAACACACTTCAAATGGCCTTCCAGAGTGCTGCATTCCACATTTAATTGGAAGCGAAAAAATCCTCCAAAGAGCACCCTCCAAAGTAAACTTCTCACAGCAGCCAGCCAGCCAATCACACAGGGAGGCCAGGTCTCCGGGGCCCCGCCCTCCAGAAATAGGCACAGATATCCTATTGTTGGAGCTCAAACAGTGGTCACACACACTCGCACAGATGACCTTACACACACAAAAACACATATTCAGTGTATTACGAGCTGCAAACATGTTTTGAGAGAAACTGAATTGCAGTGAGCTGCAGGTACTGCGAGTGTTTTCACAGCTCTTTAATAATCCCAACATTCGTCCACTGAAAGACACACAAATGCAAACTAATGAATTAAAGTAAAAAGCAGAGTTGACTGAGGAAGTTGGTATTGAGGCTGTAAAAGGGGAAAAAATAAAGGTATCCTGGATAAATTGATAAACAAACGTAATAATACATTTGTTTAGATGCATTTTCTCTCCTCACACACTCTTGAAGGATGCTAGGGAGACAAATTGAGGGATAAATTTGCCTTCTTTTATTCACACATATTAATGTGATGTGACGTTTGCACTGTAACGTTAAAATGACAGCAGGTCTGTAAGCCCATGTGGGAAATATGACGACTTTCTTCCTCTGAAAAGAGCATAAAAAAGTATTTTATTTTCAGTTGAATTTATATTAAATTTATGTACAGAATTATCTAAATGTTAATAATCAGTTTGACATTTCTTCAGCTCCTAAAAGAGTAAATCAACCAGCTGTTGCTGTTTCAGTTATTCTCCCATATTTCACATAATTTAGGGCATTTGTTTTTGTTCTGGCACCATTTTTTTTTTTTTTTTTTTATGCATGATTTAAACTCTCACGCTCTGAAATAAATAAATGTGTCTGAATCCAATCTGGATTAAAACATTATAATTGTGAGCATTTATCCCTGAAAATCCACAGCTGAATTTTTAAGAGGATGTGAGCACTAGTTTTTATTTAACGCAAACACACACAGGGGGGACATCTGTGCTGAACGCTGACCAAATCCACGGCGACTTTACTCACAATACAATTTTGTTGGAAGTGTTAGAATTTGTTTCAAGTTGATGGCACAGCCTCCATTTTGAGTTGACTTTGATATCATTCTGCGAACAGTGAAATGTCTGGATAAGTGTTGCGTTTAGGCCAGCCATCTGTACCATCTCCAACTCCAGAGCAGTTACATGCAGAGTACCCTCGAAATTACAGGGGGAGCGACGTGGCTGTTTTAAATGGTTCACTGCTGGCATCTACTGGAGAAACAGGGAAGTTCAGGCACCGAGACAACTCAGCGGACCGTCGTCTTCACTCTCCTCTCCCTGCACTACTCTTCCACAGATGAACCAATTCCAGCATTATAAATACCATGAAAAACAGACATTATGTGTTTTGGCAAGAAAAGAAAGACACAGTAGTTAATCATTAACATTTTTGCCAAAACTGACAGATTTCAGGCTTCAGATTTCTTTTTCTTTTTTTTTTTTACTTAATATCGAAGTAAAAAAAGTGCTAAAAATGTCTTTACCACACATCTTTCTTTTATATAATGTACATAACATTAGGGACATTTCTCTAATATTAAGCTACAGCAAACTTTATAAAACCCATTTTTTAACACTTAAAAAAAGGTTTTTATCCTCATTTACACCAAATGTATCTCAGTCTATATGAGACCAGTATTGTTTTAGTGAGGTAAAGCTGTTAAGCAAGATGGGTTTTGCAGTGAATCTTTGAGCCTTACGTTTGGTGAAGCAGAAACTGCTGTTGTATATGTGAGGTATAAAATTACAGCTTTATTTTCAGGTTATGATTCAATAATTGGATGTAAGATTTTTAAAATTTGGTTGAAAGCACAATGATTGCTTCTTTAATCAACATAATTTAATTGTAAAAGTAAAAACTTTAAGTATAACAGCACAAAATGATCACAATTGACTTTTTTCAGGAATTTCACCACCTCTGTTATATTTTGTCAGGAATAAAATGCCGGGATGATAATGGATAGTGAAAATTAAAAAAAAAAAAAACACTGTTTAAAAAACAAGGCAAAAAAAAAATACATGAATATCTGCCATGGTCTTTCCTTAAGAGCATTTAAACCATGAAATGTTTTCATCGGAGCAGCAGAGTCTCTCAGATTCCAAATGGATGTATGTAATTACTCAAAATCCAAAAGATTTCTCCTGGGGATGTGATACAAATAACTGCAATAACTGTAAATACCTGCACGTATTCTACATTTGTTTACTCTGCTGTATGTATTTGTGAGCATTCAGCATGGACGCACATGGGACTTCATGTTTATTCACCACAGCATCAGTGACAAATCCTGCTGCTATAAATGCTCCTCTTTTTTCATGTCCTATAATGTGCATATAGGCGTGACAGTGAGAGTTAAAAGTGCAGTAAAAATGGTGTTAAAAACGTAAAAAGACCGTGAATAACAACATGCATTCCATATGTTTTATATAAACTGTATTATCAGATCTAATTGTTTTCTGTCATGAGTGCTGGCATGCACCGTACAGCTGCTGAAAACCTGCAGAGGAATTGGTTCATTTAAGTCAGTAAGTTAGCCGCAAATGGAAAAATGAGAGCTGATTTGAGCATAATAACATTTCTATTGTTTCTCTTTCTTCATTTTTATGCTTGTGCGTTTGAGTGGCTCGGGAAATCACTCCTGACAGACGAAAAAGGAAGAAACACTCGGTGATGGCAAGGATCTCCCTCGTGAAGTAATGTGATTACTGTGACTTTTTTTTTTTTCACTGAGCACAATTCTCATCTAATTCTTGTAATTGTTGCTTAATAATATGACGCATTCATATCAGAAAACGCATTCAGCTCCTGCCTGTTTAGGACGCCGTGGATTGAGTTAGAGAGTTCATCTATTACAATAAAGAACAAAGCGCTCCCCTATCTTTTTCAGACATTTCTCCCTTTATGATGCTGAGTATGGCTCTGAGGTTGTCAGAGAATTCAGGCAAACAATGTATCGCTTTGAGATATATCGAGAGCTCCACAATAAGATCCTGTGTTGTTGATAATTTTTGAAAAGGAGGGAGAGGGAGAGAGGGGAAACTCCAGACAAAAGCGATTGTCTCGATTATTTGTCCGTCAGCGATGTCAGTGGCGCATTATGAACGACGATGGCTTCTAGGATAACGGTGACTGAGATTAGGCCCCGCTGAGGAGGAGAAAGGAGAAAAAAAAAGAAGAAAGAAAGAAAGAAAGAGGGGGGCGAAAAGAGAGGAGAGAGAAAGAGCGAGGGAAGGAGAGTGAAGAGTGGAGAATAGGGACGTGACTAGAAGAGAGCTCTGTGATAACTGCCAGCCAACAGCCTGTTTGATCCTGAGGGATGGCAGAGGGATGTAAGGCGTTTGAAGCTGACAATCCCTTTGTGATGATAACACATGTTTTTCAGTGTGCGCGCTGATCCTCCCTCTCCTATTGTATTATGGGCAGCAGACGGCAGCTACCTTAAGGCCCAGCACGGTTATGAGCAGCTGTCGGCATTGTGGGAAGTGCTGCTAATCTGCTTCAGTATCTTTAGCCCCTCGTTTAGCTCTTTGATCCTCTCCCACTATGCCTCCCTTCCCATCACAACGAGCGACTGAGCTCAGCAAAGCTGTGCCGGAATGTCGAATAGATAGCAGGAAGGAGGCAGAGAGGGAAGGAGGAAAAAATACACAATGCTCCCATCAGATGCTCGTCTATTAGCAGATATTTCTAACTCTCTCTCTGAGCTCCCTGGGTAGACAGAAGCCCCTTTAATGCAACCTTTTTAAAGCAGCAATATTGCACCATTACTGCACTTCACCATTCTGTATTATAGTCCAGGTTGAATGAGGGGTCATTGTTGTTCCACCTCTGAGATGGCAAGGGAGGTAGTAACAGTCCCAAACTAACTGAGCGAACAGCAGAGTGTGCAACCAACTAGCCGGAGATCTAAAAACCGCTTGCAACAGTTAGCAGCTAACGCAACAAAAAGAACAGCAGCCAAAAGTGTATGGAAACTGGGGGCACAATGACATAACTGTTGGCTTCTTTTGACTGTTTGAGACTAAATCAGGCAATGCGCTGAAAACGAAAGATAACTCCATCAATTTTAATGTGAGTAGTTGGATTAGGCTAAAAAAAAAAGCAAAACAAAAAGTTGACCCTTGGAGGATCGCAACCTGACATCACTCTGCAGAAGCCGATCAGATGATCGGCCGTTTGGACCAAGCAGCATTGAGCAATTGTGTTTACCTTGCTTCATTTTTGCAGCCATAGGGCCTCTGCATTTTTCAGAACCACCTGCAGTCCGCACCACCACAGTTTGAAAGGCTTTTGTGCTTCCCTTCACGTACAAAAATAGATTTCTACATTTTAAATGGTATAATGGTATGTTACTACCCTCATACATCAATGCATTCTTTACATTGGAATGGACGTAAAGCAATACATCCACTAGAGGAGTCAAAGGTCACCCCAAAGCAGAAGAGTCAAAACTATGTTCAACAACAAAAGTGGTGACAAGGGAGGACATATCGATAAATTATCTGTTGAGAATGAGACAAAATTGAAGCAGCGTTGTAGAGTGTCAGTGGTCTATGAGGCCATTTAACACATTGGCTGCAATGCTCGACACTGCCCCAACAACTTTCAGTGGCACTGCAACATTTGGACCGTACCCGCAAGCTTGCAGAAATCGTGCAGAAATACGGACGAACAGACAGGTTACGGACAGAGGGCTTCATCCAAATCTGTATGAATATCAAACAGAGAGCAAAAAAGAGCCTTGAAATGAAAACATACAATAAAATTAATAAGAGATCTTGTGTTTTGCCTCTCTTCCATGCCTCTCTATAGTCCGCTATGTTGGCACGTGAAGTCATTCCATGGGGCGGCATTATGCCAAGGTTGTTTGGCTCAGCGTTAAAAAAGACAATGTAAAGAATGAACTTCATTGTGACAGTACTGCGTGAACTCTGTAAAACAGGCTGAAGAGACGGGGAACAGGGTTCCTCATTTGTTTTCCATCACTCTATCAAGGCTTTCAGTGGGTAGCCAAAGGTTGCAGCTAAGGGCAAGGTTTTGAATCCCTCAAGGCTTGTGCTCAATGGTTAACATCACCTCAATAAAAAGTTTAATTCCAGTCTCTGCCTTTTCAGCTTCTTCTCACTGTTTAAAGACATTTGAGGCAGGTGGGTGACACTGAGGAGATTATTTGAGCGCATTCATGGTAAAGCATAGGAGTCAAAGAGTCATGGGATGTCATCAACTTACAAGGCAAGCAACATGACTTTTGGTCATTTTGGAGTCAGAAGGACAAAACATATCTACTGTTAAGAAACGGGAGATTTGCAAAGAGGTGCACACTGTCTGTGGGTGTAGTAAAGGCTACCGACTTATCACATCACCTCCTCTGTGTTCCAGCACTCCAACACTGTTGAGATCAGGAAGTTATCACAGAAGCAAACTTTCCTTGAAGTACAGAGTCTCCACAAGCACAGATACTGTGTATTACCTTAAATATAGAGAGAGATAAAGGCATGCATATGGTTACAGAGTAGCTGTTGCTCTCATGGAGTCATAATTTTTATATTTACGCCGTTTTCCTAGCGGGAGCTTTCCTAAGGCACCAGGAACCTTTTAAAGAACTTTGGAACCACCAGAGGACTCAAGGTAGTTTTTTTGGACATTATTCTTATTGCTCCCAAAGGTCCCTGCTCGTGAAGTACTGTTTTCATACAGGGTGGAGTTTACACTAAAGACCATCATTGATTGGTCAGGTATCATGTCCCACAGCATTTCATTATAACCATTTTTTAAAATCTCCAACTATAAACGTACTGTTTAGCTTGGTAGCTCATTGTGGTGTGATCGAGAACAGCTTTCAGATTACAGTGATGACTTCCCACTTCTCACACTTGCACTTGGAGCTGTTACCACCAGGGAGGCGCCAAGACAAGTAAGTAAACAGCTTCTTCATCTTCCAAAATACAAAAATGCTGAAATGCAAAGCCAACTTTGAATTTCACAAAAATCTAGCCCCTCTCTCAAATTTTAATGACATTCTTATTTTTATTACATATTTTAAATCAGGACGTTTATCGATACAGCATCAGTGCTGTTTCTGTCTGTTCTTAACATTTTTCTTCAAAGTTTCTAACTAATGCCTAGTAGACACGTACAAAGATATTTTTCAAATTGTAGCTTTTTTATGTGTTTTGGCCCTTTGATCATACTTAAACAATTTTAATGTTACTGAAAAAAAAATTCGAAGGACTCCTTAATGAGTAAGTATATTAAGAAACTTGCCTGCACTGGTGTACATAGCCAAAATATGGCTGCTCACCTTGCCAACAGGACTTTTTATATGTTTACTCATAAATAAACAGTAATGACTACTCTTCCATTACACTGACCAATATTGTTGTGAGAATGTGCTGCAGAGGTCACTACATAATCCAACTCATGCCTGTGGTCAGTGTTGCAGAATTCGCATAAGAACCAGTCTGCCCTCCAGTTGCAGGTGGTTTTTAAATCTTTCAACTGGCCAAAAAGGCTTAAGGGTTAAGGTTATTTAGCGTGTTGGTTTGATTTGCTCAGGACGGCACTTCAGCTGTGTTTTTGTGTTTTCATTTGACAGAAATACATTCAAACTGCGCTCATGTGGTCAGAAATGTTTTGCAAAGAGAAAAAACCTGTTTTCCCCCTCACACATGTGCACATGTGGACAAACAATAACTAGCTTTCATAATGAGAGTAAAGTTGTTGTGCAGGGGAAACCTTTAAGCTCATGCAATAGTTTCATTTCCTGAAAAGAGAAGTTTCAGGACTTTTTCATAGTTTTTTTCTTTCTTTTTTTTTGCCTATTTTCATGTCTAGGACACAGTATAAGCCACATTTTCTCAAAAAAAAAACTCAAGCCAAAATGTGGAAAACTGGCAGGTAATTTCTCACAACTTATCACTCCTTTGAAGGCGTTTCCAGCATCCTCAAAGACTCACTCTTCTATGCTGCCAGAACCATAAATATTCAGTCCAGTGCACAAGATTTGATCCAATTTCCTCATGTGGCTTGATTGCTTCGAACAAAGATGGCTAACCAGAGGTGGAACACACTTCTTTGCCTTTCTTTTTCACAAAGCATCACCAACACTGAATTATTTGCGTATGAGGCTCACTTATCTGCATTTATCTTACTCAAAATTATATTTTTGTGAATAAAGTGCCCTTGTTTTGAGTGGAAATAACTGTGACAAGTGGATAAAGATGTTGAAAATAAAGTTAGAGCAAGTGCAGGACAATTTTGATCAGAGAGGCAATGCTAGTGCATACACACCATTAGACTTTACACCACTCCTCCCGCACAGCTTCATTACTGAACACTCACCGCTGCTGGGCCTCCTCTTCCACTTAAGAGCAGTTAGGTTCACCAAGAGTCATCAAAATATCCAAAACAAGAAAAGAAAGCTGAGATAAAAAGGTTTTCACCTCTTGCTGCAGCAAAATGGTAGACAGGGGATCCCAGCTAATAGTCTAATTATGACTTAGAAACAAATCAGGTATAAGACAAATGACCGTCTTTTAACAGCTTTGACTGTTTGAGCAAGACATTAAGTAGTAGCCTGTAATGAGATGAGGTGGGTGTAGTAGAGGTGTGTGTGTGTGTGTGTGTGTGTGTGTGTGTGTGTGTGTGTGTGTGTGTGTATGGCTGTGTGTGATGGTCGGGGGTGCAAGCAAGCCCGGGCAAGCTGCACAGATACAAGCTGCACACAATTAACAGAAACATAAATATCTCGCCGTGCTTAAGCAAGCCATTAATCAGATATAAATAGAGTGAAGGAGCCCTTTGTGATTAACGAGGTGAGACTCGCTGCTAATTACTGTTTCCCTCTCCTCTGGTAATTAGGTTGGCGTGTTGAATGGGGATAAAAGACACCGCCCTAACCCCCCGCACCCCCACACCCCCACCCCGCAATTGTTCTCTTTTGCTCTGTGCTGTTCTGTTTGATTGTGGTGGGACATGTAAGAGGATGAGATGACCAAGAGGAACCACAAACCTTCTTCTTTTAAACCTGCATGAGAAATCGAGTTTTGACATAAACTTTTAAGGACTGACATCACGCGGATGTTAGTCTTGAACCTGGGATGGCAAATTAGAGGCGGGAGGGGTCCCTTTGGTCACACAACAGACACAACCCTGCTTATTGGACTTTTAAGAGTTGCAGCCATGAATAATGTTAAGGAGGGAAGACAAAAAAAAAACATTTCTAATAAAAACAGTCCAGGACTTTGCTGCCTTTGTGCACATCTGCTCAGGTTTAGCTGATTATGTGTAACTAATTAACAAACTAAATCTTGTCAAGGACTGCAGCAGCATTTTGTTATTTCAGTGACTTATTAAACATGAGTGAAAAAGTGTTTTTGTGATACTCAAAAACAAAAAATTGGACGCATCACTGCTTAAAAGAAATGAAATGTGGCATTTATGTGTGGTAAACACACATGCAGGTATTAGCAATCAATCATTTAGTATTTTGAAAATTGTGTCTTAAGTAAAATTACCATTATGTTATTTATTAAAGTCTCCCACAATTACTTGCTTCTTTGCACTTTTTAATAAAATGATTACTTTGGTGACAGGTAAGATTATGCAAGATATTGCAAATGATCGGTGCCAACCAATTTATGCAATATTTTAATTTGATATACCGATAATTAATTCGAATTATAGACCAATAGGTATGTGATTATTAAGGCCTATACCAATATTAAGTAAGAAAAAATACTATAATAATGTAAGTAGGATGATATTAATTTTGCTTACACAACCCAGAATACAAACAATTAATTTTATAAAGCTCATTCAAGGTCATTTTTATTCATTACTACAAAGAAATGTACAAAAATAAATGTGTCACTATTTTAAATGGTGACCCTGTTTTTGATCATATCTTTGGTAATTCTGTGCTTCAGTTTTGTGCTGACAAACAGCCAGAAACAGATTTGCAATGAGCAAATATCGGCCAATATGTCAGCCTGGTTAAATTAGCAAACAGGTTTTTATCTGCACTCTTGGTTAAATGTTACTTTCCAAATCCTTCCCAGCTCATCGGAGGTTAGCATGTTAGTTCACATGTAGTCAGTAGGTTTGAGTTCCAGCAGAGAGCTGCTGTGGTCCTTTGCCCTGCAGAATCATAGAGTGCAGAGTGCTGCAAGATATGGGCCACCTATGGGTCCCTGCAGCTTTTCCACTGTTCAAGGTCACATTCAGCAAGTTATTACAGAGAAGAGTAAACCGCAGCAAGCGTCATTTTGTTCAGATTTATTAATATACTGCAGGAAACGAATGCACAGCTAGTTTGAACTCAGAGCTCTGCTAGGTTAGCGCATACTTGGCTTCACAATGGCTTCCACCTCACTACATGCCTTGCCATTGTCATGTATTGAAACCCAAAAGAGAAAGTGAGAAAAGAAATGTGAGTATATTTTAGAAATCAGATTTAAAAAAAGAAATCAGATATAATTATTGCTTTGCGTGCCGAAAAGGCTTGTTGCTAGAATTCCTCTCCACAGGGACTTTGCCTTATGAGTTTGGAGAAATGACAGCTCTGATGGATGTGCATCACAGCTGTGTCAGCACTTCTCTTCTGCTTCCAGACCTCCGCCTCTGACTACCAACAGGCTTACACCCCCCTCTTCCTGTCACACACACACACACACACTGAGCTCTGGTGATATATAAGTGTAATCCATTACTACACACTTATACCAATTGTCTTCAGTTGGAAGTGGCTGCTATGACCTTTTTATGGGAAATGAAAATAAGTGGAGGCGCAGAACAGGCGATATTGGATTCTGTTGTTAATTAATGTGTGTATTATCCGGGTGGATGAAGCCAGGGGGAGGAAGTTAATTAAATTACAGTCAGCGGGTTGGATAATGCACTGTTGTAATTGTTCAACTGTATAAGACAGTGCTCACATTAGGGAGATGAAAGGCAGGCCTGATTTGCTTCTAGAGAATGGTAAGAAATTACTTGTTTGGTTTTGGGGTGTGAGGCATGGATGCGTTTCTAATTTAACCCTTGGGAAGGCAAATTGTGACTATGTGCACTAGTAAAGCATTACTGTGAACTCCTTATTTACTTTACAGCACTTTTGCAGCACAAAGACAAACTAACACGTCATGAACAACTAACCTAACAAATAACATTTTGTCTGGCATCAGGCCTAAGACCCCTAGAGCTCACCAAAGCATTAATTTTAATTCCATAATGCCTTTATTTAGATTATTTTTTAGATTCAGATTGTATAAGTGAATTTGGTTCTCCACAAAAAAAAAAAAACTGGCCCAGGGCTCAGTGTTGCAAAGCCATCTAAGCCTTATTCAGTCTGATTTTTTTTCCTCAATAAATTCAGTATCTTCTTATTTGCTGTGAATAGAGAGGTTCAATACAAGGCATATTAATGAGCTGCCTTTATTTTAAATATAGAAATCTATGTTAATAAGCATTAATATCAAAAATAATAAATGCCGAATAGGATTATTTTTGTACCATGTGTTGAGCTCTATGCCAGGCTTGGGGGACCTTATCGCATACTTTCTATGGGATGTGCTGCCATCTTGTGGTCATCTCTGGTACCAACTCACAGGAAAATACAAGCATCTTTATATATTGCTTCGTAGTCCCAGGCCAATTGAATTTGAAGGAAGATTACAGATGTCAGGATCTCTCAAGACACAAAAGAACTTAGAAAAACACTGGTGCAAATATTTTGTTACTTGCATTGCACCAACATTTGGTGCATGCCATGAAGTAGGACTTCTGTCTTTTTGCTCATTTAAGTCATGAAGTGGTTAAGAAAGAAGACAATTTAGAGATGTAAGGGTTTAGAAAGAAATACCATTTAACAAGCAAACTGTATGTAGTATCATTCAATTGTGGTTTTATGAAGCAAACCATATAACAGTTTTTGTTTTTGCCAAAATGTTTTTGCTTAAAATGAAAAAAATGCATGTTCTCTAATGAATTTTCAAGCAGGCAAATTAATATAAAGCACAGCAAAGCTTGTGCTCTGCGCTTGGATCTAAATACTGAAAAAATGGAAAAGGCCTACTAAAATTTAATTTACCCCAAAATTACCCAGGTAAGCCACATAATATGACTTCTATAGCTAGAGCAAGATCACCGCAAAGAGATAACATTATGCTACTGAGAGGTAAACAAAAGGACGTTTCAAGGGTTCACTTGACTTACTTTATTTGATGTTTTAAGCCCATTCTCCTTTCTTTCATGAAGTGTCAAATTTATATATCATCCCACTGCTGGTCATTTTGTTTAGTTTGTTGACTCATTTCCTTTCTTCATTGCTCCTAGTTGACTAGCAAAACGTTGTATTTTTTATCATATCATTTGCAATTCTGGAAATCAAATTAACTCTTAAGTTGGTTAATTTGCAATAAAGTAGGTTGTGGACTTTCTCTTTTTGTTAAAAGGCAAACCCGACTCGTGTCACAATGCCAGAGACAGCGGAATTATAGATGTTTTTTTTTTTTCTGATTTTCAACGACTTTGGCAGACTTTCGCATGCAATGCCGTCTTTGACCACATTGACTATCTAATAGACAAGAGGGGGGCGCTGTTCAGCTTAGTTAAACCACAAAGTAAGATACAAAGTAAGAAGGGCACATCACCAAATACAGTTTTAGACAGCATATTAAAAAAGATTTACTCAAATCAAAATAATTTTCACTTATTTATTTATCAAGGAACTTAATTTTGTGGCTGCCTAAAACTTGATTTTAAGTGGTAATCAGCAACAAAAAGAACTTCCTGTGGAGTAATTTCACAAATA
>JAPZDY010000015.1:4322423-4340369 GCA_029783645.1 Ctenochaetus hawaiiensis | reverse complement strand
CACAAATAAAAGTACTTAGGACAGAAAAATAAGGGTAAATAGACTTTATTTTTTTGTTTACAGTGATGAAAATGTATTTTTTTTTAGATTTTAACTCTTACCCCACACAACTATTCACTTGAATGCAACTTTTAGAAAACAAAAAATAAAAGAAATTCCTCTATTTACATTCTGATTTGAGAACACGCAGTTATTATTACATTTGTTTCCTGTACATATAAACATATGCTAAAGTAGCCAGAGATTTGAGGACAGATTTTTACAATGTTAAATATGAAGCACACAAACTTGTGAAATATAGAAGTTTATATTATTAGCAGTACTTAGATGACCTATGTGTGACATACAGTTTCAGATTATTGGGGATATAAAGCCTAGAACATACTTCAGCAGTACAATTTTTTTTAACATTTTAAAAATTCTGATTATATGTGAGTCAAATTACACAAACTCAATTAATGTGTGTTACATGTAAACGCTGTGTGACAGTGAACTACTAACCCAGCGAAAACAATCGTTCATATCTTTCTCTTTCACAACAACTCAAACCTGTAACTAAATTAAAACTGTTAACCATTAAATTAACTTTCATGGAAGATCTTCACATATGTTAAAAGCAAACGCACATGTATTTCAAATTTATGCTGGGCCAGAATTCAAACTATTTAGGTCTTACATCTTGATTCAGCAGCATGAAGGACATGCAACAATGAATTCAAGAGAGAAGTAAAATAATAGGCCTGACCTTTAAACTTCAAAACTGTGAGTACAAAATAAGCTTTCACAGGCATACAAACACTTCAGTGTCTACTCCTGCTACTGTTGTGCGTGAGCGTTAACACGAGTGCAAAATCCAGTTGTGTCAATAATGGTCTCTTTATAGAGCTTTGCAAACTTGCTGTAACAGAGACCACCTGGGCAGACATGTCATTTGCCAACTTTTGTGGAGTAAACAAGAAAACTTCACATTTTACATGCAATTTTTATGTTTAACTTGCTCAAAAAGTAAAAAAAAAAACAAAAAACATGTTCTCTTTTTCTTTTTAATGCTATATTTGCCCAGGAGTCTTCTGGTACTGCATCAGCAAACATCCACACACTCTCAAAGACCACAGCTTTAACATTTCCATTTAAATAAGTATAAAAAGTCTTTATAATTGTCATTCTGATGCTCTTTGTGCTACATGGAAAATTATAACAGTGTGCATTTATGTACAAGCAGAAAACAACTGTCAGCACTTTGGTGTAGGCTAAAGTAACCAAGAGATGAACCTGTTTTAGTTTTTAAGCTAAAAATAAAACATAACAAACATTAATGAAGGTCAATGGTGATTACCAAGGACAGTTGCTGAGAGCAGCCGATGTTTGTTTTTTCTCCACAAGATGGTGCTCTTGCTCCTTGTTTCCCACTAAGAGCTAACTTTCATCACATTTTCAAACTTACCACAGATGTGTCTTTTCTCAACCAAGTTGAGACAAGCACCTCCACTCAATTCCACTTTTCTACAGACCTTCATTTTAACAGCGGGTTCTTCCTTTGATTAATGCCAACTGTGGCTCAGTAAGCAAGGCCATGTGACAACAAGCAACAAGTAAATGAAAACTGGTCTCTAAGTGTGTACATATGTTAGTCTTTAGTTCACTAGGACTGAACAACAGTGTTTTGTGATATTAAATGATTCCCAAACTTTCCCTGACATGGAGTAGACGACATAATAGTTTGGTCTCGTTTTGTACAGCATGTCTTACAGTCGATGTCACAGTCAAACAAATCCTTACCTCTGCTGACCTATCATGTGACTACAACTGAATTTCCTGTCTACCATTGTGAACATGGAATGTTCAAATTACAGTGAAATGCAAGCCTGCCTCCAGTTAAGAGATAGATTAAAAAGTGTCAAAACAAACACCAAACGTACATTAACAGTGAAAAACTCCCTTGAGGAAATAAAAACTGCTGACTGCAAGATTATTTAACTCAAAGGAGAGGTTAGATGTAAACACAACTCAATGTTTCTACCTTCAGTCCACAGGCAAAAACACACAAGCCCTCACCAAACTACACAGCAACAATGACGACATGGCTATTCTGGCGCACCACCCATGCACAGTGTGTTGGGTAAAATAAGGGCGAAAACAAGAGTCACAAGGCAGGCCACAAGTTTGTTTTTGTTTTTTTTTTGCATGTTGTGGCTCATATCACATGGGGTTAAGGGCCAGCTCAGGTCCTTTCATGTCGGCATTTCTTTTTATTTCTTTCAGTTTTGTCTTATTATCTTGGGTCCTCAGCAAAACAAAGCAGGCTTTGTATTGCTATCGAGTCAGTTTAAATTTGGTTATTAGCCGGGCCGGCGCTCCAGGGTTTTTCCCCGTGAATGTGCGTATGAGGAAGGTGTTTCCAGGCAATAAAATTAGTGTTTTTGGGCCACCAGTCAGTCATGTAGGTGGTTACTATGTGTTGATTGTGAGGGATGTAATAGTCCACCTACCATGCATTAGTAGTGATTTGAAGAAAAGGTGCTTACCAATACAATATGCCAATATCATGATAAAGTCCTCATTGATTTGAGAATGACTGAAGAGACCACAATAGATGCAGCTCTGTGGGTTTTGTTTCATGAATGTCTTAAATATCTACTTTACGCATGCCCACTGTACAAAAGACTTGGGCTTCCTCCTGGTTAACAAATGTGACAGCAGATGATGGATAAAATTTGTGGTCTATTCAATCTATAGAGAATAAGACATGAAGAAGCGGACCCTGCAGGCACTGAACAGGACAGACTCTGAGTCTGGCTCTTCCCTACATACACCCCAGGGTGCGGTCTGCATTGAGGCGCAGAGTAGGTTGGATGAGAGGGAGAGCAGGGGGAAGAAAACATGAGGGGGTGGGGACTTTTTATTCCGGTAAGTTAAGCGAAGCAACCTCCGGTTTCATCTTGAAGTACTGGTTGAAACGTAGGACCGCATATCTGACAGTGGAGACACACAGAAGAGCAGTGATAAGATAAACATGACACGACATATTTGCTAGTTGAATACAAGAGTAAAAATATATCAGACTATTTAAGCACATGGAGCAAGTGATAGTGTGGCTTTGCATTTTGTTCTTGAACATCGTATAGAGTAACTGAAATCTTCTTGCTAAAGCAAAATACAAGGCGTGACTGAAAGAGATATACAGCTCCAAACACAGGTTCTTGTGCAATCATTTTTAGGGCCCCATTTGAACTTAACAGCCAACTTTTTAACCATGCTGTCAGAAAGAAAACCCTCCCCTTGCGGTGCCTACATGACCTTCTTGCATGAGCCCTTGAGACGAAGGTAGCAGATAAACGGCACGTGCATGTAATGAGAGCTGCATAGGTTATCAGCTTCTATGTTAGGCCATGAACTTATCAATCACCCCTTGTAAAACAGCTAATAATAAAGTGTGCTAGACAGTTTATTTTAAAATGTACATACCCCAAGAAGTCGAAGTCGATTGTGGAAAACTTGGCCTGAATCAGAGCCCAGAGACCCCAAAAGAAGTGAGAAGCCTGGACGAAAAAGAAGAAAGAACACAAAGGATGAGCATGTACTCACTGTCTAAATGTAAATGTCGTTTCTAATTACCCAACACAGCTCACTCAAGCATGTACAAAGGCTGCAGGAGCCCTATGGCAACAAAACCAAATAGATGACACAGAAATACAATTGCTTCACTCGCCCATCCTCCGCTCTGCCCTCTTTTTCTCATGACGGTAAACAAGGCAGAGTGTTGCTCAGGGGAGCGCGAGGTCTCACAGGGGAAACCAGTTGCCATTAAGAGTGCCTCCCATATGGTGGCCGCATCAGCAAGCACATAAACAAACACCTTTCTTTCACATTTAGACTTTTTATGGCCCCTATCACTCCATACTTTGTTTAACCCGCATCACACTACAAACTTTGTTTGCTGATACAACACATGGAAGTAGGCCTTGTAAATCCCCTAAAAACAGTATAAGTGTTCAGTTTAACTTCTTTAATTGTTGGGAGAAGGGGATGGAACTGAAAAATTTTGCTTTCTGCCAAACAGACACCAACTTGGTCTTGAAAACTATATATTTGACCATGAGGAGCAGTTAGATGCAGATGTAGGTGTAATACAAGTGCTTACCAAGGCAAATTGGTTGACCTGGACATAAAGAATTTCCACCTCTCTGTCAGTCACCTCACTGCTCTGGCCTTTGTGCTCCTTATAGGCCTCCAGGTACGAGCGGAGCCACTGCAGCTGGAAGGCCCGATCTGGGTAGTTACTATAATCCACCTCATTCAGACCTGCAACACACGAACACATTTGTCTCACATTACCAAAAACACTTCAAAGAGACCAAACACAAGCCTTTTCTTAGTGCACACCAAAAACAGTCAAAGTTATTCTTACCAGCAAACTCATTGAAATGGTTCCCAATGTCGTAGGCTTGGTAATTGTACCCAGCGTACTCGTAGTCAATGAACTTTATATTGCCTGGAAAGAGACGCAGCATTGTTTAGACAGAGATAAGCCAAGCAGACATAAAATGATAATGTTGTCTTTTCGCTTTGTTTACTCAAAATGTCAAGGCTTTTTTATTTTTTATTTTTACACTCTAACTTTTCTTCAAGTCGTACTGGACTGGCCAAATTTGAGGCAAGGAGTAAGAGTTTGCATTTTGAGGTAAAGTAAGACTGTACAGGGAGACTTAAGCACAGAAAATGAAATAAAGGGAACTAAGAGAGACATGTTTTGACTTCAGGGTCACTCCCCTGGTAATAACTGCTGATGAATATAACGGTTCAGTTAAGATTTACAGAAGTCAGAGTCCATGTGAGTTTAAAAAGTGTAAAAGATATTGCTATGAAAATATGACAAAGTTTAAGCTTTTTATCATCCCTGCCATTTTATTTAGGCATATCTGGGAACTAAAGGGGAAGCAATTCAAAGACAATGTGTGGATAATTTACACATCTTTTAGGAGGTTGTGTCGGCAATATCCAACTTTATTATAGCAAACAGATTAGACATAGCTAAGTTGTTAGCCATTTCTTTTCACAAGACCACAAAACAAGCAGCTGGGACGCATTAGCTAGACATGAAAACATGCACATCTCGATGCAACAAATGGAACACATACAAAAGGAAAAAGTAGTACATCTGGCAGCTCAGGCGATGTTTATTTTGGATACATGCACAGGGTGAAGGGAAAAGTACCAAGTCAAAGATTTGTTTTAAAGATATTGGAGGGAAAAAAAAGATAGAAAAGGGAAGGAAAGCAGATAGACAAAAGGCAGAAGACAGTGAAATACAATAAGACACTCAAGTGGTTTGTAGAGAGAATACTGAGCTGCCACAGCAATTTTACAGCAACACACTGTTTGATGCACACTCTCTCTAAAGTTATTTTGTTGTTGCAGAGTCAATCTGAGTTAAGAGCCCTAAAACACACGAACCCATTTAGACCCACCTGCTTTAAACGTTTTTATAATCTTATAATCTTACTATAGTCCTATAGTTTTATATGCGAGGTTTATGGGGGTTTTGCACATGTTAAGGTCAAACCACAGAGTGCTACACTACTAGCTTGAACGTGCCAGGGTCTGGACCTCTAAATCCACCCACTGCACTGAGATCAGCCGGAAGAACTTTCTTATTATTCATCTGAATGTATATCTAAAAAAATCTAAAATGTAGGTGAGGATCCCAACTAATCACCTAATTGTAACTTTCAATCTGATGTAAAAGCCTGGAGAGGGAGGGTCAAATACTGTGTTGCTGTGTGACTGCTTTATGGGATGTTAAAAATATTAGTTGTCTGTATTAGCAGACAAAGGAGGAAGCATTAAGCGATTAATGAAGTGGTTGATCTCAAAATACAAACCCTTACTGACAAGCCGTTATTGCAGAGGAACTGATAAAAATATAAAGAATTCAGGAAAATAATGCATGTAAATAAAATCTCTCTGTTTGTTTTGGCCTTGGCTAATTCTCTTTGCCCTAACATGTAGAACATTAGTCTTTGAGGTGGTGCTGGACTACAGAGAAAGACACTTTGAGGTGGGTTACCAGCCGGCGTGTGGGTCCTAGCGGGACACAACTGAACACCTCCAGGCAGTGGCTATAGCCCCCCTGTGCAGCAGATGAAAAGGTTGGGGCAAACACATCTTTCACACATGCTCACTCTCTCACTGACACATTTTGTCTTTTTTATCCATTCTTGCTCCCACGTTCAGTGTCGAAACATTGGGCCCTGCTGCCAGATTCCCCACTTCTTCCCCCACCCCACCCCCGACACATGCAACCTCACTTCTCCTTCTCACAACACTCCCCTCCAATGCTCCCTTCCCATTGGTCAACTGTGAACCCAATAGCGTGACAACTCTGCCGCTTCTGCAGATGACAGAATCTTTGAGAGGTTTCCTGTTGGCTGCTGAGCTGCAGATTTTGTGGCCCTTGGGGCCGAATAAAATGTGTGCTTTTTTTTTTTTTTTTTTTTTGTCTTTGTGCACTTCTGAAGAAAATGAGAGGTGCAGAAAAACAAAAACAGCCTGTGTTTTAGGTTGAGAGACAAAGTAAAGAGGGACAAAAAGAGAGGGGGGATATAGCACTTGTTGAGAGTATACTCAAAACTTTTTCCAAGCAGCATCTTTGGAAAAACATTTTTAGCAGACATCACTACTGTTTATGTTTTTATCGATGCAGGAAGTGTCTCCACTGTCAGGTATCGCTGACAAGTGGTTTTAACTACAGCAACAACAGCAGAGCAGAAGTGACAGGAAGCAGCATGGCAACTGTTAAGTCTTTGAAGTCTTTTTTCATGCCTCCTGTTTTTTTTTTTCATTTTAACAAAAGGCTGCAAGTGCACACAAGATAGGGATTGAGTGAACTCCAACAACAGTTTAGACAGCTTGAGTGGGTGCGGTCAAAAATGTATTAATTATGGCTTAGAGCTTAAGTCCCTGGACTATTGTGACTATTGCGGTGTCAATTTCACTGTTGTTGTCATTTGTAGGTGTGGTCTTGTTGTGTTTGCATTGTTAAGAAATGTGTGATTCCACTGGAGGTACTGGTATAAGTAAAATCTCCTCTCTGTTCTGGTCTTTACTTAACAAAACTTACAGAAGAGAAGTCCTGATAATCTCTGCCTTACTTGTTTAAGCCTGAAACATGATTCTGCAAGTCTGCAAATAAGTTCTTTAACATGTCTGTACAAGAGAAGTACACAATAAATAAATATTATATTTGTATGGGTCTTCTTGGAAATGTTCCTTTTTTTTTAACTATGGTTAATGCATGAAAAATTTGGCAGTTTCACACTGCTTGCAGTCCAAGTCCTGTGAAACAAATCAGTACTTGCTTGATATGCAGATTCAAATGCGTGCATTTGCTTGTGTCCACTCCTCTGTGAGCTGCAAGTAACACAAAACAGGTTTTTCTGTGTGCCAAAGGTGCCTCCCTGCTGTTTTTGCATAAACATGTTTCGGCTTCAAAGGAAAAAACTGGTGATTTTATTTCTTTTCTTTCTTGTCTATGTCAGCTAATCTCATAAAAACACCAGTACCGTCAATGCTTTAGACTTCTCGCAATACTGTTCAACTTTCCTGGTCTGTCAGCAGCTATCAGGAACAAGCCCATTCATTTCTTCTAATCTTTAAACAAAAAAGGGGGTTTTCAATGTTGACTTTATTAAAAAGAATGCTCGGTAGTTTCTTAAAACAGCTGCACACTGTATATTCCTGAAAATGTTACTTAAGCAGAGAATTTTTCAAGGACTTTTACAGCTGTGAATTAATACATATTTCATGTAATTATTACTATTTATAACATCAGGAAGATAAATGTGGCACTGAGTCAAAATAAACTACATTGTGTGTGTTCATCAAATGTAACTGAACATGTCAGCAAGTAAACAGCGTGACTCAAATTTGGGTTTTTAATAGCCATGGACAACAATGGAGCTCTAGAGGAAGAAGAGAGGAAGAAGCTATTTGTGTGGTTTTGGCCGCACATGCAATACTTGTTTTTCAGGTCAGTTCAGTGTTGGCTTCGATAGTTGGATTTTTCATGGGTTTTTTTGGACACAAAAACATGTTCAGAATATCACTAGATAAATCCTCTTACTTATAGGGTCTAACCAGTTATCAATATAGATGCCATGAAAAGGAAATAGTAGAATAAGGAGCAGGGACGGGAAGTAGCTTTACAGCTTACAGCAAGTGCAAATTATTAACACAGTTGTGTCATAACAAGCACCATAAGTGGCCTAGCTACAGTCAAAGGGACAACTGGTGAGCAAGTAGCATTGGAGGGTAATATGTAGGTATGTGGCTCCTACTGCTGCAATGAACTCATCCCGATTAGCCTGAGCAGTGGGTAGACTACGCGAGGGCCCTCAGAGCCGACTGTGAGGTTTGTCTCTCTCCATTGCCTCCACAGGGGCAGGGCGACGCAGGGCAGCCACAGCCTTGGCTGTCATTCCTGGGGGAGAAAGGCTAGACACAAGGAGCTGTGAGAAGGGCCCCTCCCCTCGTCACAAACCGACGAGGGGGTGAACAGCTCTCAAAACAACCCCACCCCACCTCCCACATAGATACATACATAAAAAAAAAAGAAAAAAGCCCCTCTCTTATTCTTTCTCACCAGTTTAACCCAGCCATTCCTCTGCTACAAAGACAATGACTATATCAGTTTCACTGACCGGTACTGTCTCATCTAATCCTTTACACCTTGAAAACAAAAAACATTTGCTTCAGCACAATGACGTGCTTCCAAGTAAACAGTGACTTGCACGTGATATGATGTAATGTTTTTGTTTGTTCAGGCTGTTCAACTGTGGTTTATGTTCTAAGTTTTCTTCACAGAATTAGAACAACAGATCAGATAGATTTTGGACAAAGAAGAATATAATCCTGATTAAAAACAGCTTCAATCTTAACTTCTGAATAAGGCCAATATTCCTTACAACAGTCTGTTTCGCAGAAATTTAAAAGAATGGGTAACTGAAATCCAGATGACTTAAATTTGTGACAGATGTGTTTCTTCAATAAAAAGTTATTGAAGGCAGAGACACATTAATTTGCTCCATCCTTCGTCCACTGTTGATAAACACACCACTTTAATTTGTGCCGTGTTTGCCCCAATTTTTAAATAAAGATTCCCTTTAGAGCAAAACAGGTCATTCAAATAACAGGATTGTTTTTTTTCTGACCGTTCTAATTCTACAGCGTGCAGCCCAGTGCAAACGCTGACAATGAGTGAAGCATGTGACTAGCGTTTACGAGGTGAAGTGGATGCAATCCTACCTGAGCGCAGGGACCAATGCAGTTCACACTACAACACAATTCAGTCACACAGCAATGTCTATGACTGCACTTGTGCAGTTAATACTCACCTGCCTCCTCGTTATAGATGATGTTTTTGCAGAGCAGGTCGTTGTGGCACAGAACTACGGGGGAGCCCAGCACAGACAAGCTCTGCTGGAGCCACACCAGCTCTTCTCGGAGGCACCGTTGGCTGGGCACCTCCATACTCAACCTGGAGGAGGCAGAGAGTCACAGAGGGTGAACACTGTGTATTAAAAGATATAGAAGTATGAAGATTAATAATAGAAGAACAGAAGGAGGTTAAGTCAGAAGAGGGGAACCTGAAAGTAGACTTAGAAATAGAGGTTGAAACAGGAAGAGAAAATAAGCTTGAAAAGGGAAGAAAAGGAATCCAATAACGTCCTCTAATCTTACAGACAGGCATTGTTCAAAATAATGTACTGGCCTAAATTGGACAAAGTAGTTCATTCTTGATAGCAAAATCTGTATTATCTAGTATTTTAATATATATAACTGTCATGCTTAGCATGACAACATGACAACAGTTTCTTACAGAAGTCGACTTTGAACAAAATGTTCACATGTCTAAAGATAATGATAAGCTGAGCCTTGTCAAACTACACTTTACTAAAATGTTTTTGTACCAGAAAATTAACACTATAATTAAAATGTGCAGTACAAAATGTAAACAGTAGGCTCCAGCCACTGTGATCTTCAGCACTCCTCCTAAAAGATGTATTTGCCTTCAACACACATACCTGAACACCTGAGATACTGTGGCAGTCGCTCTCTCTCTTAAGTCCATATCAGCAATTCTCCTACAATACTAATATTTGTGTGACCACCATGGAAATCTACAACCAGCAAAGTCAATGTTTGTTTTGGATTCATTTTGCGTTTTAACTTTTATAAGGGCAGCCGTTATTGCCAAAGTGATTTCCAAATAATCAAAACCTAATGATGCCAAAGTGCCTGAAGCGTCCAAGGAAAACCATAACTAGGGTAATTTGCTTGGGATGTGACCTATTTTCTTTCGTGCTGGTATTTCAAGTAAACAGAGGAAAATTTGTGTGTTGTAACCTTCATATTTAGATTAAGTTTAGGGTTAGTTACAGTTACAGTTACAGTTCTGTAACACATCAAGTTTATATAAGATCAGTTAAAAAGAAAGAGTCACTGCACTTAGCGTAATTCTTCGAAGCTCTTCCACAAAAGTAGCAAGCATAAGCCAACAATATGTGACAGAGCTGGTTTATGATACTGTTTTTATTGATATCTATTTTTTCTCATGGGGATGCTTGTTTATGTTTCAGGGTGTTAATAGAGAAATTCCCTTCATTCGTACTGTTGTCTTCCTTATCTCTTAAGAATGCAGTCACTGTAAAGTGAAGTGACAACTGCTGAAGTTACGAAAGTGGTTCCATGTCACTTCCTCAGACATGTGACCTATACAGCTGATAATAAATACTCTTTGTTGTACAATTACACATGGGGTTCTTTGGATCATTTGTGACTCACTGATAAGAGAAGTAGGGGATTATAGTTCCACGTGGAGATAACTGAGAAAAAGAAATGACACACATAGCCATTTATACCCAAATTCTGTATTTAGACCAATTTTTTGACTATTCAACCTTCATAAAAAGCTCTTAAACATTATAGATACACAAATCTGTAAATTACAAGGCTTTCTTTTCCTTTGCACTTCAAATGTCTGCCTAACACAAAACATGGGTAGTAAGAAAATATGAACATATTTTTCTCATATTATTACAAAGTTCCTTAATGCTCACATTAAATACACTTTGAGCTGGTGGCTTTTAAATCAGTAGGGAATTCCAGGTTAAGTAGTATTATGAAATTTTATTGCTCTTAATAAAGCTATTAAAAGGCTGCAGATAACTTGTAGGTCAGTCTAACCTGTACAAACTGTGCCATAGCACATTTTTTTTCTTTGCCAGGACTATAAGAATGAAACAGAATTAATTTTGGACTATAGTTTATGTTTCAAAACATCTAAAGCATTCGCAGATTTCAGAATATGTAGTCTCCCACATGGCCTCACCTGGTGTTCCGCTCAGGGTCCTCTAAGTACTTGGGGATGAGAGCAAAGTACTTGCCCATCTTCAGCCACAGATCAGACTGTGGCACCCAGCCATTGTGGGCATGGATGGCATGGTACTTGGCCAGCTGTCTGGCAATGAGCCTGCAAGGTGGAGAAGACAGAAAATGGAAAGGTTTGAACTAGAGCAGCAAGCAGTAATGCGTGACTGGGCTTCAGTCTAGCACTTTAGATGGAGAGGCTGAATAAATGTTTTAATGATTTTCATAAATGGAAAGGAAAAGAAAGGAAAGTCTGACAGCTAATGCATGTTAAAGGTCAACTTAAGCTATTTTTTGACCAGGTAAATGGCTTTTATTTGTAGGTTAAATTAGGTTTATACCTCTGGAAAAAATTAGTGGACTTCATGATTTTCACTAGAATGCAGTTAATAAAAGTCTCTTTAGTTGGTGGAAACTTTTTGACAAAACCTTTTTGGTAATGAGTATGACTAAGAATTAATAGATTTTATGGAGCTTTGACAGTTGCAACTACACAACCCCTGGGAAGATCTGTCTGTTCTGATCGCACAGCCAAAACAAGGAGGATAATTGGCACATGCTCTGCTGTTTGCTGGTGGCAGGCGTTGACAAGTAACAAACCTAGCTGTTAAGTCAAACTAAAGTATGAACAACAACCTCAAAGACTCTTTGTTGAATAGCAAAACATTCTCTTTACCTGAAAACAGGTTGGCTGCGAATGTCCTCAGGCTCCAGGGCAGTTCCTTGCAGAAATTCATAACACAGGCCATTGTTGAATGTGCAGTAAAGGCGTGGAGCACAGCGGTGTGCATGTAGTACCCTGAAACTTTTCACCTCATTTTCCCGGTCTACGAACAGTTCAGTTTTGTTGCCATAAATACGGACAAGAACCACATCCTGCATGACTGCACCCACGTAGCAACCCAGCAGCTTATTAGTTATTCCATCTGTGAAAAACTGTACAGAAAATGAGAGGAAAGAGTGGAGAACAGATGAATTAGGGGGAAAAAAACATCACTTGTCCTGTGTTTCAAAAATCTAGCTTGATACATGCAGTTAGAGGACCATTCTTCACATTTTACTATTGAAGCACTCTGCAAGATCACCTATGTAGCTTTAAGTATTACATAAGTTGTGAGAGGAGTTGGGATCTGCACAAATGAGCACAAGAATGAACGTGGCCTTGAAAAACTGGGGCCTGTCTGGTTTGATTTCAGCTTAACTGCCTATGCTGTGAAGCTGGGAACATTTTTGGGGAGAGGTGGGGGTGGTGCCAACATACCAGCCTTAATTGTTCACTTCATAAGGGATTGGCCGAGAATGACGGGACTGTCAGGAATTTTATTTTGCCTGAGGAAGCAATGACAGGCATTTGCTGAGTTCCCACTTTGCTCTCATTGATGAACATAGGCAAGGGTGCAAAGCATGTGACAAGCTCTCATTCTCACTGGGTTTACCGAGAAGAGCCACACCCCCACTTTTTACTAGTAAATAAAACAGGTCACTTCCTAGGTACCTGTCCAGCTAAAGCCTCACTCTCTTCTCTGAGATAATGTGATTATTTAGTTTATAGAGAGTTCATTTTCTAAATTCTGCATTAGAAAAGTAATGTTACGCCTGTTTAAGTTGGCTGATAAAACGAGTCACATACAGGAAATCCCTCATGTTAAAAAAAACGCATTGAAAACATAGTAGCTGCGTTAGTCATCCGTGTTTCCACAAGAATACAAGACCAACTCTCTGATCACGAACCGATTCTTAATAACCCTCAACACCCTTTCACCCCAAATCCCATCCATTTTTAAAAAATGTTTACAGCTCAATTCAGCACAGCAGACCGATAAACAGCAGACACACCTCTCCTCTGTTTGCAAAAGCCGTCTCCAAGCATTTAGGTTGCACTATACATTATCTCCTAATCAATTCGTGTTGCATAACATTCAAGAGAATAAAGTAACACGATGTTCTACATTAGTGTATCGTCGCTTAAATAACACAAATGAACAGGTTTGCCTGTATTTGCAAACTGCGCCAAAAGCGACGAGAGGCTCCCACTGTTTGATCAGAGGCGAGCTGACGCAGATGCTATTTGCAAAGGCAAAACATTAACCCTAACGAGGAAAAAATACCGCAGTATCTTTGGAGCTGTAATATAGCGAGAAAATAGTGTGCCATCTGTCCGTGACTATAAGCTGATGTTTTATGGTATTATAAACCTAGTTTTAAGCATTTCAGCCTTCTCTAGTGTCATACAGCTGGTTTCTAATGGTTTGCTCTTTGAATAAATTAACGCTGGTTTAAGCTAACAGGCGCTTTTTATATGGGTAACGTCATAAGTTGCTAGCTAACACTAATTTTAGCTATTTTAGACAACTTTAGCTAGCTACATGTAAAGGAAAACTCAATTATGGCGGAAGGTAGGGACATGTTATACCAAGCAGACCAACTACAAAATGTTTCAAATAAAATTAACTGCACCTTCACTTTGACCTCGGATGGCTTCCAGCTCGGTCTCAGCTCCTTGATGAGCTTCAGGGCACCGGATCTGTAGTCGCTTTCGTCAACTGTCACATCTATTTTGGGGACAGCGGGAGCCTCGTCGGGAACATGAATGTAATTAGCCATGTCTCTTTATTTCTTGAAATATCTTGAACTCTTGCGAATAATGAGCTTCACACACCGGCAAACTGCGCAATCTATGAAAATGTTAGACTAGTGCGGGTATATACTCTTTGAACGGTCGGTGTGCGGCAACGCCTCTCGAAAAATCCCACCCACTCAAATAAAAAATGTTCTCCCGATGCATGCTGGTAGTCGAATGATTCACTGGGGGCGTGTGTTTGAAGTATCATGATGCACCGTCGGCGGAGCTTAATCATGAAAATATCTTTAAGAGCCATTTTTTTTTTAAATAAAGCTGAGATCATGTAAGGCACTGAACACAAACAAAAGCATAACCATAAAAGCTGCACTACATACAGCTTAAAGTCAGAGATAACTCAAAATTATCTATGGACATTTCAGTCGGTGTGCACTGGTAAATAAGTCCAAGCTTACTCTCACTGCAGCCATGCTCCTTACGTCACATCCGTAATCTACTTGAATGAATAAGCTTATGTGTCAACTCTGAGCGGTTTAAATGTCAGAGCTGCGAAAGCGAAGCGGTCAGACATGGAGAGGTTAAATCCATTTGAAACCAAGTTAATCCATCTTTCTAGTCTCATACACACACACCTACTGTGTTGATTGTAGGGGAGACACGAGAGGGATTATGCTTTTTTAAACGCAAAATGTATTTTTGTTAGTATTCGTGTTTTTTTGGCCTAATAATAACTTAGTCAAAGATCCCATTTTTTAATCCCTAATTTCACTGCTGAGGTGCAGAGTCCTGAGCCTTAAACTCATCCCCACATGAACCCTCTCTTCTCTTTTACAGATATGAGCTGAATGGCAGACAACATGAGAACCATAGATACAGAACACAAATGGTTTTTTATATCTATGTTAAGAACATGTAATACTTCATGAAGAAGAGAAATCAAGCTGTATTTGTGGGCTTATCATCAGAACCACTTTGTCTCGATTTCTACTATCTATAATATCAAGTCCGAATGGAATACAGTGCTGATAAGAGACAAGGATTTCGTTATGCAAATCCAGACTGGCTGTGAAAGGGGAGGAAGGGCAGATGTTTGCTTAAATTCCTAAAATCTTTGAAAAGTTATTCCAATTGAAAATGTTTTCGTACATAGGGGAGATACTGCAAATCATTATCTATTTAAACCAATATTCTTTGCAACAAAGATTTCAGCTCATTGAAACTTGCAAAAAATATATGCAAGAACAATTTTTCCACCCTGAAAGTCTACATACTGTATGAAAACACTTATAAATATGTGCAGCTTATAATATTTTACATCAGAGGACTGCTGAACTTCCATCTTAATCATCTGACATTCAACTTATGTTAAATCTGACATGTCCTTTGGTGACATACTGTATAAAACACCGCATTAGATCTCACTGCACCCGTGGTCCTGCCCTACATACCTGAAACCTCCATGTCCAAATAAAACTTGAATTTTATCTTGACACATGTGCCACTCTGGGCAGCGTTGACTCAGCTTGCGATTATTGACCTGCTTTCCATGCACACAAGGACACATTAACACTTGGGAGAGCTGCCCAGTGCAGTGAGTCAGTCATATCCTGCTGGCCACTGAGAACTGGAGGTAAGCTGAGGGTTTAATCATGCCCATGGACACCTTATCAGCAGCTCTTTAGGAAAAAGAGTGTTTTTAATTCCTTTTTATTTCTCATATTTCTAAGCCTCTTTTGGGGCCTCGGGACTCATTTCCAGTTTTAAATGTTGGGAAAAGAGCTCCTCACTACTTGCCTCAAAGTCACTTCTGCCTTACACACATTGATCTTTACTCGTTTTGCATAATGCTTCAGTGAGTCAAAACACATGGTTGTCATGTCGACCTTTATCAGCCAATGGGAGCAGATAAATCAATGTGGGCAGATTCTTGTTGGCAAACCACTGACCCATAGAACAATAAACAATAAAACACATGCCTACAAGCACACCAGCAAGTTGAAATGCATGGATGTCTTATTTTAGTAATTTAAATCCTCCTTATGGAGATATGCCTGTCCATATTTCTTCTAGTGTTTCTTTTCCTTTCACGAGAGTATTTTCCAGGGATTTTCAAATAAAAACATCCCCAAGAGCAACATATCCAAGGAACAATAGAAAGCATTGTGGGAGCTTAATGTCTATTATGAAAAACGCATGCTAAGGCACGGGAGGAGCCGTAGTTTCTGTTAAGGTTGAAATTTGAGCACCACTAAGATAACATAGCAACAAAAGGATTTTCTTTTTTTAACACCATGGTTTGCTGAACGTATCCCACTGTTCTGAGGAAAATGTGTCAGTGTCTCAAACCAGCAACTTTGCTCTATTTAAGTTCATGAAATGATGAACTTGCATGCGTACTTGTTTTATTTTCAAAAATAATTTATTTCAAAGCAAATACATCTTCTTAAATAAACAGGTGCATTAATAAGAACTGAGATGATTCCTTCAGTTTCTCATCTCAAAAAAATAAATCCGACATGCTGGGATGCAGGATTCATCAAATGTATATTTCATTATTGCCATCTACCACGCATGATTTGAGAATTTTAAATGCTCAGTATGATTAGAAATCACCCCCATCATGCTCAATCAAAGTAGTCCTCTATATCAATGTCGGGGTTGAGAAGCTCCTCTCCATATGGCGTCAGATCCATCTGGTTTAGGATCAGGTTCTCAAAGGTCTCCTCCAGGTCTGTTTCCCCGATCAGCACCGCCCCAACCATCCTGCCTCCACTGAGAACAACCTGAAACAGTGATAAAAGGGGGAACGTGTGTGCGAAATGAAGCTGGATTTTCCACCTGAGGAAATCCATCCCAAAATGCCATCCCTTTAAGTCATTGGCTTCAAAAGATGATCAGCTGATGCTGCTTTGGGTCTGACTCATCACCAGCATGAGATCACTCATGCAGAAAAACAGTGGAACCCTTCACGGATATAAAAACTCAAATGGCGAAATCTCCACAGGCCAATTGCCACAAGAATTTCTCACAGGCAAACAAGCACTTGTGATTTTAATAATAAAGTTGTGTCTAAAATGACAAATGTTTTTTTTTTAACTTAAGTGTATCCATGTTGATAAATGAGCCACAAATAAGCTACTGTGAATTGCTGCTGTTCAAAAACACTGAATGCATTCAAAACAATTCCAGTCTTTAATGTTTTTTCAGTATTACCTTGACATACTCATGGCCTTTGGTACAGCGTACCAGGAGCTCATGGTCGGGCCCCAACCCCTGCCCGTTAAACTTTCCCAGCAGCACTACCTGTGGAACGACCAGCAGACAGGAAGTAGTTTAAATGCACAGGCAAATGAGCCCAGAGGTAAAAAGAGGACACTGAGCAAGCAATGTGAAATGACCTTCAGGAGTTCTGAAAGTAATAGAAAATGGTTAGAATTTGCACAGTAGATGATTAACATATTGGTTATTATTTGAAAGGCTCCGCTCCCCTGCAGAATAATGTCACGCACCTTGTAGTTGAAGAATTTGGTAATGTGTGAGAAGAGTTCAAAGCAGAAGTCAAGTTCTATTGGTTCTGACAGGATGTGTGCAGCCATGCAGCGGGCGGCGTACCAGCCCATCTGACGGGCCTGTGTCCACAAACGCATCTGCATACAGAACACACACACGAACAGGAAATATAACACTGTAGTTATTAAGCTTCAAATATGGACTCTTCTAACACTCTGACTGGAAGTGGGAAACACATGAAATGTGCTTTTTTCAGTTCTCCTGCCAGTGCCACAGGAACTGAAACAAGCTGGTTTTCTTATCTTAAATGGGCATCCTGCATACATTTGATTCAGTTTGCATTTTAAGACAAACTGACATGTGCTGATTGTTATCTTGCTCGATTTCTACAGGCCAAAAACATGTATATTTTTATATGTTTTTTATTA
>JAPZDY010000015.1:4310375-4321802 GCA_029783645.1 Ctenochaetus hawaiiensis | reverse complement strand
GTGCATGTGTTTAATGATTGACGACAGAATTAGTTAAGTTACTTTTAATAATTTACATCTGCAGAGCTGTCATACTTGAATTTTATTGATTCAGATCGAATTGGCTTTAACCAAACTGCTGGCAACGCATAAGAACTGACGGAAGGAATCTTTGCACTTTGTTCTTTACACTGTAAAAGTTTTTAGACGTGGAAGATGACATAATTTATATGAAGCAACAGTTACCTGTTGCCACAGTGGGCTGTGATCCCAGCATGCTGTGCACACATCTCCTGCAGCATACACATCTGGCACTGATGTCATCATGTGGTCATCTACCTGCAGCCCACCATCATCTGCCAGCGCAAACTAAACACAAAATGATGATCACTGGCAACCAGTTTATGGTTGATACTTATGTTCACAAAGAAGAGATAAAATATCAAAGAAATATGCAAACTCTGTAACTTTATGTGAGGAAATTCAACTTAAAACCAGAGTGACAAAAGCTTTTTTGTCCTTTACTGACATCTAGAGGCATTAGCATCAAATTGCACAAAGTTTTGCATGTTTATCTTCATTTGTTGGACAAAAATATTTTTCCAATACAATCCACAAATGTATCTGTCTGACAGGAGAATATTTTAAAAGTTTAACAAAACTTTCATCTATAAGTTTTCTAATAGATTTGTCTATTGGGAAACTCATAAAAGGGCGAATTAGCTGTTTTACTTAGACCTCATATAAATGGCATTACACAACATCAAGCTTTGTGAACAGACACAAGAAGATACACACTCACAGTGCTGGTCCAATTAAAAGATTTGGGAGCACAAGAGAGCTTTTTTCTCTTTGACTTACCTTGTTGCCATGGAGAAATGGCTCAGTGTTTGGCACGACACCAGTGGCACTGACGACAAAATCACAGCCAAATGTTTTGCCATTGGTCAGCTGGATGTAAACTGGCCAGGATCCTCCTGAGAGGAGAGAGAAGCTTAAGGACTGAAAAGCTGGAGGGAAAGAAAGGGAGCAAGGAAAAGGATCCGTCAGAGTTCAACACTGAGCAGCAAATTTAGTTCTCACCATCCTCGGGTCGGAGTGTTTGCTGTGGGGAATTAAGCAGCTCCTCAGAGGTGAATATCTTTTCCACCTCACATTGGTATTCCACTGAAACTCTGCGGGACACCTGGTTTCACACCAAAAGAAAGAAAAGACCCAGAGAAAGAGGACAGAGGTATAACATAACATAACAGATGCACACATATGTTTGAAGAAGATGATATTCCTCCCAAGCTGATCTTCATGCTTTGGTATCAGCACAATTACAACATGTAGCTAATGCGCCCACACTATCTCACCTGCTCTGCTCCTCGTAGAGCTATACCTTCATGCCAGTCTGGACCAAGGGCACTGCCAGGCTCTGGAGGACCAGAACTTCCCCCTCGTGTGTTTCTGTCTGGAATTCAACCACACACATTTTAATAATAATTTGCACAAAAGAAAAACAAAAACATACTAATCATGTACAGATTCTGCTGCATTAGAGAAGACTATGAGAATAAACCATGATGAAGACCTGCTGTAAAGGTCTGGGACCCTCCACTTTCTGGTTCCTCTGTAGTGTAGCGAGGTCTTTTACAGGGAGCAGCTCTTTCTGGTTTGTCAGCCTCCAGCGATGGGATGAGGAACTGTGCTGCCCCGGCATCAAAGAAGGTGTTTCCTATGGCCTTGTCCTTCACAGCCCAGATCACCTCACAGCCCTCCACCTCAAATCTATACAGATCATGTTCAAAAACACTGAATGAGCAGACAGTGAGAATAATCTCTGCACACAGTAATGCTATGCAAAGGACTTTTTTATAGGCACAATATTCCTTCATTGGATAAACATATGCACTTTAATTTCAATAAAAAATAATTTCTTACACTAATTCCAGGGCAATCCCTCCATTGCCAACAACAACTATTCTCTTTGCTTTGGATAACCGCCTCTGAAACTCCTGAAACACATTAAAGGGCAAAATATTCAGCATCAACATGTTTTCTTTAAACAAAGACTAGGCAGGTTTTGTTTTTACCAGGAAATTTGTAAAATTAGAGAACTATGGATGCTTTTGAACTGCCTTTGCAAGATATTGTAACAACTGCAGTGTTACTTGATGTACCTTTGCACTTAGAGCTGTAGAGTATATTGTACCATAGCATGAGCATTTTCAAAAATGAAAGAAAGAAAGAACATGGATCATAGAATGAAACAAACAGAATATATACCTGGACAAACTGCTGCTAGTTAGTGCAAGAAGGTCTCATTTTTTGAGCATTTTTTAAGAATTTTACAAATGCATGTTGATAACATTACAAACATTCAGATTGGGGTGTTACCTGGGCACTGTCTGTGTCCCGTATTCCCAACACATAAGGGTTGTCCTGGGTCAGGAGCTTCGGTCTGCCTCCACTGCAGATACACAACTTCTCATAACCAATAACACAGCCATCTGTAGTTTCCAAAGACTGAGAATAGACATATGGGAAATGGTGATTAATTTTCACTTCAAGCTTTCAGTCTAATTACAGATCTATTCCTGTATTTAGATGAAATGCTGTACACACATGTCCACAAGGGGGCGATAGTTGACAGATAATAATTACCAAATAGCATTTGTTGATATGTTGAAGGAATTAGCTCTAAACTTTACAGCAATTATAACACAATATCCAGTTCACAATTAATGGGGAATTACAGCTTGTACGGCAATTGTTTTTAAGAATTAAAATTTATGGTTACAATCAAGATTTACAAGCAGTCCATTTTTTTTTTAACAAATCTAGATAACCAAGCTGGAAAAAAAACATGCAATGTAAATAAAACATAATATTAAAACAAAAAATGATTGTATCATAATGTGTTTTACATTACATGGGATTTTGTGTCAAGTGATTTGACAGCAGAGTGGATAACAGTCAAGTTGGGGAACTTCTCCTCCAAAACACTTGATGGTCGCTCCTCCACATCAAACTCTTCAAGTGTCTTTGACACCTTAAAGGGAAAACAGATCGGTAGAAGCATATATAAGTTTTAACGTGATGATGTCATGACTCGAAGAACAGGTGTCCATCCATCTATTGTAAATCGTTAGGGTACAAAGGGTATGTATAAGTTTAACATTGATTCCCTTTCACACCATCATGATCATTACCCTGACCTGCTTATAGTTGGTCACTGCCTTGATATGACGACCTGCTGTAATCAGAGCCACGTCAGATGATGGGATCTGGGATGACAGCTGTCAATGAAGATTAAGGTTAATATTAAGTCGCTACATGACATACATTTCAGTTTATGTACCAAGGTTAGTAGATTGATGCTATTTATTCCTCTTAAAATTTCTTTTTAATTAATTCATTTTCACCTGCTCAACACATGTCACACCCGCGATACCACCTCCCACGATCACAAACTTGAATCTTTTTTCTTTTTGATTTGCCATCTCTATGCTTAGACTCTTACTAAGCTAACGCTATCTAGCTAACGCTAGCTCCCTTGCATTTTGCGGCACAGGATTTGTTGTTTGTTGTTATATATTTTCTCTTTCTGTTTGTGTAAACTCGTTATTAAACACCTAAGACCCAAGCAGTCATTGGTGAGAGAGAAAATGCTTTCAGAAAATTCTTTAGATAACTAGCTAACCAAATGCTGCTTTAGCACACGGCTACAGAGCACAGTATAGCATCGCCGAAACGTAACTTCCGTGTTTACAAATAACTACGGCAAGCAGTAGGAAAAGTTTGAAAAGCGCACGCACTGCGGGGCGCACTTCACATGCGGAGGCAGGAACAGCCCGTAAGTGATAACTAAAATTAAAGTGGACACATTTAACATGAGTCACAGCAATGATGAGGGTACACACGGAGCATGAATCATATGTATACAGGATGCCCTAAATATTCTGTCTTTCTATTATTGGCTGTTGTTAATAGTGTGAATATAGAACATCACAACCCTGAAAGTTCAATAACTCCCTGGAGGGAATGCTATGATTGTGAGTGAGTAAGACTGTGCCTGTTAGGTAAGTCGTGATTAGTTGGTGTTACTATCACATGAGTAATAGGGAAAATACAAATATTATAAAACAAAATTATAAAACAGTTAAAACAAGAAAAAAAAAGTAGAACAAAACAATACAACCTTTTTTTCACAAAAGACATTTTGACATTTTGACATGTCACCGTCAGTGCAAATATGAAAATAAATGTTTGATTCCTTTTATGTTGTTCGGTTTCATAATCCAACTGTGGTGTATTTTGACGCAATGTCACATTGTCATGGCTTAATGGGTCCCTTCATTTTATTTCATTACCTTGAATGAAAGTAGTGACACCTGTGCTTTGCCTACAATGACAAGTCAAATTATCTGCTATGTAAAAGGCCTATCAGGTAATATGAAAAAAAAGTAAGTGCTTTTATTTGTTTGTTTAAATTCCTCACAATGGAACCTTCCATCAGTTCACCCATCCATCCAGTTTGTAGCTGACCTTGTGCAGGACCATGATACTAAACTATGTTACATACAAAGTTTTGTTTGTGGGCATAAAACAGAATTAAATTCCATTTTTCTTCATATGTGCAGCTCTGGTTACATTCAATTATACCACTTATGCGGACCTAGGGTTTCAGATCCAAAGTCTTTTTTTCCATTCAGCTAAATATTGGCCAACTGCCTTATATATATTTAAAGCAGAATGTGCATCAGAATGTGCATCTATAACATCCAATTAGGGATTGTAAAGAAACAGTAAAAAGTGCCCCTTACACACACAATGTCAAGAAAAAAACAAATCAAAATGCAAGCACAGCAAAAATGTACAGGTACAAAGAATTCAGTTATGATAAATACTCAATGTATAATGAAATACATTGCTCATATACAATGGCTGTCTGCACTATGTTCTGTCTGTTACAGTGGCATTTAACAATAAAATGATATGATCAAAAACAATGAGGAACATAAATTGATTTATTTGTTGTCTGGTAGTAGTCCCAGTTTAAAAAAAAAAAAAAATCAATTTTGCAGCGGGAGCAGGTTGCAGTCCCCTGTTTTGAATTTTGGGTGGCAGGGCAACTTTCTAGTTTATAAGCGGATCACAGCTGTATCTTTAATGTCAGAGATTAATGTGGTCACTGGGTCATAAATCAGATGTAAAATTCCATCAAAACATTCATCAGCCGTCATTAATGCTGTGATAAACAACCAACCGCCAGATGACAGTTGAAGTACAGTGCCATTTGTGATTATACATGAAGTAATCGACAGATCTTGACACGATCCCCATTCTCTGTCAGGGTGTTTGGCAGATAATGGCTGCATTGTTTGTGCGGTCATCAGCAAAAGCTGGCACTTGTTCTATTTTTGAAAAACCTTTTACTGGGGTGTTAACCATGCATGGGACTATTGCTGTCAGTGTCTGAGATGATCGGGTCACTGGTAATCAAACACAGTGCGTCATACTTATCCTCTTGATTTTCATTACTTTACCCTGCCTGACCTCTGCAGGAAGACAACACTATGTGGAAAACACAATTCTGTCACACATAGGAATGTGGACAAATGGTGTTTGTTCATATAACGATGACTGCACTCAATGTATGCCACACTGTTTTTATTTTTCATTCATAAAAAGTGCTCCTCAATGTTTTTAATTAATGCATTTCAATAAACTATGCAGCCTTTGACCATGTTATTGAAACCATGCTGCTGCGGAAATTAATGTAGCAGTTTTTTACTTTATTTTAAAGCCAGCAAAATGCAACAAAACACCCATTACATTGTTGATATAATATGTAAAATAAAATATAGAAATTAGATATTGGCAGTGCTTTCATGTTATTAAGAGTTAAACTGAGATTTATGGGGGGAAGATAAACCATCTCCATTATTGATCACATTCAACGATGACAGTTAATTAACCCGACCACACTCACTGGACTGTAATTCAGAGTATATTAACTAGAAGTACACAAATATAATGGCTAATTGCATATTTTAATTAAATTTTAAAAAATGTATGATATAATATATAATGCAACTCTGTCGTCTACTAAAGAGTTCATTTATCTAAAACTACACTTTTCCACAATAGAACTAAACACATACTATTTTGTTTGTTTAATCAGTACAAAACTGAAGTTTAAAAACAACAGTTTGTCATTATATGTGCAGTTATGTGCCGGGTTTAATCACTTTTCTGCCTGACAAGTAACTTCCACTATAAAAATTGCAGCTACTGAGCTCCTAGTAGTACCTCTCTCTCAAACAGTGCTGAGCAGCTCATAAAAAAACTCATAGACCAACAACTGCATGCATCGTATATCATGTTTCAAAAGAGAAAAGTAGACACTGAAAGACAGCCTTTGGTCAAGAACAGACAGACCATTTCATGCTCATCCTTCCTGTTGCCCCTTTTAAACCGGTATGTTGATAATAGAAAGCAGGAAAGTGAAGCTCTACTAAAAGGGGTTCTGTTTTCTAGTCTATCCGACTCAGTCATTTATCCGTGCGAGTTAGAATCAATGTCCCAAAATGTTACTCTGGAACATTAGCTTATCTGAGCCATGTATTAATCAATCCATGGTGCTGTCCACGGTGCTGAAGTAGCAAATGGTTCATCATTGCACCTTTCTCTCTTTTAATTCACTAAAAATCAGCAAGTTACCTACTGACTATTTGGTATACACTAAATGTCTGTGTACCCTTTGGGCCTCCATTTTCTTAAGGAGTGTAAGTAAGGCATGCAAAGGCCTATAGGTCAACACTAAACACACAAAGCTTTCGGGGCATAAGGAATTCCTCTTAAGTTACCTATGGCAACTGCCAGCATACCAGTTTCTTATTACTGCTATTAATCATCTGATTTACTCAATGTCTGCCTTGTCTACAGAGAAACATAATGAAACCTAAAGTTCACTCCAAAGTTTGAGTGGGATGTGTCGAAGCATGTTGATAGCTGTCTAACAAATGTAATATTCATGCAGGATTGCTAGCTGCGGGTATGCTGATGGCACGTAGCTCCTACATGCAGCTGTCAAGGTATGCAATGATGTAGCTAAAAACACATGAAGAATTTTTAAATATATTTTCACAGTTTTATTATCAAAACCAACAGATAACATTTATTTCATCTGTTTACATCTGCTTTCTTTTTTTTTTTATTGTTTTATCATTACGTTTGATGTATTTTTTTAATACTCACTTCATTGTGGAACAGCATTAATAGAGACACAACACACACAAAGTCAGGAAAAAACAACATAAAGCTGACTTCGATGGGTTTAAACTAAAGGCACTGTTTTTTTTTAAGTTTATAAAATAAACAAGAACACTCTGTTCATGATCACCATCATCACCATCACTGTCACTCTCACAATCATTGTTACATAAGATATCTGGATTTATGGGAGTGTTGGTGGAGCTTCTCAAGTCAGTACTAGAGGGGCAGGTAGCTCGGAGGCTGCAGTAAGTCCCTCTTGCCATAGGTGGCAGATCCCACGTTGGTCGGTGCATATACGGTACCGATAGTGTTGCTGGATCGGACCAAGAAGTCTGCAAGCCTTTGGGTGACACAGGTGGCTGTGTTGCACTTCCTCTTCTCCACATGGTGACTGGGAAGTTAAAAAGAAAGTACTGTAAGCGAGAGATGCACTATTATCACAGTAACACTCACAGATAAATGAGGATTTAATACAGTAGCTGATTTCTGTAAATGTCATCACCTGTTCATAGCTGTGAGCCCCCTTTGTGGCCGTGCACCCATGAGGCTAAAGAATGGGTTTGAGATAAGACCGGGAGCCAACCAGCCATCACCGTCTGGAAGAGAAGTTTCCTGCTCGCTGGATGAGCTGGGGCTGAAGTACCTGAATTACAGAGGGATGAAAGGCCAAACCATTTCACATTGATAGCTGATGATATACCCACTTCAAAACATCTACTAGCCCAGAGAGCAGGAAGAAGAAGTGGGCACTTAGCGATCCACAAGTCGGACAATGAAGCACTTTGTCACAGATGAGCACAATTGGCTCCCACCTCCAGAGTCATCCATGCCCTGCTGCTCTTCAAACAGAACATTACAGCCCTTCTTTTCACCCAATTTCCATGATATTCAGCTGCTTGTCTGCTGACCTTGGGTTAGACTCCTGTAGTGGTTTCCTACCTCTTGAGACAATCTTCATTTAAACTGGTGTTTGATCCAGTAGGTCAAATTACAAAAAATCCAAATTGCTTGCCACTGTTTAAACTGTTTGCCTAATCTCAGATTATGCATAAATGTACACATATTTTCAAGACATGCATCAACACCTCAAAGACTTTGATTTTTGCATATATCCTTACCTGTAACTCGGGGCGGTGGTGACGCAGCGCAGCAACACAAGCAGTATGAGAAGAAGCACAGGCACCCTCAGGTGATACATTGTGCAGGGTGATTTCCTGGATCAAGACAGTAGAAAGTTTGCTTTGTTGTTACAAAAGGTTATTGGGCATACTAGAGAGCGCAGAATTAGTGCAATTTGTTGTTAACCTTTATTTAACTGCAAAGTTGGGGCCAAATGACTGCAGCAATTAATGTACATTCTTGGTATGATGATGTTTCTTTACAAAGAAAATTTTGAATTTAGAAGGTTCACCGTATTAAGAGTAAAAAAGAGAGGAAATGAAGAAAAAGTAGTTGTGTGTTCACCCATATATGCAAATATGAGTAATATTCTATTATTTTTTCACAAAAGAAAAATACAATAGCACCCTCAATATTCACTTGATTCACTTCAATTGAGAAGATGAAACATCAAAAAATTTGCCTTTTTTTTGGAAAACAACCTAAATGTTTAATCAATAACTGGTGTCTAACAAGTGCCTTTAAATTTTCTGTTGAGTAATGATCCTTGTCTGATTGTTTCATATCTAGATAGATTTTTTCCCTCACTATACATTTTTTTTGCACCAGTTTACGCTGTCGTCTGTATGTCATACTGATAAATAACTTTTTTTTGTATACATAATGACTTAAAAATCCTGAATCGTAATCCTACGTCCTAAATCCTACATGGTTTCATACAACAAGACATATTTGGTGTCTTTGGACATCTATTGGATGTTAAATCTAAAATACACACTCTTTTTATTAGTTCTAGCAACACAACACTTGAGTTTAAAGATCTAAAAAAATAAGGAAAATCTGAAAAGATGTAAAGGTTTGGCAAAATATCCCATTTAAACCTACAAAAACATTGTTATACAAATTAGCAATTTCATACACAAGACTCATACACAGTTCCCGCTAAATAAAATAACTATATAAGAGAAACAGAGTACTTACTTTTCGTGGTGTTAGCCAGCAGATCCCAGTCTGTCACTGGAGCAGTCCAGGGTTTGTCAGACTGTCACACAAACCGACTGCAACAGTTATAGGCTCATCGCTCAAACCACTTGTGACATCAGCTCTCTCCAAATATAGCCATGCATTTTCATTTACACAGAATAGAGAGGACGAGGGGGGAGGAGGGGTGCCAGGGAAATCCAAGAGTTCAAGATGTATGTCACACACACGCTCAGCTGTACCTAAATGTACACTATCAGACCTGTTCACACACAGAAAAATGCTAATTTTTTAAAATACACACATAAAAGCACGGACACACATACCTTTGTACGTCAGCATCATCATCATCGCCTTCGTCATCATTCTCATCAGCGTGTGTGGTGGGACTGACCCACCATAAACCCACACCAGGGAGAAGAAAGCTGTCTTCCTACTTACCTTGAAGTTTCAGGTCGCCAAACTCTGGCCCCGCTGCCTCCCTCTGGGCTCCAACGACGATGAATAATAAATGTGAAGATGAATTATCATTAATAATGAATGGAGTCTCATTATTTTGACAGGCACGTCACAAACAACGGAGAAAGTATTAATTAATGAAGTGATGGTAAAACTTAAGAGTAACAATTTAAAAAAAAGTGACCTGAGACTATGACTTCTAGAGTTGACTTTTAGAGTTTATAAGCAACCACAACCAAAATTGCTTCAAAAATTGAGTATTTTTCTCTAAATTTAAAGCAGCTACAATGAATATTTTGTATGTTAAAAATGTGTTGTGTGAAAGGTTTTACCCATAGATCTAAGTTATGCTAACACCCAACTCTGCAGTTCCCCTTTAACCCCAAAAAAGCTTTTTAGCATCTTTCTGCTCATTTTTTTTGGTTTTACTGCCAGGAGTTTACTGTGTTTGTTGACTCACTGCTCTTGTCATTGTTGTCTTCTGCCAGAGAAGGCATTAAAGTTAATAAAAGAGACCTTAAAAGTGACCTTCCCAACAGATTAGCTACTACAGTGAGCTAAGCAGATTATAAAAAAGCCAGATATTTCCTATAGAGTTGGTAAAGACCAAAATCAGCACTAAAAAGATAGTAATAGTATTTTAAACTAAACTGAAATCTGTAACTCAGTAAATATTATTTTAATGTTAATGTTTCTTCGATGCTGCTGTGTGTAAGTAGGCATCTGTAGTAGTTAGCCAACTTCATTCACTTGATGATGATTATCATCTTTGTTTACAGCATATTTGCACTCTTCTGATGCGGCCAAAAATATACAATTTTATGACTAATCAACCTTCAAACTTAAGTCTGTTTGGTTCAGGGAAAGGTATGACATCACTTTTTCATGACAAGCTAAGTCCTTCCATGCTTCACAGTAGCTAATGTTTGCTTTGTTTGGGTTAAATAGAAAATGAACTGTGTACTCAAGGCATACTGTTGCAGCAGTGATAGTCAACGTGGCTAAAAAAGAAGCGGCCATAAAAATGTAATTATCAGAGGATGCAAGACATTCAAAATGATTTAAATGACCACGCTTGTGATGAACGTGTCCACCGCAGGCTGCAGGCTGCTGGTAAGTGCAAGTGGTTTTAACCGCAGTTTTGAGCTAACAGAGAGACATAGTGTAGTCCTAATGGATATGTAACACCCCCAACCCACTAAGGTCCGACTAACACCTTCCTGTGTTTCCTAAAAGCTTTCCAAGGAAACCTCGGGTAACTGCAGATAAAGGCAAAGTGACAGGATATTTTATGTATTTCTCTGCCATTGCATATGCATTATAGATTGCTAGGGAGGTCAGGCAATTTCTGGAGTCCAGGTTATGAACTTATATTCTCTAGCCCTTCTCTGACACTCATATTTGTTCTTTTAAGGCTGATTTCCTAAGATGGATTCTGTATATATATATATATATGAAAGTAAAAGTTTATATAAAAAAAAGTGCAAGTCTAAAAAACTACTGATTAATTTGATCCTCAACACAGAAATGTGATAATGCCTGCTAATGTAGTTGTAGTCTTTTTCATTGGCAAACGCTTGTTGATAAAAAATATGATAATTTGATTTATATATAATTAACTTA
>JAPZDY010000015.1:4283148-4304692 GCA_029783645.1 Ctenochaetus hawaiiensis | reverse complement strand
TTTGAATCGTATCGGCCACCACAAATCGTGATACAGATCGAATCGTTGTCAAAATGAATCGTTACACCCCTAACAAAAAGAAAAAAAATGGAGCTTTAATTTTTAAGTAGTTGTCAAATTAAAGCAGGATGACTGATAAGATCATGGCCTGATGAAGAGGGACATGAGTTATACAGCTCTCATTACACAAACACATGCAGTTTAATTCTTTAAGTGATGATGCAGAAAATTTGAAGTGTATACCATTTGTGTAATGTTTTTTTGGGGCAATGCATATTTGAATGTACTGCAGGTCAGCTCTATCTTAAAAAAAGGACAATATTGTCCTTTCTACAGTCATCTGCTACCTCTGTACTGAGGGGCTTACCAATGGAGATCCAGAGAGCATGTAGACAATAATAGCACAATGAAGGGGTCCAATGCAAAATTCAAATATGACAAGATGACTGCAGATGAGACGGAGGACTATGTTTCTTTTTTCTCGGACAAAGCTGGCTTGCAATATTCAAAAGAAATAGATGGAAACAGTATTCATATTCCTTCATATTCCCTCCTTGAGTCAAATATTCAAGGCTTATTAAAGCACATTCTCTTAGGTGTGGCGGCTGTGGAGTTTTTCTTTTGATTGAGGACTTTGAGCTGCATGGTGCCACTGATAAATATGCCTAATCAGTTTTAGGTGTGGTTCTCCGTGGTAAGCTTGCACTTTACAATTCCCTTGTTAATAAGAGTTAACAATTCAAAGTGGCAGACAGCTGCTGGAAATGTGAGACATTTGTAAGTAGTCGAGTTTCTCTGGAGTCATCAGACCTTTAATCTTTCCTCTGACCGGCTGATAAGCAGGTTTACTGTGAGAACACTGTGTGTTTGTGCATTAACAGTGAGCAGTCCTACTGTGTTCTTGCCGTATCCGCTGGAGCTGAGGCAGCCAGCCATACAAGGGGAGATGTAAGTGATGCCGCTGTCCGAGCACACAGGGTCCCACTCCTCTGCTGAACATGAGCAGTCACTATTACACTCTGAGAAGAGCATGTCACTGTTGTATGACATGCCTGGCGTCCTGCGGAGCAAAGAAGGTTTCTATTTTATATCTACTGCAGGCTGTCAAATAACTCAATGATTACATTTTTGAAGCTTTGAAATGAGTTTCTGTGGTACAATATTCCAGCTCATTCGCTGCACTCATCTTAATACACATCATATCATATAAATCCCTTCATGTCTCATCACTGACCCGTTGTACGAGATGGTGAGCCCGGCTACAGGAATGTTATCGCACTTGGTGCCAAACTGCAGCAGCAGGAGGAGGTAAGCCATGAAGGACGTAGCAAAGGACAGCTGAGCTCCTGACACCAGGCTCAGCTTATACCTCTTCATTAGCAGCCCGCCTAGGAAGATCCCCACTGCCACCGCCGGCAGGTTCAACACACCTGGAAGAAAAATACGAGGGGGTTTGGACGCAAGGAAGGCTCAGATACTTTAAGAATGTTTGTCTCTCCTTAAGTCTTTCAGCTTTGAGCAGAAGTGTTGGAGAGATTTAAGTGTATCATAAAACACAGAGAACTGCCAACTCAAGTTCACTTTGACTTTTTAAACTTTATCTCCGAGAAAAGCACTACCTACTTATAGAAAAATAAAATTATTTTGGCATGATTCTTAGACAATTTGTGCACATTTCTTTATCTATTTAAATACAAACAACATTTACTCTTGAGTGAATTAATGAGCTTTTTGCTCCCAAGTGAAAAGTGTACATACACATGAGGACAAGGCTATGATTTTGCATTGCAAAGAGATTGTGCAGTAAATAAAATGAGAAGTTCCCCAGGGGTTCTGCATTTTGCCTCTGTTACTCCCTCTAGTTTGACTCTGGCTGTCTAGCATTTCTAACATGATCTCTAAATCACTTCATTACCGCTGCTGTACTTACTCACTTAGCATTGCTTAATCTGTGAGCTGATTTGAGCTTATGTTAGATAATTTAAGATAGCTCTTGCAGATTGTGTGAATCTTCTGCACTTTGCTACTGTTGCACAACATTTTGAAATTTATCGCATAAAAGTCACTTTATGGTTATTCACTAATAACCTTACCATGAAGAGCAGAAATTTAGGTGTTTTTTTTAACATATGCCAACTCAATTGGTGCACATTGTTTTTTTTTTACCTATGAGGAAGTTGGCTCTGGACGCAGACTGTCCAAACTGTTGTTCCATGTATTTGGCTTTGAAGGTGAACAGGCCGATGAAAGAGTTGAACTTCAAAATGCTCCCACAAAGGAGCAGGAAGTAGGCCGGAGTTCCCAACAGGCGCTTCAGCGAGGGAAGAAACCCTGTGGAAGGACATCCAATCAAAATACAAGCAGTGACCAAAAACCTGAACACATCTGGGAATTTGAAGGGGATTGTCTCAACCTTTAGCGATGTCAGTCAGTTTGAGGTTGTGATTGTTGTTGAGGGAATCCTCTGTCCCATCTTGGCTCTCATGTTTGCCCTCATCTCCCCCCTGCTTTGGCAGAGAGCGGGGCAGGAACCAGAAGGGAATGCTTGAGATGATCAGAAGGGCGGACGACACCAGGAAGCCCATCCACCAGGCCCCCACCCATCGGGCATCTTTAGGAGTGATGGTCACACTTTCTGGATGACAGAAAAGTGTGTGAGTGAAAGTACAGCAGCAGGAGGAAGCCTGATGTGGGTTTAGTTTTTTATTTTTTTTAGTCCTTTTAATCTGGCTTTTGTTTGTGTGAAGGGACCAGATTTTATCTGGACAAAAGCAGGATAACAAGTCGTAGTTATTCAGTGATGGACACTTGACTCTCTGGCAGCAATGTATAAGGTGGACTGATTGAGTTTTTTTTTTTTTCACAAATAAATTATTGATTTAATCTCATCTATTCATGACAGTCAAGACAATTCCACACAGGGACACTCAGGAAAATCCTCACTAACCTGTTCTGACAGGTGTGGAGCCTATTTTTAGGGTAGTGTATCAGACCTTTGTACTGTGAGCAGCAGACTGAGTCAAAATAAGAGAGAACCAAAGCTCCAGATGCTGTATGAAATTCTGAATAACAACAATTCATCTAAATAATTCTTTTGTCCTGTTTGTACAGGGGAATGTCCTTCATTTTTTTAGTTGTTCATCTTTCAGGCCTCTGCTACAACAGATACACCTCTATTTTCTTAGGTTTAGATTGTCTGAACTAGTCCTTGATATGAGACAGACGTAGATGAAAGCTGTCTTCTCATTTCTAGCATGTTGTGTCAGCTGAAATGAGGACTGTAGCTAGCTAATGAAGCCAATTATTAGACTTGCCTATGTGAAAACCATGAATTTATTGAGGAGAAATAGGTGTTGCTCATTGGTGCGTAAAGCCAAAGAAAAAAGCTATTTTCTGCTTTGCATACATTACCCTGATTTGTGCATACGCGGCAGGGGTTTTCATCAGCTAAGCTAGCTAAGTTCAAGTTTAGTCCTCCAAAAACTTTAATGGGAACCAAATTATTTTATTGTGCCGATATTCTAGACTTTCCAAAATTAATGATAAAAAAAATTAAAAGAAGATTTTAAAATAAAATTTTTAAAAAACAAATATTTTAAAAGCCAGTGTGCATCATGTGACCTTGCAATAACACAGGTTAGCCACCATGTCAGATTGACTCCAAAGCCTTGTGAGCTTCCAGTTGTCTTGCTGAAGATTTACCATATGCATGATACATGTTAATGGATTGTACTCACCCATGTCAACATATCCAATGTCAACATATAATTTGGCACAATAGGAGCCCAGGAGGAAGCCAAACATGGGACCCAGGAGAGTAATGGTTTGGAGACAAGCTGCAAATCACAAAATAATATGAAATTCATTAACTATTGCCGCTCTCTGACAGCACAGCCAACTAAACAACTGGGTTTGCCTGAATTATTTTACCATTTGCATGTCCGTAACATATGCCTTTGGACCTTTCTTAAAGATCCACTGGAAACTCAATATTAGCATCATCTTACCTATATAGAAGGGTGAATTCTCTGCTTTAGCAAAGTCGTCGATGTAGGAGATGCCCAGAGGTGTGACTGGGGTTTCTCCAATCCCTCGCAGAGCATTCCCAAGGAACACATAGATCCACATGTTGGAACTGGACTCTCTCACACAGGCTCCACACAGACACACACAAATGCACAATATTAATTTTGTCACTATCTGATATATCTGATGTTCATGAGTCTGATTTCAATGGATGCTTCTTTATCCTGTCTCTCGATTCATTGTTAACATCAACAAAAGCGAGTGAATTTCCAAAGCTCATATGTAGAAAATACATCAAATATTTTATGAAACATCTTCAATCTTGCAAAATTTTCTTTATAAGCTGCTGACTGCTGCTTCCATCAGTCATCGCACGAGTTTTTACATGTATTCAAACCCGACCTCGTGTGCAGGCGCATGTTTTGAATCTGTGTGCATTTACTCTCTGCATCATTCATAGATTCCTAATTTTAAATCTAAAAGAAGACTTCATCAAAAGTTGAATTTGAAAAAGTATCCAAAGTTGTATAAAACCCTCTCCCAAAGCATTGAGAAAGAGAAAATAAATCTGCTGTCTCATTGTGCCTCAAAATCAGATGTATGAACACACCGCGGTGTTCATTCAGTATCAGTTTAATAGGATGTGGCTTTAAGCTTGTATACCACTGCCCTGTAGCTGACTTCCATATTGTGTTTCTTTCTAAATACGTCTCATCCCAATAGCTGAACAGGATCAATACATTGCATTGTGTGGGTGTGTGACATGTTTCAGTGAGAAGAGAAATTAATTACGGCTCAACAATGGAAAGACTGACTTTAACATTTCAACTGAAGCCAATCTCAGTGAGCTAGCCTTGACTGGAACAAGAGCTGCTACTCAAAACACTGAGGAATAAACAGACAGATGTGAGTCCAAGCTGAATTTATTAGCATAAACATCACCAATGCCTGCTTTTCCAGAGAAGCCATAAAGCCCTACCACACCAAACTGACTTTAAAGAACTACCTCAAGCCTCATGTTTCTCTGTCTTGGCCAGAAAATTGAACACTAAGCTGATGGCTAACTAACTTTCGTTCTGCATCTGCAGGAGAAACAATAACTCTCCACGCCAGTAGGTGGCAGTAGTCTGTGTTTGTCATCTAAAGAGAAAACTAGAGGACCTTAAACTTTGCTATGATCACTGGTACATATTAAGAACTACAACATGACAACTCCTCATAAGTGAAGCATCGCAATCGCCCCCTGGTGTTTGGCTGCTGTATTGGTCGTAAATCTTGTGCCTCCATATTAGCAGATGGGGCATGAGCAAGATAAAAAAAAAAAACTGAAAGTACTTGTCAAATAAAATTTCCCCAAAGATGTTTTCTGTTGTATGTTCAATATTAATTTTTCTGATAGGTTTGGTTTGGTTTGTGTCAAGAGCACAAGATAGCATGGAGTGGAGACATGTTATTTACCTCTTTAAGGGTCAATATTTATCATAAAGCAGCATTAAGAGCTGACACTTCTTAATAAATGCTGATCAGTTGGTCTTCAGTTGTCTCATCTCCCTGCTTTCCTTGATCCTGTGTCTTTTCTCATGCACTATTTCATTTGGATAAACAGTCAGTGACAGTGAACTCTCAATGACAGGCTTCATCGTCACCTCAACATGCTCCATTGGCCTAAAAGCCAGTGAAAAGGGACAACTGGTGGGAAATCCTGCAAAAACCAAGGCCACAGACAATTACCCACTGCCTGACACTGACCAGCAGTTATCTGTCGGGACACAGAGACCTTATGGACTCACATATTCTTCTCTTTCTCCCTTTTTTCAGCTTTCAGTCCTTAAAGAAGTGATCAGCAGTGCACAAACAGACAACTCACTGGTGCTGTTGTGGTGAGATCGAAAATGTTGCCTCTCTGTTTTACAGAGTAAGTGAGACTGGTCCTTTGAGAACAGTTCAGTTCAAGTTTTTCCTTTATCAGCCTCAGCGATTGGTTCAGCTTTAGGTTGATAATTTCTGCAGCTCTGCAGTTGTTGAGCAGCATGTTAACATCACAGGAGGTGAGCGGCTTTGAAGGTCGGACAAGGATCAGCGCATTCCAGAGATGTTTGGAAGAAAGCCAGTGAGCTGACAAGAGTTTAACCAGGTTTCTTCCTAAGGCCAACTCTATATACATGCTACTGATGTGGTTTCTTGTTCATAGATCATAGCAAAGGTATCTAGTGTAGTTTGTCTGCAGGGTTTTGAGCTATGTTGCAAAGTTTGTCAGACAATAATAATCAGAGTTATAACTGATATTTCCACCCACTGATAAAAACAGTGTTCCCTCACACCTCAGGGTGCAAACTGTACATATGATATGATGAGAGCTGAGTTCAATAAATGTAAAAATCTGAAAAAGGTACATTTGCACTCTGACTCTACCAAATGGCACAGAAAAATTGGTAATAATTGTAAAATGAGTGTCTTTCCTTGCATAAAATTCTTTCTTAGTGTAAATTTAGATGACTAAGTGTCAGAAAGAATTCTTTTGCGTTTATCATTCTTACCTTTGTTTTCTTCCACTGAAGGCTCTATTTGAATTTCTGGCACATCTTCTGTTATCAGAGGATCCACACAGGCGGCGATGTTCACACTGTTATTCTGGAAAACCTGGATGACTGTGTCGTACTTGTAGCTGTGAAAACAAGCAACATCCCAATGAGACTTTAAAGAAAACCATTTGGAGGACTTTCTTCATAATTCCTACTTTTAAAAGTTTGTATAGTTGGGTGTTTGTTGATGTTTACCGCCCCATGAAGAAGTGTGTCAGTCCAGTGAGAAAAGCACCAACAGCCATGAGAAAACAGCCCATAGCAATGAGTCTAGGTCGATGCAGCTTGGCCCCAAAGTGGCTGACCACAGCGAGAAACAACAAGTTGCCTACCTCCAAAAAAGAGAAAACAAAAGAGCAAAAGAAATTTAAAAGATACTTATATAATTTAAAACTACTGCACCAAAGTGAAAAAATGGCAGAGAGAAAAGTAAGACCTGAGAAAGTCTAGAAAATTAGCATCATATCAACAAATAGTTGGTACCCATCTCAAAACTGCCATCTATGAGTCCAATGTGTGTGCTGGAGAGGTCGAAACGTCTCTCAATCTGAGTGATGGAGCTCTTCATGTAGGTTCCTGTCAGAGCCTTGGAGAAACAGGCGAAGGACAGCGCCACAATGAACAGCTAGAAAAACACAAAGTAAAATATATAAGTTATCCAAATTGGCCTATAATTAATATATTTTACAGCCAAGTGCTTTTATTGTTTTAAAATTATTGTAAAATTGAGTCAGTCTGACAGATACGGACCACTTTGGGCTCTAAAATTAAAAATAACTAATAAATAAATCTTTATAAACCATAATCTGAGCACATACAAGAGTTTGCTGTCTAATAAAAACCCCAAAAGTTGTTGACATGCAGTAAGTAGAATTAAAGTACGCCACCTCCTCATCTGATCTGGAAAATATCTTTTAGGAAAAACAGTGCACCCAGACAAAACTGCCTTTACAGTTTTGTATACCTAATATTTCTGCCAAGGTTTATTTGGTGATGACTCTAAAAAAGTATTTTTCACCCAAATATTCACAGGCTGATTCATGAAGGAAACGTCTTCAGTGAAATTGTTGTATAGATGTGTTTTGGGAGAAATGCTCTAACAACTGTGCATGCTAAAGTGGTGCTGCAATCAAGCAAGGTTATGCTGAGGACTGAGGCTGAAATGTTTGACACAAGTCCATAGTCAGGAGTAAAAACAAGTTTTTTGAAAACATAAGATCCACTGCTATATCTTTATATATATATAAAGGCATATCTCTGAAAAGCATCTGTCCATCCATTGTCTATACATGCTTATCGAGTGCTGCAACAACTGCAACAGGGCTTTGGCTTTTAGGTTTTTTAAGGCATGATATGCGTCATATCCGCATTAAAGTCTAAAAATGACTAGACCTAAGCTACGAATTTTGTTTAATGAACATTTAAGTGTCATATCTTCTTTTCCTCACTTTGTCAGTTTGGTCTGTCTGTGGACTACAAGTCACACCAGCTATGTTATACACCCACTTACACCCGCAGAGTCGCCTTACACCAGCCTTAGTAAAGGAAGGTTAGTATTGGATGTGTGTCATGTAGTGAACTGATTGGGTTGTGATGTCTGTAAGGCTAAAGATAAACCATTCTCCCACTTGATGCTATAGCTTCCAGGAAAACATGGGAAACTCCAGATGATACATCAGAGAGTGAGAAAGGAAGTTTGTGAACCAGCTAGCTAACCACTCCTTTTTTTTCTATCGTTTGTGTGGCTTATTGTGACGGTGCATAATTATTGATTTTCACTGACAATAGTCGTTCAACTTAAACACAACATTCCCCATGATTCCATGCTTTCCATTCCATCACAACCTGATCAAACTGTTGTTTCTTACTGTTTTGGTTTAGAGACCTCTAGTGGCAGAAAGTGCATACTGCATGTTTAACCAATGTTTTTATGTAGAGCAATTAATTTCAGAAGAAAAACAGAATTACAAGTAACCAGCAGCAAAATGTGGACTGTATTAGCTTCATTACTTTGAGAGTGGAGATGCCAGGACGTTTTCTGGTCTTCTCTTCAGGAGCACACAGAGCCTGCTGACTGGTCATCCTGTCTCTGTCCTCTGCTGCTTCCTCCATCCTTCACTCAAGGTTTGTCTGTCTGACTTTCTACTCTCAAGGCACTGCAAGTAAAAATGGAAGGTCAAGCTAAAGCAATTAAAATATTTTGATTTAACTCATTTTTCAGAACTAGAATGCATTTATTTATTATATTTTGCAATGAAAGCTTGTATTACCTCCTCGAATAAAGTAAAGGATAGACCTACTTAAAATAGTTCAACATTTTTGGAAATAAGATAACTCTCTTTTTCAGAGCGTTAGAGGAGAAGGTTGATACCAAATGTCTGTACAATAAAAATTAAGTTAGTTAGGCTGGTGTAACATAAAGACTGCAATAAAACCTGCATTACCAGCACATCAAGACTTTACTTTTCGGCACATGATCTCATTTGGTATGCTAAGCTATGATATGCTAGCTAGCTCTGGGCTGTAGCTACATATTTTATCTGCAGTTGTAAAAGTAGCATCAGTCATTTTATGTAAATCTAAATGGAAGCAAGCATTAGCATGCTTTTTAAATTGTTGTTGCTTAATTACTTTATAATTGGTTAACCTTTTAATTTCACATAATTAATGAGCATTTTGTATATGTAGATATATTTTAAAATATGCACTGTATTAAATGGTATTGGACAAATGTAAAATTTTCCTAAAATACAGCAAATTTTGTACAAAAATTGCAGATGTTAACATCATGATTATCTCCAGAAAGACATCATAGTTTCTCAAGCTTGTTATCCCTCATTGCATCAATAATCTTTTGCATATCACTGTTTCAAAGCTTACCATATTAGATGTTTTAAGATTGTCTATAAATAGCGAGGAGCATAAAACATAAAACAAATTTGATTAAATTGGGTATGTGTTTGCAAACACTGACTTATCAGAAGCTGATCGATATTAAAACAGTCATCAAGTGTAAAATTCCAAGTTCAGTTTCACAAGTCTGATTTAGTAAACTGAATGAAAACAGAGGATCTTTTATTGTACCTGTGTGAACTCCACCAGCGTCTCACTCTTACAATCCTCTCAGCTCAGTAAACGTCAGGAGCTGAAGGCTGAATCCATATCAGAGATGAAAATGGTGTCGGATAACAATTCATTTGTCCTCTGAAAAGCTCAAGGAAGAGGGGGAAAACTGACATAAAGACAAAAACCCGATTGTGTGTTTTCACCTCATAGCTCAGCAAGCCACATCAGGTTCAGCCTGGTTATTACTTTCACCCAGAGTGCAACTTTGATTTTTTATTATTCATCCGCCTTAGACTCATCAGAGGAGTATCTGAACATTTCAATTTTGCAAATTTAGTTACTTTTAGAGAAATAGAAAGCAAAATCACCCCGTTAAGCAACTACCAAGGAAGTTTTATAAAATACCTAGTCCATCTCCAGGTCGAGAGGATGAGAGGATGAGAGTCTTCCCTCTCTTCTTCTTCTTCTGCTCCTCTTTAAGCAGCCATGTGTGTCTCCCCAAGCTCATGTACTCCTGTCTGAAGGCCGAGCACTTACTTGGAACCAGCAGGACAAAAGGCCTCGCACATTTTTATTCTGCACACATGCCAGCCAGTCCAGGAGGGGGACAGCAACAAGAGAAGAGGAGGGAGGTGGAGGGTAGACAGATTAGTAACTCCAAACCAGGCCACTTGGACTTTTTTTTTTCCTCACAAGGTAAAATATCAGACGCAAAAGAAGAAACGAAATCCCCTTTAGAATTCTCCTGATAACACTAATAAAAAATGAATACCACACCAGAACAGCTACACTAGTTTTTTAGATTTTTTTATTGGATTGGTTTGATGAAAACCTCAAACATGAAACAGCTTGTCTGTGTATTAACAGTGTGTCTCAGTGTAAACGTGTCGGGGTATGCTCTTTGAGTCCAGTGACCGGTGGGGAGTTTGGGCCGCCAGGCAGCAGGTCACACAATCAGCTTTGGTCCCCTACAAATTCCAAGGATTAGGATTAAGATCCTTCACATTCCTGAACAGTAACAGTGGATGAAGTGTATACCAATTTCTCTTTCTGAAAATGTGCAGTACCTTGCTCTGAAAATTTGCATTTTTGCACTGGTGTTATGCATGTCTTTCGTCTCTGTATCTTGTTTCAGGTACATTCAGACAGGAATGTAGTTTGTTAGTCTTCTCTGCTCATCAGCTTCTCTGCCTGCTGCAAATAAATACACAGATGCCTGTGTTATCAATGAGAATTTACCATTGTTTTCTAACTTTAAATTACATATTTTCTGAGTCAGACTTATTTTGATTTGTACAAACACAAGAAGTGAGATGCCCTCTGCAGCACTGCAGTACCAAACACTGGATCTATACTCTTGTGTATAGCACACCCTGCTGGTTACACCAAACACTGCACATTTTCCAAGATTGGTGTGCAATAAGATACTGTAAAAAAATAAAGTGCATTAATAAAATTTAGGGTCCAACTCAGATAATATAAGAAATATTTATTGTCTCCATTGCATATACTCTGTCATCACTGGTGCAGTAATAAAAGGGTTTAGCTATCATTTCATATTGTAAATCAGCGTTTATTGCAGTTACAATTTATTGCACAACATGATAAAAGGTCAAAAAACAACAACACAGGTTTAACCATCATTTTCTGTCCAATATAATGTAATTGGTGTGGCACTGAGTAAATAAAGAGGAGTCAAGGTTTAATAGATCAGCTTATGTAACAATAACCTTCAACTTAGAGCAAGCCAGACTGATACAGACTGCACATGTGCAAAGAGACAGATGTGGCTTGTGTCGTAGAGTTTCTCAGAAAAATGCAGATGTTCTGATTAATAAGTTTATCTGAGATGAGAACCAACTGGTCCGGCTGTGGGGGGTGTGGAAGGGTTACAAGCTGTGGAAAAAAAAAAGTTTAAAAAGGGATTTTTATATAAAATCCTGTAGTATGAAAACTATTTTCTTTTATTTTAAAGGAAGAACTGTGAGAATCTTTGTTTAGTCTATCGAGTCAAAGGGTGCACAACTGGAGACTTGACTGCCTTTGTCAAAAAAAATGGCCCATGTATTTTTGGAGCTACTTACCCTGCTTACTTTTAATGTAGTGTCCATAAATAAATATTCTTTTTCCTTTTTTTGATGGGGCAGGTTCTTAATTGTTTACTATTTCCTTATTGTTTACCCTTTTTTTGTTTTGTTTTGTTTTTTAAGCCAAGCTAGCTCTTCAAAGGTGTTAACAGTCCATAAACATATTGTTACCTTTTAAATTGATTTAGCAAACTTTCTTTTTGCACATCCATCAGATACCAAACAACATTAGTTTTTATTTTTTTGGACCTTGTGAATAAAATATTTTTAATACTTCCTTCTTTTTAAGCTCAGTTTCTGGTCTGTACTAAAATCTGAGTTATATTTGGAATTTAACTGCTAAATGGTCGAATGTGTTTATCCACTGGTCAAAAATGTATCTGTCTTATTATATGCAACAGAAAGACCAATATATCTAGTTTTATTATTAAACTATTGATTATTACAGCTTTAAGAGGACACTGGTTTGCTAGTGGGACATACTTTGTAGATAGAAAAGGTAAGACTTGAGGAACAACTTCACACAACTTTTTTTAATACTTACAGATATGTTTAAAGGACAATCATCAGAAATGTAAAAAAGAGGCAGAAAAAAAACCCAAAATGTATGAATAAAATACAAACATTTCTAACTTAATATTCTCATTATTGACAGTAATTATACAGTAGATATGAATTGGTGATACATTTTAATCAACAAGTACAAGTATAATAGAGTAATACATAAACATACAAAATCAACCAATCAAGTCTGAGTATAAGTCACTCAGTCCACTGTCCAAACTTTTTGTGACAAACAATGTTGAGTCAGAGGGTTATATGAACATTCACCTTTGGGTTTTGAGTAAATGTTGTGATGTAACAAAAAGTGTGTGCAGTGTCAGATGAGGGAGATATCCAAACATCAAGGCATCAAATGCTGTGGTAGCTACACTGCAAGCAATCACAATAAAAGCTGTCAGACTGACATGTAATCTGCATAATAAACAGTTTTTCCAGAACATCAGGCAAACCTCTGCCTTAGTTTGTCTGACCCCGCAATCTCTCAGGTTGCCTGTTTCACATCTATGTTATAAAAATCAGTGTGAAAAGTTTGCATGGAAATGAACTGGAACAATGACTGAAATCTTCAAACTGCAAAACACTTGCTGAGAGGCAAGCGAGTAAATCAATTTTAACTGTCACAGATATCATTTCTTTACCTATGAAAGAAATGCAATTCAATATGCAGATAGATTATTACAACCTGATCAGATCTTGTCCCTGTAAAAGATTTGTTCACTTTTTTAGCTGGCAGTAAGATTGAGTCACATCTACTTGTGTTTAGTGTTAAGTGATACGTGAAAATAAAGGTTAAAATATCCAACATTTTTATTTAAAACGGAATTAAAAATATCTTAGAGGATTTTTTTCACATTTTGGGAAAATCACTGAAAACCAGCTGCTGGTGGTAACTTTGTGTATGACTTTACAGACATAAAAGTGAAAGCATGATAAACTTTAAACCTTTGAGTTATTTATATTTTGGCACTGGCTTCAGAATATCAAATTAAAGCTTCTGCTTATCTTTCAGCAATGACTGGCTGCAGCAATCTCAGAGTCTATCACCACTGCATCTGTCAGTCCCTATTCTTTCACTTTGTGCCTAAGGAACTAAAAAATATACTTTTTACTCAGCTACTATTAATCATCTATTATTTGGTAAGAAAATAATAACAGTCACACCTAAATGTAGCAGCTCATGTCACACAAAACTACAGTGTTTACTTCTGTTTGGGTGATTATCTGGGCAAGTTTAGCCATGAATGTTGTTACCTATTTTGCTAAACTCTAGCCAAACTTCAGCCCATTAGCCTCCTCATTGTCCTCATTACAATAGTTTAATAAAGACAAAAAGCTAGGCTGTACAATCTCACATACTCTCACTGTCACTAAAAACATGAAAGAAAACTGTCGATAGCTAAAAACAAAACACTGATAAAACTTAACATGACTAGACAATGCTAATGCATCTTAGGCCACATTTAAGTTGTCTTGTACTAGTGTTAAAAAAATACACTTTACATATCCTGTACAAATATTGTATACATGTTTGCTTAACTACGACTGCAAATAAAATTCTTTTGACTGTAAAGATGTGAGATGAGAAAACTACCATTTCCTGACCTAAAGCTGTTCAAGTATAAATGGTGGTATAATCTCTAAAAACTTCTTAATGTTAAAAATGACCTGTAAATTTATTCATTTTTAGCATTTTAGTTGTTAACATTTTTAGATGTGGATTGCATATCATTTATTTTTTCATTTGGTTATTGTTAGTTTTAAAACTAAGCTTGTTATGATCTTTGACCTTTAATCTGAACAAACAGCAGTTGATGTTTTCAGCACAACTTCTGTGTAAAAAAAAAAAAAAAAGACCAGAGAGTGCTGTTGCTGTACCATTACCACTTTTTGGTCCATTGTGGATGCAGTCCAGCACTTGCAATGGCAAATCTGTTGTTTGTCTGCATTACACAATGGTGCTCCACTTCCTCAAAGCCTTTAAATGGTACTTTCCTTGTCTGCGTTGTCTTTGTTTTTGGCTATGTTGATTTTGGCTTGTCCGTTGCTCTGGTTGTTACCCTCCAGTCCATTTTCTTTGGCTTGATTACTCATTTCTATTTTCCTCTGTCTCTTCACAATTCTGTAATAAAGACCTGACCACAGCATGTTGGCAAGCATGTAGAGTGCAACGACCAACCCCATGAACGTCATCCTGTGAATAAAGTACACGAAACAAGTGCTTTTTTAACTGCTCTGATTTGGAATTTTTAGTCTGAGATCTTAACAAAAAAAACTTTACAATGTGTAAAAATGTAGAAACCAAGTAGAAATTTGAGAAATCCATCACATATTTTTTCTTTAAAAGTGAAATGTGGTAAAATTGTGGGCCTATCTAATATATATTGCACAGAAATGGGGAAACCTGTCTCTTAAACAACTTTTAACTGCTGCAAACTGTTATTACTGTTAGCTAGTTAGCTATGAAGCAATTGGTCCTATTAATTCTGGCGTACTGCTGGAACTGGGAGTTTGGAGCATCAGGAAGTGTGCCTTTACATTGCCAGCAAAAGAGTTTACTGCTGGGGGGAGGAGGAGGTTTTCAGGCAGGGAAAGAATTAGCAGGGAATGCTTGCTAGTAACTTGGATGGATGCCAGGCAGGTTGGCAAGGTTAAATTAAATTGGCTGTTTTAGGATGCTAATGTCACTAGCAGCAGAAATTTGATATTGTACATTTAAGTTTATGCGTCTCATTTATGGTTAAGATTTGTATTTCTCAGAAATATTACAGGTAGGATATTTTAGCAAGAATATAAGAGCCCATACCTAAATGAATCAGCATCATAGAGTCTACATGCTCCACGGCCTCCACAATGCTTGGTTCCCCACTTCAAACAAGTTCGGTCAATCAGTGCTCCAAAGTATATTGGAGGAGGTATCCCACCTGAAAGCAAAGTCGCATGAAGAGACACAACACTTAAAGAGCCAGAATTAACTGCACTAACAAAGGTCCTGTGAGCTGGATAATAACATAACAATAACTGAACAAATTAATAATAATAATATTTTTTACAACAATTTACTACATACATGTAACTTTAGTACTCACCCAGAGTTCTGACTATCAGTGTTTGCATGCCCAAGGCCAGTGCTTTCAGGTCTGGCTGTATTGACCTGCAAATATCATATTAGACCTTCATTTTAGGTTTATCTTGAAAGATGCAATGTGTCCTACAAAAGTTGCTGTTCATACAAAGTCCTCATTTTAATGCTTGCATGTTTTGTGATAAATTCATCACATATGTTGAAAATCCATCAAGACACTGCATGGCATCATTAGACCCAGCTGTAAAAGCGTTACAGTCTCTAACCTGAGCAGTACTATGTATCCTGGTGTGCTACCGCAGGCAGAAACGTAGGATCCCAGTGCAGACAAAGCCATGTAAATCTTGAACTTGCGATCACAGTCGCTCTTCCTGGGGCACTGACCCAGCACTGCGGACATGTTCATGCCTGGAGTCATCATCTCGCCAACGCAGGTACAGTTATGGAAAACCTAAAGAACGAGGAGACAGAGATGTGAGTAATGACTTTTGCGTGTGGTGCTGTTTTCACATGCTGCTTCAATAAGGGTTTGGTTATCTATTTTCATATGAATGAAACAGGTATACAGATGTTATGTTTTTGATATTGGGAGCTGTAATGAACATAATGAACAACGTAGCCTCTAGGTGCCATCAGAGGGACCAGTGTAATTTGAGTGAATTAAATTTTGTTATGGTTTGTTGTAAACTTTGACTGTGCAGAAATCTATTACTATCAATCAAAATTGACTTTTTAGAAATATGAATAATTCTAAAGTCTAATCTTGTACTCTATCTGGCTATATTAAATTCTGACCTTTTGAAACCATTACCAGAGCAGTGGTATCTATGCTGCTCTGCTCATTTTAGCCTTTTTTATTTAACCTTCTTTTGGTTTTAGTAAGAATTTAAATAAAATTACATCTAAGAAAAACAGCTGTTTGCCCACATTCGCTGTGAGCCTGCGTCTGTTCATTTCACCTTTGGTCTACAGATCTTATTTACTTCCATAAAGAAATATAAGTTGCTGACTTACCATTTCCCTGCCAGTGCCAGTGGAGGACTGACACCCAGCCAGGCAGGGCGAGGCATACGTCATGCCGTTGTGGGCACAAACTGGGTCCCAGTACTTCAGTGAGCAGGAGCAGCCCATGTTGCACTGTGACAGCAGAGACTGTGGGTTGTACGACACTTGAGGAGTCCTGGTGGACACAGACATGAACAGATGTGCATTAGTTGGGGACACAGGTCCAGTGAGGGATAACTTTATTTCCCTGTTAATCATTCTTAGCCAATAATAGAGTCAAAAACATTCTTTTTGTTAACTTTGACAATGATTCAGGTATTTTTCTATATGTTTTCCATGTTTTAAGTGATTTAAACCAGAAATGTTGAGGGGAAAAACTCAGTAAAAGGAAACTTTGCAGTGCACTCATGCCTTTACAAACCTTTATCCGCACTGAAAAGGAACAACTGCACTTGCCACTTACCCCTGATATGTGACAGTAAGACCTCCCACCTCGGCGTTGTCACAGTGGATAAAGAACTGAATGGCAAGCAGGCAAAAGGACGCAACAGAGGCAGAGACTGTCACCCTGGCTGCTCCAATGACACCCAGCTTGAAACGTTTCAGTATAAAGCCTCCAGTGATGATGCCCAAAGCCACTGCTGGCAGGTTCAGTATACCTGGATGGATGAATAAATGAATGGGTGATTGGATGAATGGATGGATGAAGAGGATGAATACACTAAAAATTATGTAAAATAAAACGTCCTACAGATTACAATTTTATAACATAATGTAATAATAACATTGTACCCACAAACACTGGATAAAGCAAAAGCATGAGAGCTGATGATTGCACAAATAAAAGGGAATTGGGTGAGATAGTTTGATACCCTCAAAGGTCGTTGATACCTATGAGGGTATGATGATTGTGTGTATATTGTTCATCTGATGATCCCTACATCCCTTGAAATACTTTTAACAATATGTTAATAACCATCAATTATATAGAAGATATTACTGTTTGTTATAGATGCACCTGTCAAAGTCAGGATCAGCCTGTTCAAGTTTGCAATAATACTTCTTAAAGTAGCAGTAGCCATTTATTCACTACTTTAAGCTGACAATTTGAACTATTTTTATCACTCTTTATTTCTCACTGAGGCTAACTATTCAATATTTGTGACCTTACCTTTAGCTAATTATTTTAAGCATTTATCCATTACTTTGCTCATCTATTTCATCAGTTCTTCCAAGACATGAGTTGAAAGTATTCGTCTTTATATTTTTGGGAACAATAGATAAAGTGGAAGATATGTATTTAATATCCAATAACTCACCTTATAAACACTAACCCTAACTCTTAAAAACACTACTGATTCCTCCTGTAACAAATTAGCTACATTCACTCACACTGACCACATACGGTCCAGCCATACACCAACTTTTAACGTCATCTCGTTCCCTTACCTTTAGCTTACTTAAACTCACTAGTTAGGCCTAATGAAAACTTTCAACTAACTTTATTTTTTCATCCTTAGCTATCTCTATTGAACATATATCCAGAACTGCTTCTGCTGATAACAAGTAGGCCCACCACTTGCGGGGAATTGCTTGACTTGAGTAAACTAGTGTCTGCAGGCTCATTTGCAATGTCTGTCACTATTACAAGTAAGAGGCTCTTCTTATGAGATATCCAACCAAGCAGTTCACATTGAAGAGCTATGTTGTGAGCTGTTTTCATCATGAGAATTTTTCATCAGCAGTCATTTGTTGTTGCTGTTCCAATTTTACATTTTATAATAGTAGGTTATTACATGACAATGGCTTTAAAATTTCTATATTCAAACAACAACACAGCTAGCTGTGCTGGTAAACAGTCATAAAAAAGCTAATCATAGCTCAGGGTACTACTTTACAAGACAAGCACAATAGAAAAGCCCACAGAGAGTATTTAGTGCTTACATTTCAAGTGAACTTTATCTCTCACTATCACACTTCCCTTCAATAACATCATTGTTTCAGTTGCTGCAGTAAAGACAGAGTGAGTGGGGTCAGTTTTTGCCCTGTACCTATGAGGAAAATGGCCTTGGAGGCTGATTGGCCGTAGATTTGTTCCAAGAACTTTGGCTTGAAGGTGATCATGCCAATGAAGCCGTTGACAACCACCAAGTAGGTGAGGACCATCAGAGTGAAGATCCTGTTTCTGAAGAGTCTCTTCAGAGATGGAATGAAGTCTGATAAAAAAAAAGCAGAAAGGAAGATTAAAGCAAAATAGTTATGTTAGGATACACGACAAGGTCCTTATGATCGCTTAAAGAATGTGTAAAATTCAATATTATCTAGTAACCTCAAGTCTTTGCCTATAAAATAGCTGCAGTTTTTAGAATCAAATACCTCTGTAAAAAAAGCACATATTACACACTAAGTTATACTTATTAAAGGACACAAATATTAAATTTTTAATATGAATTTTTCTTTTAAGTTTTTCCTTGTAATTTTCTGGTTTTCATTAAATTTCAAATTCAATCGATGCACTAGTTTACTCTGGCATGTTATGCATATTCTTTACCTGCTTAAACTCAGCAAGCTCTGTTCATTTCACATGGCACAACATAATTAAATAACCCCTATATTGTTCATACTGTTTTGTATTAAATTTAAATTGTATTATTATTTTCAACTTATTTTTCAGGTCTCTTTTCCTGCTTTTTGAAAATAATTATCTTCCAAAAAATCATTTACAAAACAGAACAGCACTGTTGTGTTAGTCTGATATAATATTATATAATGTGCCATGGCATGACTGCTTATTAGCTTAAGTAACAGATCCCACGTGTTCCTCTGTTCTGATGTGTCATTCAACTCTTGCCCATATGACATGATCGCTAATCACTGCAGGTCCAGTCTGGGCTCTGGTTTGTCCGGGATATACCTGGTTAATGATTGAAGACATTAACCCTGAAAATTATTTGCATAGTGGAACAATTTTAAGTAGTTTAGGGCCTGCATTATTCTCCTGCTCATTGATAACCCCTGTCTATACTGGCATTCTAAGGGTTTTATGGCAGTCTGAATGTTTAATTGTTTTACACTGGCTGTAACTGTGGAACAGACAAAAGAGCACAAAACTAAAATGTAAACCAGTATTCAAAAGCCTTAGTATTAAGTACTTTTCCATTAAGTTTTAGGTGATGCCCTGTCTTTAAAGTATGGAAAAGCAGTTGGAGTTAATTTGGGCACAGACCACAGGCTTAAAACAGAGATTTCCTCAGCTGAAAAAGCAATTATCCAATAAGGGGCAGGGGTGGGGAGCTACAGGCGGGACTAAAGCAAGTAGATACAATAATACAATAATGGCGACCGCTGCAGATAAGATAGACGCTGCTGTCGTGACCCTTTTGATTAACAAGTTTGTTTTACATAAACAGCAAGTATTCCTAAAGTCCCTCAACATTGTGTTGTTTATTTCAGTAAGAAAAACCCTGGTAACACACACATCAGTGTCGACGGAAAATGACGCCAGATTCAGGCAGGAAAGTTAACATCTAGTGATTGGTTAGTAAAACTTTCAAACCCGCTACCTCTAGAATTGCTCAAAGTGGAGGCAATGCCAGACCAAGAGAATCAAGTCCACAGTGGGCGGAGTCTCTGGTCTGGGTCCAAGCTAAGCCACAGTAGCAGTGTAGAAAATTAGGAAATTAACTGCACTGGGTAGGGATGGCAGCATAATACATTTTGGCCACCCAGAAAAAGGTTCACTCCCTAAAAAACTCAATATCAGCTTAAGTGTACACTACGTATAGAATATTTTTATCTTGCTGTCAGACACTCCTTTCCCATGGCAAACTGAAGCATTTATATGCATCTATGCTTACTTCACAGCCACCACACTTCTTTCACAAAAAAAGTAACTTTACCTAACAGAAAACACTAGTTGTCGGTGCACTGCTGCCTTGATTAGTGTGATTGTGTGACTTCAGTAATTCTGCACTGACCCTTTAAAACAGTGAAATCATAAAATGTAGGCAGATGGAGCTGTAGACCAGCAGCTCTTGTGTTCTGGGTAAAAGACCTGCTTTTGTCAAACTTGTCTGGCAGCTTTGGAGAGAGCACTATCATAGCTTCTGTTTCTGGTTGGAAAGAGCTGTCTGACAGTGAGGTAAATCTGTTAAGATATTTTACATTTAGGGTACAGTTAAAGTGATGTTGATTTTCTTCACTAAATACCTTCTCAACCCCATTTCAGAAAAAAAACAAACTATTCCTTTAATACAGTGTTATTGTATAAACACCTTGGGCCAGGAAAAAAAACAGCATTGTGCGTAGTGTTTTGTACTGATGCAGTAGCTTGGAGGATACCTTTAGCCAGCTCCTGGAATGTAACCGGCTTCTCCTTCTCTTTCTCTTTCTCCTTCTCCGTATGATCTTGGTTTTCTTCAGGCAAGAAATTCTCCTGCTCTGCCACTGTGGCAAGCTCTGTGCTATTACCCTGGCTCTCCTCTTGCCCTTGCTTGGGTAAAGACTTAGGCAGGAACCAGAACGGGATACTTGACATCAGAATCAAGGTGCCAGTCGCTATGAAACCCAGCCACCAGGCCCCCACCCAGCGGGAGTCCTTGTGATTGATGGTGATGGTATCTGGGAGAGGAAGACAACCATGACAACAAATTACGTGGGGAATCATGTGAATAGGACTTCCACTGGACACCCTGAGCCCTTTTTTTGTTGTTACAGCTCAAAGATTACCATGCAAACAGGAGGATTCACTTCCTTTGTTCAGGGAATGTCAACAACTCTAATCCATGTAGTAAACAGTAATCTAGTCCTACTGGCATGAGAGGTCAGGATGAAAAGTTGAGAAATTCTTAATCCAAAGCAAACTGTTTAACTCTTTAACAACAACCTTACCATGTAGGTTCAAGGAGAGGCAGAGTTCACTTTGACCGAGTTTACTATTCTTATGTCTAATAGGTCTGCACAGCACTAGTTCCTCAATACTTATCTTAGCAGGCAGCAACAACGCTGGCTTAATGGGTGAGTAATTAAAAAACAGGATGAGAAATTTTCTAAACATTACCCCAAACTCAGTCTACATCTTCAGCCACATTACCACAACTTTTATGTAATGTCTTTTCCTGCTATGGAGAAGT
>JAPZDY010000015.1:4255126-4278486 GCA_029783645.1 Ctenochaetus hawaiiensis | reverse complement strand
GATGAAGTAGCTGAAGGTTCGCTGTTACCAGGCAGGACTTTGTGCTTAAAACAAGAGCCTTATCACAAACAAACTATAACATCACCTGTAATCAGTAACCCAGCCACTCATGTGCACTTGTTGAACATGTCAATAAAAAGCTCTCCAACCCCTCCAACCTTTACACACACACACACGCACGCACACACTGACACACACGTAAACCCAAACGTGATTTCTCTGGTTGAGTAAGGTCCAGTGGGATACATGTCAGACCAGCACCGGAAGGTTCAGAGGTTCACTGAATGCAAACACACACACATACACACTCTGCACAAACTCGCACATCCTCTTCTGTGAACATCATAAGCCTCCTAAGTATCCATCCTTTTGAACGCACAACAAACAGCGGCAGTGTGAAGCTGGCCAAAGCTTATTTTACCAGCCTGCTGTTTTCTGTTAGTTTGCTGTTTTCAAAGAGTGAAACGCTTTCCTCTTCTGGAGAAACTCAGCTTTTGTAAGACTGGGTGTTTCCTAAGCTTGATCAAAGTCTTCCTGTCCTATTGATAGCCTCTAACAATGGCTTTCACTGTGTGTCCTGATGGCTGAGTATTGCACATCATCTGACAGGCTTTGTTAGACAACGCATATAAGATATTTAATAAAAAATTGCTTTCATATATTTAAAATTGAACAATCCGGAGATGCGGCAGAAAATTGCATCATGGCTGCTTTTGGACAACACTGAATTTTTCATCAGTTGCGTCATATTTGAGAGCAGTTAAATCTGAAATGAAAAAAATCACAAAAGTGTATTTTCTCCCTCACTTCTACTATTTTAAAATCATACAAACTGAATTCTATGAAAATCTACAGTGACAAGACAGCGTCTCTGTTAGTGTAGGTGTCAAAAACCCACATAGCACATCATAGCTCACTGAGTGACTCTGTCTTCTGTGGAAAGCAGCTTCAGCGAAAACTGTATACAATAAAGCTTCAGGATTACTTGGAGTAACAGTTATTTTGATTATGTAAAGAGATGTTTCTGTGGTCATGTTAAAGGTCATTTTTTATTTGCTATACCCACCACAGGTACTTTTCCTTTACCATCATTGCACTGAGGAGGAGGCAGAAATCACTGAGATAAAGTTCCCTGAACCTGAGCAAATAAAAGCTACATAGCTGTTTTCTGTATCTGGACTTGCTATAAGCATGAAAATGGGAGTGACAAAAGCCAGAACAGAGTGGCAACCAGTAAGTGCTTCGAGAGAAAAGTGTGAATAGAGTAGATTTAAGATTTAATACAACACCAAGAGAAGATACAGACTACAACCTTTCAGTAAGTGGTGATTAACTTTATTTACTTGGTAATTGGATTAAAAAATAGACTTAAAAAAACAGATTTTTAATTTCCTGGTAATTAATAGGCACATTTCACCCTCTTTGTTTTAAACACTGAAGATCTCTAATCATGTCAAAAATATGAGGAGTTGGAAGATAAAAAATGGGATTAAAAGCATGCCTATTGAAAAATGAATGGGATAATCAACAAGGAGTTTGATTAACTGAAAGCTGATTTTTTCACCCCACCTTCGAGATCAAATACCTTAAATGATAAATTGCATTTTTAAGTTGTATGTAAATGATGTTAGACTGGAAACTGGATTAAATATATGGCTCTGTTTCATCATATTACCACTGTTTTTAAAAAATGGCTTTATATTAATTTAACAACTTGATAATTAATCATTCTGGTTTGATTTTTACATCCATTTTACCCCTTTTTTCAATTAAAATGTTTCTTATCATTTCAGGTAATTTTGGTCACTTTCTCCCCTTAGATTTCTAATTTTAATTTTCTTTAAAAAGATGTTTTTTTTATATATATTTTTTAATTTTTTGCCGCACATTTTTATATCAATGACTTGGCATTTTCAGGATTTGTCTTCTTTGCTCTTATAATGTTTATTGTTGTGCACTAAAGTACAAAAGCACATAAAAACCTGTGTGGCACTCAATCTGATCCTGATTATCAATGCATTACATTTGATCACGCTGGATTATGATTTGAAAATCAATTGGAAACATAATAAAATTGTTTATTCTTTACTTCAGTCTGTACTATTGGTGCAGAGCACCACAGGCTCTGCACTCACAGCTGGTGATATGCTTGTAGGCGTATTGTCTGGGAGTGAGGTCAAAGCACTGCAGGGTCACTGATCTCTTTTCTGCACTCCGCACCTGACAGCTTTGGTACTCCTGCTCCACCTGCAGGACACCCCGTAACACAATCCTGTTGAGGTGAACCAAGGCGATGGGAGAGAGACAGAGACCAGAATTAAAATCCAGGGAAGTCTCTAAAATTTAATTTATGTTGAAACCTCAGAACAAATACTAAGACCTTAAAAATGTGTTTACATGGAACACGTATATTTGTTCTCACCTGGGCTCAGACGCACATTGTCCCTGACACACAGGCATCTGCATGACAGCAGTACAGTTGTCGATGGTAATGTTGATACTGGTTACTTTGGGAGCACAGATCTGTTTACCTGGAGTCAGGGAGAATTAAGACACAAGTTGTCGTGATAAGTGTGAGAAAGACATTCAAAATGTAAAGTTTTTATTCTTTGTGAAGTTTGAATTCAGGAGTGTTTCACATTATTCAGCATTTAAAGGTTAAATTGTTCGAACTGAAAGGTCCACTTACATGTAAAGCAGCAGTGTTGGTCATCCCAAATCCTGTCCTCCTGATAAAAATAAAAATGACAAGTGTTATTACTGTAGAATGAGGCCTGTAAGATGTTCCAGTTATGAGTCAAAGGGACAGAGTGGAGGGTGTTCAGTACCTCCTGACAGTTTTCTGTGGGACAGACTCTCATCTTGGTCTGAATCCCCTCTGTGCTGCATTTGAATGACATGCAGGGAAGAGTTTCATTCTGCCAACTGTCTCCCACCTAAACACATAGATAGATGTCAAGACAAGACACTACAAAGTGCAAGATTCTTGCTAAATCCATGCAAAATGCAATTTTCCTCCAAGGATTAAGAAACACCTCTTTTTGTGATAAACAGATGAGTGTTATGAGATTTTAAAAAACTTACCTTGTATGTTTTTCCATGATAACTGCATGTCTTATCAACTGAAAAACATTAGCATCATGTGAAGAATAGAAAGTCACTGAGATAGTGAAACCATCAGTTTTAAATATTGGTAAGTGCCAGTGCTTACCACAAATGTGATCACCACAGCAGGAGGTGTTTACCAATGCAGCACTGCGGCTGCAGATAGGAGGTGGCTGAGGAGGTTTGGGAAAACACTGCTCCGACCGAGTCTGATTGTTACATGTACACAGGTGACAGTTGGACTGCCAAACATCACCAGGCTAAAAGACAGGAGGAGAATCAAGAATCTAATCTAATCTAATGTCAGAGATACTACAATTTTCACATCAATTAGACAAAGATTACTCACCAGTTTGGGTTCACCGAGCGGACCTTTACAATCTGACGGATGAGAAAACAAATTCAATATTAACATTTTTTATGAAATGCACCGTAGAAGAATACTAGCGGATCAAAAACTCCTGCATTGCACAAGGTTTCAAAATTTGGACAGTCTTTGTGTGAGTGTCAACCTCATACTGCAGGCAGTGTTACTTACAGGGGCAGTCAGACACACAGATCTTTGAGTGATTTTGTGCCCTAAACTTGCCACTGGGACAAAAACAACCTGTGCTGTTGTTCTCGAGGGATACACCTGCATGGCGTATGCTGTGCAGTCAATCCAGGAAGGAAAGAGAAAAAATTAGGAAGATTTTGTGACTTTTTGGTTTTAATAGAGTAGGGAAAAAAACATTAGTGAGTGTATAAAAAACCTTTACAAACCCTTTGTCACAGTAATCATCCAGCTTGGTTCGACATTCTTGAAAAACTAATCCTTCTGGACATGTGACGTCTGAAACATGAATGAGGACACCGGAGGTATTAATGTAGGTATCAGTTAAAGAATGAATTTATCATTTTAAACAATAACATACATCTGTTCAATAAAACACAGTAAAAACTGTGCAAATGCATTCACAAGTCAAAAAAGGAAAAATAAGAAAAGGCGTCACATACTACAGCTTCCATTAATGAGTCTTCTCCAGTCAATACAGAATCCAGCTTTCTTGCATTCTTCAGCGGCCTGCTCGAGTGAAGAGCAAGCACCATTCCTGCACGCATCAAACTCACAGTTCTTCTTTTTAATGATTAGATCCACATATCTGCTGCAATTTGAAAAGACTCTGGGGAAACAGAGTACGTTTTTGATGAATAGTAAAGACCACATGGATACTCAACATACAACAACTCAAAACACACTCACAGAGCCAAGATGCATCATCATACACCACCAAAATCAAAAGAAACAGAAGAGTAGGTATCGATAAAACTAGTTAAGGTTTCTTTTATGTGGCTGCTACACATAGTTCCAATGACAACAGCACTGACAAGGTATATGTGTGTGTGGAGCTTACGGGTGGTGTAGCACCTCACATAGCTGGCTTGCAGGACAGGAGGTGGTGACGGTGGGAGTGATGGTGGGCACTTGAGTGGTCTGAGGTTTACATGGTATGTCCCTCGGTGCAGAAACACAGGCTGGCCTCAGTAGATCATCGTACATCCAGTCATAGGCCGTCTTATCACAGCAGCTGTCATCCTCGATCTGCCCTCCTTTGCGGACACATGACCCTACACCACACACACCTGGACAGGAGATGAAGAGGGGAGGTTCAGTGGAGAGGATGTGTGACCTGATTTATATTATATGCACACACAGAATCCATATTTTCAATAGAATCTATAAAAAGTCCACTCTTCACAGACACATAACTAAATGGGTGTACAGTATGCACATCCCTTTCAATACTTTACCCACCACATTGTCCTTGGGTGTTGTTTACAAAGTGCTCCATGGCCAGATTGACCACTAGTGTCCAAGATGGACTGAGGGATACATAAGAGCGAACCTCTGGGAGGTAGATGAACACTATGTACCCTGTAGTCTCAAACCTCAACCCTTGTTCCTCATATGGTGGATCTACGGTCATATTGTTCAGGGTGGCCTAGAACAGATTAAATCAGTATCAAACCAACCTTCTTATTCTTTCAAGAGACTAAAGCAGCCTTAAATACTTGGATCTTTGAAGCAAAAATATCCTGTATCACAGAAAATGATTATTGGCATCTATAAAGCTAACAATGAACAGTCATGAAAACACAGCATGCTACAAATAGAACATTGTGTTGTACCTGCACCACAAACGAATTGGTATTAATGTCTAGTGTAGCTGTGTTGTTTTGATATTTAACAATGACGGCCTTTGCACAGGAGCCTTGGAGGCCCGGCACGCAGAGGAAGTTGTCCACAGCAATGGTCAGGTGGTGGCGTGGTGATCGCTCCTCCACCAGGACATAGGTGCATTCTTCCAGGAAATCAAAGGTTACACCTTGGAATGAGATGTAATGGGGGTCCCCAAACAGATCACAGCGACCTATATACAGTATGAAAAAGGATGAGAGGTGATTTTAGTAGATATGGGAAAAAAACACAAAATCCATCAAAACACATTGGCCAGTGGCATGACTCTAATAATGGCGTTGCTGATCAATTTGCTGCTTTGATTGCGTCTAAAATATTGAAACCATATCACAACTAGATGGATATATCACAGTGACACTTTAAGCAAATACTCAAGGAATTGATTCTATTAATTCTGGTCATCCCTTAACTTTCCCTATAAAACCATCATCTAGTACTATACCACAATAAGTTATATCATGACCAACCAAATACCTGCAAAGCTAACAATCCTATCAGCAATACATTAAAGATTGGAACCATAGTGAATACCACCATCTAAACATTAGCATGGTAAAATTGTCTTAGTTTGCATGTTAGCATCATGACAATAACGTGTAGATCAATGCACCACAGGGCCACTCTGCAATATGTGGTTGATTCAAGGAAACTAGGACCAAAAAAACTTGATGCTGTTCTATGGAAGAGTACTTTTACTCTAAACCACACAAAATTAAGAGATTAATACAGCATGCAGAGGCAAATATTAATCACGAAACAATAGGAGGAGGGATAAATGAGAGCCTAGCAAGAGCAATGGCAGCAACATGTATAAATACACTTACAGTCACACTTCCACGTTTCACAGCATCCATCTGATACCTTTGTGACCTGTTTTCTGGGGCAGATTGGAATTGTAGGTTCTGGACAAACCACTGGGGTCAACTCGATCTTCCCATTTGTGCAAGTCTTACTGAAGCAATCCTCTGTCCACGTCTCACCACAGCTCCACCTTTTCTTCCTCTTGAGGTCTTTACACTCGCATACTGGAGTTTTTATAAACATGACAATAAGGGACAGTTTGGTTTAATTTAAGGAATCGACTGCTACTACAATGAAAAGACGAAGCAATATGCAGAGAGTAAACATGGCACTCACTGTATGTTGTTGGCGTGTCAGTGACAGTTGTTGACTCAGTAGGTTTGAACGTAGTCTTTGTTGTGGTGGAAGCTACTGAAGGGGGGTATGTTTGTTCCGTACTCGTTGTGCCTGGTTCTTCAGGGGTTGTTACTTCAGTGGTGGCTGTTGCATTGGTAAAACTTTCACTTACGGACCCTCCTGTGGAATGTGTTGCTGTTGGTGTCACAGATGCAGATATCACTTCATAAGATGTTGTTGCTTCTGAGGAAGTTGTAGTAGGCTGAGTCGTTGAATGTGCTGAAGACATAAATGTTTCTTCTTCTGTGGTGGTTACAGTGGTTGCATTAGTTGCAAATGGGGTTGTTGATTGAAGTGTTGATGCTGTTGGCTCTGTATGTTCTGTTGTTAGTTGAGTGGTGAAGGTTTCTGTTGATACAGTAGTCTCTGTGGGCTTTGATTCTGTTGTCCATGTTGTTGAAGCTTTGGTGGATGAAGTTGTCGGAGTCGTGTGCAACGTGGTATGCACAGAGGTAGACGATTCAGGTGTGGGAAACTCTGTTGTGCTTGTCTGTTCTGTAGTAGATTCAGTGCTATTTGTTATCATTGTATGTTGTGTTGAGAAAGTGGTTGTCAGTGAAGGGGTGGAACTCAGGGTTGCAGATGATGTGGTGGATGTGCTAGTAGTGACTGCTGATGTGTTAGTCACTTCTTCTGGAGTTTCTGGGGTTACAGTAGTCGTTTGATGTGGTGTAAAGGTGGTGGAAAGCTCAGTTGACCAATTTTCAGTTGTAGTTAGACCACTAGTGGCTGTTGTCATTATTGTAGAGTTTGTGGAGGGTGTTGTTGACCATGTTTCAGCAGTAGTTGAATAAGTTGTAGTTGTTGGTGTAGAGTTAGTTGAAAGCACAGTTGTTTCAGTGATAGATGGTGTAGTTGGAGTTGTTTGTGTAGAGGTTGTTGGGTTTGCTGTTGACCATGTTTCAGTTTCAGTTGAGGTAGTCTCAGTTGTTGGTGTAGTGGGAGTGGAAAGTACAGTTGTTTCAGTTGTAACTGAAGTTGTTGAGGTTGTGGAGGACGCTGCTGACGATGTTTCAGCAACTGCTAAGGTAGTTGTAGCTGTTGGTTCAGCTGTGGTGGAGATCGCAGTTGTTTTAGTGGTAGTTGAAACTGTTGAATCTGTTGGTGTAGAGTTAGTTGAAAGCACAGTTGTTCCAGTGATAGGTGGTGTAGTTGGATTTGTTTCTATAGAGGTTGTTGGGGTTGCTGTTGACCATGTTTCAGCAACAGTTGAGGCAGTTGTAGCTGTTGGTTCAGCTGTGGTGGAGATTACAGTTCTTTCAGTGGTAGTTGAAGAAGTTGTAGTTGTTGGTGTAGAGGTAGTTGAAAGCACAGTTGTTTCAGTGATAGATGGTGTAGTTGGAGTTGTTTGTGTAGAGGTTGTTGGGTTTGCTGTTGACCATGTTTCAGTTTCGGTTGAGGTAGTCTCAGTTGTTGGTGTAGTGGGAGTGGAAAACACAGTTGTTGAAGAAGTTGTAGTTGAAGCAGTTGTGGTTGTTGGGGTAGAGATGATGGGGGGTGCTGTTGCCCATGATTCAGCTGTAGTTAATACAGTCGTAGTTGCAGGTGTAGAAGTGGTGGAAAGCATAGTTGTTTCAGCTGTAGTTGAAGTGATTTGAGTTGTTGATGTGGAAGTGATGGGAGGTGTTGTTGACAGTGTTTCAGTTGAGGCAGTTGTAGGTGTTGGTGTAGTGGTAGAAGAAAACACAGTTGTTTCAGTAGTAGCTGTTGGAGTAGTGGTGGTGTAAAGCACAGTTGTTTCATAGGAAGTTGAGGCAGTCGTGGTGGAAGTTGTTGTAGGAGTAGGAGCTGTGGCAGGCGTAGTTGTGGGTGGAGATGCTGTCAAATTAAAGATGAGATAGGGGTCTAATGTTTTGAAAGGAGGTTCTGTAAACATATTTACATATACTGTGATCTAAAACATTTGAAAGCTAGTTCCAACAAAACCTATTTCCTATTTCTGTTAAATTGTAATTAGACACTTGACTTCAAAATACTGTTAAATAAATAGAATTTATACTTACGACATGTAATTGTTCCATTTTGACAGTGACTGACCAGGATTATATTAAAGAGAAGAAATATGCAGTATTCAATTTTTAGTTTAAGGCTACCCTAAAAATGTTTATATTTAGACATACAGAATGTACTCATATAACTGCTTAACTTACCACATAATGGACTGTACCAGCACCAATGCTCCAGGCTGAATGACAGTGTCATTGAAATAACAGGTGCAGTTTCTCAGTTTGGTGCATGCACCAGTATTTTCATCATAGTATGGTGTCTCCTTTGAACATCTGGGGTAGCAACCTTTTTCAAAGAATAAACATAATGTTTATTTTATGGGTTCAAATAACACAAGTAAACATTAACTTGGTCAAGATTTGGACTAGTAAGGCCAGTTTTGTTTGCAGTACTGCCAGATTTTCACAAAGTTAATTACATGCAGACATTAATTTTCCTCACCAGATTCAACTGGTTATTTAACAGTTAGCTGTATTTGAATATAGCTGAGAATGTCTGGTTACCTTCGAGCTTCTGAGTGAAGTCGTTGCCTTTGCTGCAGGTTGGCACGTTACCACACGCCTCATAGTGCCAGCTGCACTGGCCCTGCTCATTGTAGTAGTCACAGTAGACCGCTGCGGATTAAATGATTACAGACTGAGTTATATGAGAGGTTGATTCTTTGCCTAAGGTAGAGGAGGTGAGTTACACAGCTCTCCTTATGTGCATATGCAGTTCAGCTCTTTGAGTGAGTAAGCAGAAAGTCTCTCCATAATTTGTGGGGTATTTCTGTTTTGGGTAGTTTTAAGTTGCAATACAGCACCAAGAACCAGCCTTTGTACCATCATCCCTTTCCTCTGTCTCAATGGTATATCGACCAGGAAGGGCAACAAGGACTTGTGGGGAGGGTGCCCCTTCTTACAGCATTGTAATGAAGTGGGCAATTTTGACAGTGATGCTATGAACCATCTTCTGGAGGTATAACATGCTAATCTTTAGAAGCAAGTGATTCATCTGGGCTATGATTGCTAGACTTATTATGTAAATGCAGGAGGAGGTTATGGTGAAAAATAATTGTGGTAAGTTTTCTAGAATACACTCCTTTTACCTTAGGCCATGAACTTATCAATCACACAATGTAGTTTATAATGTTTAGATTTTCAGTCACAACTAACATGCCTTACATAATATGTATTGCAGACTATGTTGATTACATAGTTTAAGTTCTCTGCATAATGACAGAGAAATAAAAAAAGGGTGGCAACTTACGACACAAATCAGGTGTTCTCCAGTTTACACACACATCCTGGTCACTGCAGGCCTCTGCATAAGCCGCCACAGCCGTGCAGAAGCCCAAGAACTTCCCTTCAAACTCACATGAGCAAGACTCCTGCACACAGGCATGATAGTAAGGCTCTGGATCCACCTGGAGATTATAGAACAACCAGAATAGAGCTTTTAATGACAAGGGCTCTCTGAAGGTCTGTTACACCAAATAGCAGATTTGAATAAAAAATGTTTAGTGTTGCCTCTTAGCCTTTAGATTGTAGTTTGTGACCTTGCTGTAAGTAGCATAAAAAATGCATACTTTAAAATGGCAATCTTTGAATGTGTCTCCAGTAATGATCATACAGCGCCTTTGGGCCCAGGCTGAGCAGTAGGAGTTGCGTTCACATGGAAATATCTCAGTGGTGACATCAGAGCAAGGAGGTGTGGCTGCTTTCCAGCTGTTGCCAAATACCATAGGACTGGACACCACTAAAACAGATTTTTTTTTTGTTATAATGACCACCGTGGTAAAAGTATCACTGCTGCATGAAAGACGAGAGAAGAGATATTTACCTCCTGAGCCACTTATCTGCAGGTCATTCATCTCATTGGAGTCAAAATTCCCACAAAGGCCACACACTTTGTTCTGCAGGAAAAGTCAGTTTAAAATGCAGAAAAAAGTTCAAAAATTACACTTAAATACTACACTGTGCCTTGACATGAATTTGAGGGGTACAGTTTACATTTTTTTATTAAGACCATATTCTATCCATAGAGCCCTATACACGGAGAAATAAGCACAATATGCCTGAAATATTCAAATAGTGCCTGTAAATTATTACCAAAACAAGCCAGCAGAGCTTCTAGTCCACTTGCAAAAATGTATTTATTCTGGAGATCAAAATATATAATCATGTGACCAAGGATAAATAAATGACTTATAAGGCCTCATCATTTACCCTCCAGTGGGCATGCAGCATTATGGTGACCCGGGTGTGTTTGTCCCAGATGAGAGTTATCCCTCTGCCGGGCACTGAGATTATAATGTAGAGTCCCACAGTGTGAACTGAGTAAAGTGAATTGTCCATCAGAGTCCAGCCATCATGACGTCTGGTCACTTTCATGTCGCTCAGAGTCAGGGTCACTGTGTCCTTTTAGCACAGCACAGAGATCAGAATATTTTCAAATGTTGATATATAAGTTTTCAGAGTTGCCAGTCGAGAACAATCTTCAATTTAGTGAACGATCACAGTGTGTAACATGTTTTTGAATAAAGAGAATGGATATGGTGAATATAATGAGGATAAATAATAAACTTGTGAACAAGAGCTTTGCAGTGAAGAAGAACTGAAAACACAGAGACATCCATCTACCTGTAGGTCAAGGATGATGGATCGAGAACAAGTGAGGGCCTCATCACAGCAGGGAACACTCTCCACTCTGACAGAGAAGGTGCTGTTACTGTTTCCACAGCCGTCCTCAAGTAAAAAGATAAAAGTTTAAAAAACACTTAGTTGTAAAGAAATATGACAAAGCAGATCTTATATTTTTAAAATGCCCCATAGTTTTGGTAGGGTGTCTGGATTTTGTATTGGATTTCTACAAAGAGAAGTGATAAGCTGATTTTGGTTCTGCTTCTGCATTTTGTCTCACCTCTACAAGTGTATACTGGCAGTGTCCATCAAAGCGGTACCACTTGGAGTCAAAGGTCTGGTAGTGTCCGTTTCCATAAACTTGACACTTCCCGGGACAAGGCTCATCTCTGCAATGCCACTGACCCTGACCACAAACACTGTAAGACAGAGTGTAAACCCTTAAAGGAAGCCTCCGCCCCCTGCAGCACAGCAATGAATGAACACACATAAAAGCAACACTGATTTAGGTGTTACCAGGTTTTGCAGCTGGTTTTGACACTTTGTCCTGTGCTGAATACTTTGCCACTGTACACACAGGTGCAGTTGTCCAGAGAAACACAGTTTCCCAGGTGATCCTCATACTGGTCATATGGGCAGTAACAGCCACTATCACAGGTCATACTGGTGCCCTGGATATCACAAAAAATAAAAGTCTTTTAACTCAAGGATACCCATCACAATAAAGGACCTGCCTGGAACAGTGTGTAAATATGACAAAAGCAGTGCACTGTCAGAACGTTTTGGAAAAACAAAATGGCAGAATTCAGTTGTCATGGACACTGCTGGAGCTTCCTGTTCTTCTCTGTCTCCACCCTCCTGCTGCTCTGCTCATCCTCCAGTCAGCACCTGCCAGCTTTTCCCACCAGTACACCCTCCACACCCACTGGCGATCCCCCTGCTAGTGTCTCAGCCTATCAGATTTCAGCCTGCTAATTCTGACACACACCTGTTGCTGGATTGCCCATTTACTCTTATTATTTATACCAATCAGGTTGCTTTTGCTCTTTGCTAGATCGTAGTTTGTGCTCCTGCGTGCCTTGTACGCCGCCAATCTGTATGTATTGCCTCTTAGATTTTTTGACCTGTGCCTGTTTTTCTGATTTGCCTCTTTGCCTGCTGTTTTTGTACCTCTGCCTGGTTGTTTGGATTGTAAGATCTGACCTCTGGAATGGATTGAACTCTGCTCTGCCTAGGCCCTCCAGTAAAATTACTTTGTTGCCTTACTTCTGCCTCTGCCTTGTAATTCTGCATGTAGGTCCTCTGATTTGTGATATTAGTAGCATTTGCTCTCAGTTGTGTCAGCAGAAAAGCATCATCACAGAACTACAAAAATAAGATCCTTCAGTGCTATAAAATGATAATAACCTATATTATCAATCATAACAGGTAGTTTGTTGACTACTGCTTAAAATAACAAAATGGATAATAATGAACACATAAGGGGAAGCCACACACATGAACACACGATCTGTTGACCCACCTTTGGTTTGCTGAGGCTGTTACAGGTTTTTTGAGCTGTGTTAACTTGGTGCTCAGCACAGTGAACACAAACCTTTCCATTTGTGCATCCTGATGCAAACAAACATTAAACACAAGAAACATCATGTTAGTGTCTTAATTACATGAAAGACATATATATATATATATATATATATATTCATATGTATTTTTTTACAGAAAGTAGAGGTAAATGGATTTATTTTTGGAAGTTGTACCATAACTATGGGTGAATTTTCAATACTGGGAAATTATTCCAAAATAGAAGGCAATGATAAAAGAGTATGATATTTACCACAGTCCTTAGAACATTGCAGTTCTCCATTCTCACAGAGGCTGCAAACAAAAAAAACCCCAACAATATTTGGTTGAGATATAAAACAGCTGTAGGCACAAAATCACGGCATCGGGAAGTTCCAGTGCAGACAGTCTCAGCCATTAGGGAAGTAAACAACATAAGCAAAACGCTAAGATGAATACTATTTAAGCATTTTAAGCTTCGATAAATCCCATGCTGTGCCTGTCCCTTGTTCCCTGTGTGTCTTTGCTGTCACCTCTCCCTTGAGCATCTTGTTTATTCTCTGTCTTTCTTTCTGTCTGTATCTTGTCTGTCTGACTGTTTTGCTTCAGGATCATACTCATACTCTTGGCTTTTTGCTCTCAAACCACTATCCTCATGCAAGCTCAAGCTGGCACCCCTACTCACTTCACCTCCATCCTCTCTACAATAAATACTTCTTTTCTAGTATATCCACCCCTGTGTCTGCATTTGGGAATAACTGCAAATCTTAAAAGTAAATACTTAGATGATCAGCTCACCACTTTCGTCCATCAAGAACAGCAGGCCCCGGTGGTGTTGTTCCACCATAGTAGTGACACACACACTCTGACTTTGGGGTACAGACTTGTTCTTGGTTCAGGTGAGTTCCCTCCGGGCAGCCACAGCCCTCCACAGGCGCATCGTCCACCTCACAGCGAGGGTCAGGGCCAGACAGGGAACGGCATGTGTGGTTACAGGCTTGCACATTGTAAGAGAACTCTTGGTTCTTTGGACATTTCACCGCTGCAACACGATACACAATACACCAGTGCTACAATGCGTCACTGTCATAGATATAAATGTGCGTTTTTGGTGGTATCTGGTAGTTGATTACAACTTTGATCTGTTCTTGAAGCTTTTAAATTTACTGATATACACAGTTGGTGTCTTAAATGTTTTAAATCATCCTTTTATTCTAAGTTCAATTTGCTAGACGCAGGATCGATTGAGGCTTTAAGAACTACTTGTACATATGAACAACTTGAACTTTTCACAATTGGCTCTTTTCAGTAGGCTATGAAAGATAAAGTGAAAAGATGCAGACAGACTAAGTTGTATGATAATCAAAGCTGGACTCACTGCAGTTGGTAGCTTTCCTCCAGTCACCAACAATAACACCCATGCTGGCGCAGGCTTGGGCATAGCTGCTCAGAGCTACACACAAGCACTGCTGGAGACTGCTGCCACAGTTACATGTTCTCTGGACACAAGCCTGGAAATGACAATGAGTTATATGTAAACAGGAGTCATCATTTACATGCCATTTGGAGTTAATTGTTAATGATGCCTAGATCTAAATAAGGATCTAGTTAGGTGTAAGAAATCTTGCTACCGTGTGGTAGTGATCGGTTGGGATGTGACTGTGGCACTTAGCAAATATCCCAGCTGGGTCGTTCAACACAGAGCACTTTTCATCAGCAAATATTTCTGCATGACAGTGAAACATGTTTCATCAAGAAGTGTTTTTCCTTGTATTATATCTCAGAGTTGCTTGCGAGCAATTTCCACTGTTTTAATACAGCATGTTTACGGGTACCATTGTCCCTGTTGATGCAGTTGTTGGGTATGTTGGGCAGACAAGCACCCACACTCCACGACTGAGCGAAAGGTTGAGCTGAGTTCTCGATGATCCCACTGCTGGTGGTGAAGTCGTCTGTAGTGTCATTGTTGCTGTTACCACAAAGACCTAAAAGAGGAAATGAGAGAGCTTTATTATTATTGACTGGCTCATCTTTATCATCAAAACTGAACCTTAAATACTCCTAGACAGGGGCCGAGGTATTTCAAAATCATACCTTCAGGATTTCATAATACCCTGGTTTACCGTAAAAACCCCCTATATCACTCAAGTCTGCCAGCTATAAATACAAATCAATTTGAATTGTGCTCAAGAGCTCAATAAACAACTGAAAGTCATAATAAAGGTGATCCCCAAAAGGAACACCAGTGGACGTATATCTGTTTGCAGAACACTTTTAGACATTCTAACCTGAGATCATGCCACTGTGGTTTGCAGGTGGTGTAATGTACAGCTGGATTTCAGGAGACATCTGGACTTGCATGTTCATTCCAAAGGATGTGTGGACCTGGACGTACATGGAGGACTTCCAGAAAACCAGAGCATGATCTGATAAGTGACAGGGGTCGGTCAGTGATTGGTTGAGTGACAAAGCCACTGTGTAGAGTTATTACTGGGATACCAGATGAAGTACATATTCATATTAAGGACTATAAATAGATTTTTTTTTTTTACCAGATTCATGAAGTTCAGTGATCTCCTCCTCTCTAAATTTGACCGTGTTGGCTGAGAATGTATATGTCTCCTGGAAAAATTCAAAAAAGACTCATTCAGGTACAGCGCACTGCTCTTGACTGACATTTGTTTGACATGAGATTGTATTGTTTTCAATTCAACCCTCAAATTCTGCTTGTACCTGAAAAAGCTGAAGAATAATTGTTTTCAGAGAAGGAGCCTTCTCAGAAAACTCAATTGTTATCGTCCAGTTAAGACCCTTGAAAATGGTTTTAGTAGAGCAGTTAGTATTCTAAAAAAATATGGGTTCATTTAAATGCCAGGGTTATTAGGGAGAACTTACCTGTAAGGCTACATATGTACATTTACCAGGGAGGACATACTGTTTGCCATCGACTGTTGTCACAAACTGCCCTTCAATGAGACATCTAGGTGGGCAGAGGTTTTCTGAGCACTGCCATTTCCCGCTGTCACACACACTGCGGGGAGAAAAAAAGCATGGCATTCACAATCTACACATGCTCAATAAATATCAGAACTGTTTTTCTGTCCTCTCACCATGACTGACACTTGGTACTGTGTATGTCTCCGCTTGAGTAGCTCTTGCCAGCAAACACACAGGGGCAGCTGGACACACTCACACAGTAGAAGCCACCTGCATGATCATTGAGCACCTTACCTGCACAACAAATAAATAAACCTTTTATAATAAGACTTATTTGGGGTAAATAAACACTAACATTGCAGAGTTAGATGGATGCAGGGCTAAATCAGACAGTCAGAAAGTGCTCACCCGCTGGGCAGACACAGGAGCTGATGAGATCCCGGTTGGAGGATCTGGGGTTCGGGTTTGAGCAGCTGGGCACAAAGGCTGGACCCTCTTCTACATAAATCAGGTCACCTGGGCAACTGGGCTTTGCTACATTCAAACAACAAAAAGACAATCTGAACAGCTGTCATCCGTTTCAACTCTGTTTAATAAGTGTCTAATATATTTACATTTAAGTCAACATGAAAGTGTGGTTTTATCAAGGCACCTACCACATCCAGTTACAGATCTCCATAAGTTCCAGACATAACTGCTTCGTCCACACTTTAGGGCAACTTCTTTAAAGAAAGCACAGCTGATGGATTTGCTCATTTCATAGCTGTATATGTTCTCATCACAGTGTTGGATGTAATGAGGCATCCAACAATCCAACGTGTATGAAAAGAACATTCTGCAGTCCTGCAAATACCATCAGAGAAACCACCTGAACATCATGACAACCTTTATTTACTTCAACTGCAGAGGGGACAAGGCCTTTATATGAGAGGGGCTTCTATTATGATTTTCTTCATCTTCTCTCTGTATGATTGGTGTACATTTAGTCATATTTTAGCATGAAGCCAGGTTCTTACCTTATCACATCTCTTTTTCCCTGTAAAGGTTTCCTTACTGAAATATGCTGTTAATACTACAGAATATAGTCTTTTCAAGGATGAATGTCTTTTAAATAAGATATAAGGGTAAAAACTCAGAAGAATGAGCATTCAGAGAAGCAGAACCAATAAGAGATTGGGAAGCACAGTAATGTAGCCACAGTGAACTCACCTGATTTACAATGGAGACAGCATCTCGGATCTGACATGTGTCATCAGCAAGCACGCTCTCTTTGATCAACTGCTGCTTGTTGCCTGGTTTCATAAAAATTCACAACACTCCATAAAAACTTTTCAAGAACATAAGCTGACATCGCTTTCAGTTTACAGTTGTAATCTCCCTTGATTTTTGAAGTATTTTTTCATTTGAAACTCATTTATAGTTTTATAAGCACAACTTTTACCACTTCTACCAGCAAAAATAAACAACTCCTACTACGTAAAGTACTGCTGCCAACCTTACAGCTGATATAGCAAAAAGCCTGTAAATAATTCCAGTCATTCGATTATAATACCTGTGACATTGTTTTTTCCACACAGTCCGGTCATTTCGGTGCTCAGCTTCTGCTCAAGCTCCACCTTTTTAATAAATTTAAAGACAAACTTCAGTAGATGAGGTGATAGGCTGCAGTACCCAACTACCTGTGAATGTCCCATCTATCTTAGGATGATGCAAATGCATTATGTCTGCATGTGTTTGTGTGCCTGTGTTTATGCTCTCTTGTATATGTGTACATATGTGTTGAGCAGCACACCCTCACCCACAAAGTGTCTACTCCTCCAGGTACATTGTGCCAGGTGACAGACAGAGGAAGCAGTGAGCTCCTCAGTTTCGTGTAGATGCCATAATGAAAAATGTGCTGGTAGGTGTGGTCATACGGAAGGGAAACACTGTCCAAAAGTGAACATGCAGAGATATTAGTATAGATAGAGAAAGCAGTAGTTATAAAAATGAGTTTAAAAGTTTTATATAACTGAAAGAAGATAAAAATCAAGATATATATTTAGGTTATCTACAAATAAGTGCAATTGGCAAATCTGTTTCTACTTATTTTTTTTATTATCTTTTTTTACTTAGTATGCATCCAAAGCTGATTTTTTTTTACAAATTTCTTCTTTGTCAGACAAAAATTAATACAACTAGCCAACAAACTGGCCTTTCTTCTTAATCTGTACTACTCTGCTTGCTCATCGTCATGGTTTAGTTATTTCCTGTTTCATTTGTCATCTCATGTGTCGTGGTTTTGTCCAACTCTGTCTTTGTGTGGTTTCTTGCCATTATAATCATTTATTAGCTTTACCTGTACCTTATTAACCTCTCCTCCCTTGTGTATCTAAGTCTGTTTTTTCATCTCTCTTTTTTAATTTGACTGCTTCTGGTACTGCTTCTTGCATTTTTTGTGCCATCTTGGTTTTGTACATCAGCTCTGTTATGAATTTCTCTGTTGTTTTGGATCTGCCTCACTTTGCCCCCTTAGTTTTATTACTCTGTTATCAACTTTGCATGATTAAAAACTCACTTTTCATCTTTTTAACCTGCCTTGTTTGGTGTCCTTTTCTGAACTCTGACACTCATTTCCCCAAATCTGACATTTTTTAAAATAAAAAAGCTTTTGTATTACACTCTCTGCCTTGTCAAAACAACCTGCAAGTCACCTTGCAGAATGTAATAACTTGCAGTAATGCTCTACTACTGTGTGTTTTCTTATAACTCAACCGGAGAGACAAACCGTTAATAATGTTTGGCGTTCTGGAGTCAAAGCTAATAATCTACTACTATCAATGGCATTTAGAAGCATAAAAATGTCAATCACCTGGCTGTGTGGCTAAGTAAGAATGCCATTCGAGTAACTGTTTAATGTCTTTCTGCCAAAGTCACCATACTTTCTCACAGTTTTTCTCAGTGTAGGAAAGATCTGATCCAACTTTGGGGTTATCATTTAACTTTGTGTGTCCCGGCAGCTTTTTTTTATTCACAATAAAACAGGAAGATGGAAGATTAGGGGTCCAAACCTTTTCTTCTCCACCAGAATGCTTCCATTCTGCAGAACAGTCTTGATTTTGTTGATGATAATCTCAACTTGGACCAGTAACCCACTGTCACCTCGCCGTGTGGTGATATCACATTCCACTCGGTTGTGGGTGAAGCGGGTGAAGGTGAAGGGGCAGTTGGAGCGCACATAGAAACTTGAACCACTGAAAGGCTCGACGACCCCACTGCCAAAAGTCTTACAAGTGTCTGAACATAACAAAGATTAGTTGATTGGTTAAATAATAGCTGATGATTTTTTTTTTTAAATCTGAATCAACTATTATTTAAAGATTTTTAAGAAAGAAATCAGTACAATTAACTGATCAAGAATGAATAACTTATACTCACATTTCTGAGTTTCAGTTGTTGTGACTGATTCCCCTCTCCCTAAAACTTAGAGAGATATACAGAATCAAGGTGGAAGTAAACATGCTTAACTATGAAAGTTTATTTAAATAAATAACAATAATAAAAATACAAATACTCTGGATATAACTAAAAGGCTATGCCTTTAAGTAAAAGTAGTAATCATGCAATATTAAATACTCTGTTTCAAGCAAAAGTCCTGCATTAAAAATTATTGAAAAAAAAAGGTTAAAATGGCTGAAAACTAACCATTACTACTACTGGTGCTTGAATGAGAAAGGAGCATTTAAGTGTAATAGTTGGCTCCAGTAAAGTAGATCTAACAATAAAATACATGGTTAAGTGATTAAATCTGCAGCAATTAGAATATACATGTTTATGTATTTTAAAATCTTAGTTAGTATTATAACTAGTAAGAAAGCCTTAACATAAATGTGAAGTTAAAAAGAATATCATTTTTTAATTGTACTGTATTAATCTTAGACAAAGATGGTAGCATGAAACTTTATTACTTAGCTAGAGAATAAGTATCTTAAATTTGTACACTGCAGTTCATCAAAAAGTACCTTTTAATTCCATCACTTAGTGTTACACTGATGCACAATACTTTTCTTATCATTACTGTATAGCAGTAATGGAATTATCAAATCCATTTTCCTTGTCACTTCTTCTGCTTAGAGGAATGAATTCATATTCAAATGACTGAATGAATAATTGCATGGTACCTGAGGCCAGTGACAACCAGACTGTCAGCATCCATCGCCTTGAGGTCATGCTGCCTGATGCTTCCTCGCTGCAGGAAAAACCAGGAGGAACTGCACAGACATCCCATCACGTGGCTTATATATGGAGTTTCCACACACACACACACACACACACAAATAGGTGTGTATTCCGAACAACCTACTCCGTACACAAAGATTTGCACACGTACATACATGCGTTTGAACATCACTTACTGAAAATACCAGGAAACTAGGAAACAAGAAAGAGAAAATAAATCAGATTAAACATTAAACATAATGGTTATTGAACAGAATTTTGGAAATAGTTACACAATACCAATACTAAAATAAATTTAAATATGTCTTGCTGATGGTGTTGCATTTACAGCTACTGAAATTAATAAAATGACTCCCGTGGGAAATTGCGAGTGTGTATGTGTGTGTGTGTCCTCAGAAAAAGTCTGAGATGGTTGAACAAAAGAAGACTCAACATCAAAAACAAATGCAATAAAAGAGTCTGAAACTTGAGCCTGTGCTTTCATTCCATTAAACCATCTGTTTCCTGCCAAACAGGTTAACACTTGGCCAAAATCTGTCAACAACCAAGCACATTTAAATGCTGAATATTGGGTAAAGTAATGTGTCTTATGCATTATAAAAAAAAGATGGATGCCTTCTTTTAGCAAACACTAATGAACCAGACAAGGCTCTGTAGGTTAACAGAGGACAAGTGGACAAAGAGAAGTTGATAAATGAGTGGAGGGAAATGACAAGGGTGCATGAACCAGGATGCATGAACCAGGATGTAGTTAGTTATTTTTCAGTCCTGGGGCTGGGGGAAAGTACCACATGATGTTTAAAGATATGTTCTGCATCTACTCAGGTTTCTTTTCATTCAAGATTATATATACAGCTGCAAAATCAGTGAGGTGGTGAAGGATAAGAGGTTTACTGTATCAGCAGTGAACAGGTTACATTACACCTGATATTTTTCACCCTAACCCAACACTGGTCTGTCAATCAGAATATCAGGTTGTAATTAATTTTTTTACTGTGTTAATATTAAACTGAGGAGTACTTTCACTACATATAATTAAATTGGCAATAAATATAGGAAACTAAATGTAACTTAACTAATTGGGTAATTGTGGCAACTTGGTGTAGGTAGTACAAAAAATAAATACATTTTTAAATCTCTATAAAATATTGTATATTTGTTTTCCTGGATAAATAGCTTTTCTTACATTTTATCTATGAAATATCTAGCTTAGATAGACTTACTTTGAATTTCAGGTAAAAAAAAATGCTTACATGGGCAAGAATGAGAAATTTCAATATTGCAAACTGCAGAACTTTTGACATTGTTACAACTTAAAGCTCCATTTACACAGTTTGGTCACTAGGGACCAGCAGAGCCCCTAATCATGCCAACCTACGCACATCCTTGATATATTAAAAAGCTAATGCTAACATGTCAGTAAGTATTTAGCTGAGCTAGCGTTAGACTCAGCAGACAAGGAGCAGCATTATTATGCACTCGAAGTCGTGTTTCTAGTCATTTGAAAATGTAAGTCCTACAATCATTTAACTTTTCTTAGTGGTTTGGTTAGCTCAAATTCTTTGGGGGAAAAAAATCTGTGCTTTAGCTGCTAGTTTTTCGACTGTCTTTACCAGCTAGCTAACTTTAACCGCTAACTCTTCCTGCTGTCTGGTGCTGGGTAGGTAGCGCAGAAGGTTTATCAGTTTAGCCGACTATTTTTGTTATTAAACAGTCGCTATTTGCCTCTGGAAACTTTTTTAACGCCAGTAAACTGAGCCATACTGTAACTGTCCAATAAAGCAAACACAATGAGCTAAAATATGCTAAAAAGTTCTGTATTATACTGTAATACTGTCATTTAGCCTTTAGTCATGCCTTTCTAGCTCCCACCACAGGTGTCAAATAAACAGGAAACGTTTTAATCAGTCAACCCATGGATGTATTATGAGAGCTACCTTCACCAGATTTTTTCAGAACAGAGTCACTGATAGAGGTCATTTGTGAACAGCTTGTTTTACTCACTACTGTGAGCATAGCATTACCTGTCTTTGGCATCAGGCATATAAAGTTTACTTGCGTAGCTCATTTTAAATTTTACTTCAAATCGGAATTAGAAAACTGTATTGATTTCTGCAGAAAAAAATCTTATGTTAGAGTTCCTCCAAAATTTGTGAGAAAATAGAGAATTATAGAACTAGAGTTTATAAAATATGTACATTATATTGCAACAATTGTAATATATGTGAGATAAAGAATGGAAAAGTAGTTTTTTAGTATGCATAATTCAAATAAGATCCCACAGAAATAAATAAAACCTGTGTCACAGGTGTTTACACCTGTGGTCATTACATCTTCACACTTTGAACCATTGTATGTAAGCACACTTCTGCCACTCTGTGGTTAGAAAGTGTCATAACACTTGAACTTATCAACCAGTGTTTAAGATATAGTTGTCGACGTCTTTCGAATTTTTTTTTTTTTTTCACTCAGTTTTTCGTTTTTATTTTTTTGACAGAAAATATTGCCAAAGTCAGTCGCTCGCAAATGACTACAGTGTCTTATAACAGGATATGTGTAGAATTCGTGAGATTACAGTTTGCCTCTGACCGGACATATGTCAGCTCACCCTGTTCTTTCAAGCTTGTTTTGAAAATTAATTTTGCGGCAAGTCTCGCAAGCTCTTTTGACTTAGTGTTGGGTTTGTCGACTCCTAATTGATCAGGAAGTGTAGTAGAGTAGTTTAGAATTTCTTTCCATATACCGGAAACGTCTGTGTGCGGATTTAATTTTTTTTTTTTTTTATCAAAAACGTCAGGATGGCCTGGGGAAGAATCGTCCGTCCAAGAAGGGGAAGAAGGAGGAAGAAGTGGGGAGAAGAAAAGAGAGGGAAAAAGAGGAAAAACCGAGAAAGAAAGGGAAAAAAGCGGCGTTTTGCGCCCATATCTGGTTAACTAATGTGTTTCTATCTGTCTGGACACAACTAGGACTCTTGATATTTTTGGGGACCAATTGACACGCCGCGAGCGGGATGCGAACCCGCGATCTTAAGAACTGCGAGTTTTCATGTACAGTGCCCTCTACTGACAATGCCCAATAAATAATAAATGCAAGGAAATTACTGTCTTTTCAGTTCTGTACTGCACCTTGCAGAAATGCTTAGTTTCAATGATGAATGGATCATTCAACATCTTCTACAGATGTAAATATTTTAAAATCATTTCATATATGCTTACATATTAGTTATGACAACAGTTTCAATAAGTTTAATGATTCTTTTCTTCTCTTTCCTGCCTGATAGACTGGCATGGACACTGCCAATGGTTCATCACACTTGGACCTTCACACTGCTGACCCTAACTTCTCCTTGAATATATCAAAGACCACCATCAAGATATCTTGCACTAAAAATGTCTCTTCAGAGCATGTTTGTTTCTCTTTACTTCACAGAATGGTATCTGATTCAAAGTGTCAAGTTGATTACCTTGTAAATAAAA